>OX422221.1:516155483-516587983 GCA_949130495.1 Sambucus nigra | reverse complement strand
TGGTGGAATAAATATATCAATTATTTTTAGTAACTCGTATGATGATTTCGAGTGCACCGGCAATTTTAGGCCTAACCGGCACCTCGAAAGGGAATTTTGGTAAATTGGATTTTTAGGCCCAATTAATGGACGAAAATTACGACTTAATTAATCAGCCAAAAACAATTTCATTAGGGTTAGAAAGCTAGAGAAAGAAATAACGGCCATAGAAAGTGTGAGGGGAGACTTTTGCAAAGAGAAGAGGGCTAAATCGACATCACCTTGCAGCACCACCACCACCACCGTCCACCGTGTAGATCGGGACGAGGGGAACACACCCATACCAACAACATCCGGAAATCAGACTACTCACTCAAGGCAAGTGTTTATAACTTGTTGTATTTCGGTATTAATCTGATTCATGTTAGTGTAGGATTGTTAGGATTATGTTATATGTGATAAAAATGGTGAAATTGAGGGATTTGAACGTGTAAATAAATTATGTCATTAATTAGATTGAAAGGCTTAATGAATGTAGACTGGAAATTACGTTTTGAGGAATTTGTATGTAGAACAAATCTGGAAATTATGGCTTCTTGAATATAAATTGGAAGAACTAGGGTTTAGATAAATTTAAATTCGGGATTTCACGTTTTATGAATGATTCATAATGAATTGATGATCTTAGGATGTTAGAATTCATATGTTATTGATGGGATCCGATGTATAACTGTTTGTTTGGAGTTTGGGGTGTTGAAGGAGAAGATTTGAGGTTAAAAATGGTGGAAAACGTAGAAAATTCTGGGTAGGGGACGAACAGCGAATTATCGCATGAAGTCGCTCGAAGTCGTTCGAGTGAGATTGCCATCTCGCACAAAGTCGTTCGAGCGACACATGGCAGTCGTTCAAGCAACTTGCCACCTCGTTCGAGCGACAGAGTGAAGTTTTGATAATTTCTTTTAAGGCTAGTTTTGAGTTTATTAGTTCGGAAATGAGAAAAATAATTTCTAATAATAAACTTAAGTAAGGAAAAATTTCTGAAGAAGTATAAGAAGGTAAATACTTTAATGAATTAAATACGGGGAGAAAAAACCGTAGAGATTTCGAGACGGAGGATAACCCAATAACTATTATGAAATGTTGGAATTAAAATGAGTAAGAGAAGCATATGTAGGTAAGGGAAATACCTATTTAACATAATAGGATGTATGTATGCCTATTTTGTATTATTACTATTATAGACACTAATGGGTGATAGCCTGGGGGTGTGAGAATATTATGATTATAAGTGTACTAATGGGTGATAACTCGGGGGTACAAATATGTATTGTAAGTGTACCAATGGGTGATAACCCGGGGGTACAAGTCTATTTAATTAAGTGTACTAAAGGGTGATAACCCGGGGGTACATAATTGAATAAGTGCACTAATGGGATATAACCCGGGGGTGGAGTATCATGTTATATATATATATATATAGGGAAGACATGACTGTATGTATATATATATATGAGAATTGTAAATCAAACTATTGTGTATAGTAATGAATATGGGCATGGAAATTTGTTAAGAAAATTCGAATCGAATACTTGACTTATTATGGAAATGGAAAATGTACTAATTAGCCTTACGTACTAGGCTAATTGGTTAACGTATTGTATGGGCGATACGGGCATACTAATAGTGAGGGTAAATACTATTAGGATGGATTCAGACTAGTTATATTGGGAGGTATAGCTAAGGAGAAAATTTAGATGCGTGTTAGGCATGCACATTAGAAGAGGGGTGAGAATCTCAAGAGAGAGTTCGAACTAACATGTAATTAATACTTGTTTTACTGCAAATTTTAAATACTTGCTTAAAAAAATATTTTTACACAACGGGCTCTGACCCGTTTCTTGCATCTTCTCTCTCTCTTGCTATATATATGTATTATACCAGGTGCTCAGCCACAGGGACATCAGGCTTAGAGTTTCAGATTTGCGTGCTATGCTGTAGCTGTTATGGGAGCTGCAGGACTTTGTTTAGACACTTAGATTATTTCATTTCTATTCATTATGACATTTTCTGTAGGGCATGTGTCTCCCCTTCCTTATATAGCTTCAAACATTATTTTTACTCTATTTCTCGTTACCTTCATTTGGATTGATGGGTACTATTGTTTTGGTTTAGTGTTTTGAACTGGGATGTTTTATCCAGTATTATTTATTTCAGCATGCGATTCTGATTTAGTATTTGTATTAATTAATTGTGCGTGGATGTTTTATATTAAATTACTTGGTTTGGTAATTAAATGGTTTTAAATAAATAAGAAAAATGTTTTGACACATAGCTTAATTATATTAGGTGATTAAATAAGTTATTATGTTTTCGACAGTGATGCTAAGAATGAACCAACCGAACATTCTATTTTAAATTTTATAAAGGACTGATCACCTGATATTTAATTGGGCGGGGTTTCACAGGTGTTATCAGAGCATCAGGTTCTAGTGTCCATTAGGATATGTATGGCTTACTATGTTTTCAACTTTGCGTCCTTTAATATAGAGCCCTATTTTTAGGACTGTTGTGATCTTATATTTTGCGGTTACGTCTTCAGCTATTTGAGATTTTGAAATAACTGTGGACTAATACTATTCTTTGTCATCTCAAGATGCCTCCTCGACGTGCACCAAGAGACCGACAGGGCCACGTAGAGCAGCCGGCCATACAGGCTCAGGGGACGGTAAACGCAAGGAAAGTTGTCGCGATCATTGCACAAGCGATAAATGCAGCCTTAGTGGTGGTGCAAAAGTCCCCACCTCAGGTTCAAGCAGTAGCACCAGTTCCAGTTCTTCCATTTCCCACTGCATGGGAGAGAGTTAGAGAGTCCAGAGGGCTTGTCCCCCAGAGTTCTCGAGCAGTTCCGATGTGGTTATCGCGAGTCAGTGGAAAAAGGACATACAGCGGAATCTTCGCATGTATGAGTGCAGAGAGGTTCAGAGACAAGTTTTGTCTACCTTCAAGCTGAAAGGGGAAGCCTTAAAGTGGTGGGAGTCCACTACTACTACCGAGGAGCGAGATGGGATGACTATCAACGATTTCTGGGTGCGTTTTGACCGTAAGTATTTTCCTTCCGCCGTCAAGACTGAGATGAGACGGAGACTTTTAGACCTCACCCAGGAAGGGAAGACTGTTGCAGAATATGAGGAAGAGTTTACACGATTGATAAACATGGTACCGAAGGAGGTGTCTACTGAGGAGAAGCACATTCAGATGTTCATAGATGGCTTGACTTGGAAGATACGGCAACATTTATTGGGTAACCTTTCCCTACACTCATATACCAACGTTCTGAATGCAGCCTTATTGCATTGTCAGGACAATCGCTTTCATGCTAAGGGAAGCAAGCGAGGGGGAGATCCCAACCAGTTGGGAAATACGGGGGAGGTAATTCCAGTGGAGCACCAGTTAGGCAAAGTCAGAGGCAGGGTCCCCAGCTGGGGGAGTCTGCTAGGAGGTTCCGTTCTGGAGGGTTCAGGCATGGTCATGGGGGTTGGAGACAGGGCCACCAGGGCCAGCAGCAGGGCCAGCCACAAAATCAGTAGTAGGGTCAACAGCAGGGAGGACAACAGGGACAGCAGGGCCAAGGTAGAGGTGGTAACGGCCAACAGGGCCGAGGCTACCAGGGGCAGAGAGGAGGAAAATTTATTGGAAAGTGTTATACTTGTGGCAAGACTGGACATAAGAAGCAGGAGTGCCCGAATAGGGACAGAGTTCCTCGACAACAGGGTGCTCACCAGGAGCCCCAGAGACCCATCTTTCCCATCGCCCTACCAGCACCGGCTCTAGTTCCAACTTTACCCGTAGTTCCGATGCAGCAGGGACAGTTGCAGTATGGACGTGTCTATAACGTCCACCAGGCCGCAGTTCCAAAGGCACCACCCGCAGTGGAGGGTAAGTTTTCTATACATGGCACTTTGGGTCGCATCTTATTTGACACGGGGGCATTACACTCTTTTATATCCACTAGCTTTACAAATGCCACTGGGTTGTTAAGCACGGCAGAGAGTACAGTTACTTGTGTAGACTCACCACTGGGTAATGGGTCATTGATTTTCTTTATATGCCGGGGAGTAGGCACAAAAATTGGCAGTTTAATCTTACCGACTGATATGCTAGTATTAGAAATGTTCGAGTACGACGCCATCATTGATATGGATTGGTTAGTCGAGTATAGGGCTATGATTGATTGCTTCAGTAGGAGTATTGTGTTCTCCATTCCGGGTCAGGAGATGTTCTTAGTGACGATGCCTCGCTCGGAGGGAGGGTTGTCCATCCACTTATTTTATTTAGAGGATAAGACCTCTGCAGTCGTAGTTCCCACTCGATTCTATTCCAGTCGTCTGTGAGTTTACTGATGTATTTTAGGATACACCGGTGTTACCTTCGAGTAGGAAGATCAAATTTGTGATAGATTTATCACCAGGCACTCATCCGATAGCATGTGCACCTTACCGTATGGCTTCGGCAGAGATGAGGGAGCTATGGGATCAAATGGAATAGTTATTGGGACAGGGCTTCATCCGTAGGAGTACCTCACCATGGGGTGCTCCAGTTTTGTTTGTAAAGAAAAGGGATGGGTCCCTACGGCTTTGTATTGATTATCAAGAGCTTAATAAAGTCACGATACGGAATAAGTATCCGTTGCCTCGGATCTATGACTTGTTTCATCAGCTGAGAGGAGCAGCCCACTTCTCGAAGATAGATTTGAGATTCGAGTACCATCAGCTACGCATCAAGGAGCAGGACGTGGCCAAGACTGCTTTTCTGATGAGGTATGGATCATACGAATTCAGGGTTATGCCATTTGGGCTGACCAATGCCCCAGAAGTATTCATGGACTTAATGAACAGCGTATTCAGAGAGTTCCTATATCAGTTCGTCATTGTCTTCATAGATGACATCCTGATTTATTCCCGCACTGAAGAAGAACATGTCGAGCATTTACGTATGGTTTTATAGACCCTACGAGAGCATGAGTTGTAGCCAAATATGAGAAGTGCGAGTTTTGGCAGTGGGAGGTACAATTTTTAGGACACATTGTATCAAAAAAAGGGGTATCTGTAGACCCTAGTAAGGTGTCAGCGGTGAGGGAGTGGGGATAGCCCACGACACCGACGGAGGTGCGGAGTTTTTTGGGATTGGCCGGATACTACAGACGGTTTATTCGGGGATTCTCGAAGATTGCGGGCTCCATGACAAATTTGACTCGTAAGGGCGTACCGTTTGTTTGGGACAATGAATGTCAATTGGCATTTGATGAGCTGAAGGACAAGTTAACTTCAGCACCCATTCTAGCACTTACTAGAGCAGGAGTGGAATACCTAGTCTATACGGACGCATCATTATAATGGCTTGGGGGAGTACTTCAGCAAGAGGAGAAGGCCATAGATTTTACTTCCCGAAAGCTTAAGCCTTATGAAAAGAACTACCCCACCCACGACTTAGAGCTGGCAGCAGTTGTGTTTGCACTTCGTATTTGGAGGCATTACTTATTGAGAGAACAGTTTCGCTTATTTACAGACCACAAGTCACTACAGTACTTGTTCATGCAGAAGGAGTTGAATATGCATCAACGCCGGTGGCTTGAGTTTTAAAAGATTACCAATTTGAAATACACTATCACCTGGGAAAGGCTAATATGGTTGATGATGCATTGAGCCGCAGGCCGGTCGATGAGACGGCCGAGGTGTGGAAATCCAAATGCAAGGAATTGGGACATCAGGATGCTGTGGCCCGGTCATTCATGTCCGCAATGATAGTTACTCCTCAGATCATTACGCAAATAGTATAGGCACAAGCAGCGGATTCGTTCTGTCAAGATCGAATTACGCAGCTTTTGTCCGGGGGAGCCGAGTCTTATTCAGTAAGTTCTGAGGGTGGTTTGCGCTTCAATGGGAGACTCGTTGTTCCAAATGAGGAGGACCTTAGATATGCAGTAATAGCGGAGTTGCACGAGTCCCGATTTGTGGTACATACCGGTGGGGACAAAATGTACCAGGATATGAGGCGGCAGTATTGGTGGAGCGGGATGAAAAAGGATATCGCAGAGTTTGTATCAAAGTGTACCACTTGTCAACTAGTGAAAGTGGACCATCAGAGACCACCAGGTTTACTTCAGCCATTGGAGATTCCTACCTGGAAATGGGAAGGCATTTCTATGGATTTTATCATTAGGTTTCCCACTTCGCAGAGGGGGCATGATTCTATATGGGTTATTGTATATCGGTTGACGAAGGTATCCCACTTCTTGCCCGTTAAGACAGACTACACAGCAGGACAGTATGCTCAGTTATTTATTGCAGAGATAGTGAGACTGCATGGTATACCTCTTAACATCGTGTCAGATAGAGATAAGACATTTGTATCTCATTTTTAGGAAAGCTTCCAGGAAACTATGGGTACCGAGTTGCGGTTGAGTACGGCGTATCACCCGCAGACCGATGGGAAGACTGAACGCACTAATCAGATGCTCGCGAAACTACTATGAAGTAAGTCATACTTTTGTCTAGAGATTTTAAAATGTGGACAACAAAATGCTAACAACAAGTTTCACTGCACCAAGGCAAGCCATCACTGCAACGAAGTGGATGCGAGGTAGGTTATACATGTGTCCAAAGATTTTATCCATTTTGCGTTAGAAGATTTTCAAAATAGTTTTGAGGCAATCTCCAAGTGAGTTTGTTTCTTACATGAACATGTATACTTAAAATACACAAGGAGATGAAATTCTTTATAAAATAGATTTCTCTAAATGAAAAGTATATCTTCATGTGTATTTCACAAAATTATAAAACCAAGGTTATTTAAAAAGATCTTTCAATATAAAACCAGATTAACCAAGGTGAATCTAAGTTTGCTAAGTGATATACATAAGTATGTCTTCATCTGGATGACTCTCGGCCCAACATTATGTTCCCCTATAAGTGCAACTAAGACTCATCCTCGTATGGGTCCTATATCATAATGTCCCATGTTAAATAATCTTGGCCTACGAGTCCCAATCAGGAGAACACTTATTACCATTCATGAGGTCTATCAAGTCTCAACCCTTCCATGATTCAGCCAAGACCAATCATAATATTTGAAGAACATGGGTCACTCTCGGTCTTATCCACCAGGAAGGATACCTCATCGACCAGCAGAGGCCTCACAAAGCAGACATCACCGACTCACATGGAACTTGTGACCAGGACATTGACAGGACACATGGACAAAACTCTTATAGGAGATCAGGCCCTATGTGGGGAGAATATTCGTTCATCATGACACACACATGTAGTAGAAATATGACATTATCTCATTTTCTCACTCATCTCACGCACACCAGGTTCATGCTTGGGGGTGATATTGCGCACCCCTAACCTTATAAAAGGCTACTTTTTCATCCTCATAAAGGATCGAATATAAAAACACTCTACTATTATACTGTTAAATTCCATTTATGGAGAGAGAAGGCTTGTAATCTCCATTAATGGCCTTTACCCATATTTTATAGTGCTAAATTCATTTGTTTGTAAAGTGGAGTAAGCTAAGACCTAACCACTTACTTGATTGTGTCTTATTTATCTCTCATCCCTTTTCTTAGTTATATAATTCTTATGTTGTTGCACTTACTCACCATTGTCATCTCAGGTGGTGATATCTCTATTATCATCATTATAGCGTCGTATGTGGGACGAGATTCTTTTTTTCTTCTACTTCTTCTTCCACTTCTTCTTCTTCTTCATTTTCACTTGATACCCCTCGTTACCGATAGTGGTGAACTAGATCCACCGTAGCTGGAGCTAGATCACCATTAAAAGACTTGGATTATGTTTGTCAAGTTTTTTCTAATCAACTCATTTCTAGTTATGTATTCCATATATTCTCTCCTTGTTAGGATTAAACTCTCATGGAATGGCGATTGACCCACCATGTAATGACATAGATGGGTCAATACATCCGCCTACTCAGTCAGAAATGACATGTCGACATTGAGATCCCAGGTGGCTAGCCAACAACAAATGGAACAATAGTTTATGGCCTTCATCCAAAGCTTTATGGTAAGGATTCCTGGACATCTAACGGCGGATATACTAATGTCAAAATCCCGAGAGGTGATGGACAAGATGGTAGGGGGACCATTCCCAGCCCCATCCAAAGAGGCACAACACCACCTTAGGCGAAGAGATCTCACTGATCCGCAAAAATCTCTGCCTTAAAAAACATGTTTAAGAATGATCAGATGCACAAGACTATGATGAGGACGACTGCTGGGAGAGGTATGAGATTTTTGGCTACACCGTCCATCATAGGGGGACGACGACACAAACTTATTAAGGGAAATATATTCAACACACATTTGGAAGTCGTCAGACAGGCTCAACTTTTGATAGGATAAGCAGAGAATCAGCCCTTGACCGTCTCAATGGAGGGTCAACTTTTGATCATCTTAGCCCAAGAGATGAGGTAGGACGAGATAGTCATTCCATCTCATATAGTGTTAGTGATCCCATGGGAATCATACTTCGTGATGACGAGATGCCGAGACAAGGCCAATAAAGAGATGACTTGAGAGAAGTCAACCGTCGACAAAGAACTATTGGCCGAGAGACAATCCCCAAACCAGTTAAAATTGACGGAAGTGGAGACAATTTTGATTGACTGACAACTTCGATTTCTCCTCCTATTTGATGTCGCGGACTAATTTTCTAGATCAGGGGTGTGAGAAACAAGGGTTTCTACCATTTGTTTGGTCCAATCTCAGTTTTTTAGAGAGTTGTGTATTGTGAGGCTGACACTTCTAGGCAACGCTTTATTGCAAAGTTACCATTTGCCCAGGTGTGTCATTTCCTTTACTATAATTTTTTACTGCTTCATTATTTATGTAACTTGCATGAAACTTTACATATTTTTATTTACAGTCGTAGAATGTTTATGGTCTAGAGTTATTATTATTTTTATCAAACGTAGAAGTGTGTTTGTATCATTTCAGCGTGTTTGTGACTTTTTTTAACACTTTTGTTTAGTGTAATAATTTGTAAGAGTTTTACTGAACTAAGTAATTGATTAATTAATTAATTAATCATTTTGGCTCTATCATTTCTGGTGCCCAAGTCCGGATGTGAAACCATGTGGCTTAGTATCAGGTTGACAATCGACTGTAAAATTTACGTCAAATCTTGATAATGGTTTCTCTAGTTAAAAGAAGAAATGAAAATAAAAATAACATACATAAAATTATATTTGGTACGTGGAATTTAGGAGCACTAACTGGTAAGTGTAAAGAACTTATGAATACCTTAAAACGGCAAAAAATCAACATAGCATGCCTACAAGAAACTAAATAGAAGGGTGAAAAGGCTAAAGAGATAGGAGAAGGTTATAAATTATTTTACTCAAGAAGGATAGGTAATCGTAGAAATTGGGTGGGTATTGTTGTTGATCACTTTATGAAAGTTAAAGTCGTGGATGTTAAAAGATGGGAAGATAGATTAATGAGTATTAAGATCGCCTTAGATAAAACAATATTTAATATTATAAGTGCTTACGCTTCCCAATGATTTTTAAATGCAAAATGTAAAGAAGTCATTTTGGGAATTATTGGATGAAGTATTACAACAAATTCCTATGCATGAAAATATATTTTTAGGAGGTGACTTGAATGGACATGTAGGAGTAGAATGGGATGGTTATCCAAAGATACACGAAGGTTGCGGTTTTGGTAAGAGAAATGAAGGAGGGGAAACTATCTCTGAATTTTTTAAGGCATATGATCTAGACTTAACAAACACATTTTTTTTTTAAAAAAAGGGGAAGAACATTTAAAAGCGTAAAGAATAAAACTCAAATAGACTATTGCTTACTTAGAAGAAGAGACTTGTACACATGCAAAGACTGTAAAGTTATACTAGGTGAAAGCTTAACAAACCAACTTTGCCTATTACTAATAGATTTAGATATCAAAGGATTTAAGCATCGAAAAGAGAAAATAGGTTATCAAAAAATAAAATGTAAGGATTTAAAACGATGCAAAGAGATAGAATTTAGGCAGAAATTCCTCTTAAACTTGAAGTGGAATTGGGACGACAATGTTAATAACATTTGGTCAAGAATAAAGAATGATAACTAGAAAGTAGGTAAGAAAATTTTATGTGAGACTAAAGGAAAAATATTCATTAAAAAGGAGACTTGGTGGTGGAATGAGGAAGTGAAAAAGATAATACAAAAGAAATGAGTAAGTTTTAAAGAGTGGAAAAAGAGCGAAAATCAAGAAGATTTAGAAAAATATAAGAAGTTAAAAAGTGAAGTAAAAAATATTATTAGAAATCCGCAGTAAAATGCACTAGATAATCTTTATAATAAATTAGGTACCAAGGAAGGTGAAAAGGAAGTATAAATTGGCAAAGAATATAGACAAATTGACAAGGAATATGGGACCAATTAAGTGTATTAAAGACGTAGATCAAAATATATTAATTAACGATAAAGAAATTCTTGATAGATGGGAAGAGTATTTTCAAGGATTGTTGAATGAAGAATATCCCAAAAAAATATGTCGAGAGCATTGAATCGAATATGGGAATGGTATATCCGATTACTTAAAAGTAAGTAGATATATTAATAAGAAAATGGGAAAGAATAAAGTGGTTGGTCCAAATAAATACCCATAGAGCTATAGAGGTCCATTAAAAGCACCATAATACCTTTGTAGGGATAAAATGGTTACATTTTATTAAGGAATGGTTACATTTTAAAATTTTATTAAATAAACTAGTTAACCATTCCTATATAATTAACTAGTTTATTTAATAAAATTTTAAGAGAAGGTAACATACCAGATGAGTGGAAGAAAAGCACCATAATACCTTTGTATAAAAATAAAGGGGATATACCAAACTGCGATAATTATATAGGAATCAAAATGATGAATCACACTATGAAAGTATGAGAAAAGATTTGGATTTATGCCAGGGATAACCACCACAAAAGCTATTTACTTATTAGGACAATTAATAGACAAATGTAGAAGTAAGAATAAAAATTTATATATAGTCTTTATAGACTTAGAAAAGGCTTATGATGGAGTACCTAGGGATATAATATGGTGGGACTTAAGGAGGAAACGAATCCCTATGAGTTATATTAAAGTTATTGAAGATATGTATGATAACATGGAGACTAGAGTAAGAACTATAAGTGGAGAGACTAATGACTTTACGATTAAAGTGGTTCCACATCGAGGATCGGCCTTAAGTCCTTACTTATTTGCCGTAGTTGTGGATGTGATTACGAAGGACATACAATAAGATTTCCCATGGTGTATGTTATTTGCGATTGATATAATTTTAGTAGACACTTTAAAGGAGGGCTTAGCGATGAGAGTAGATACTTGGAGAAAATCCTTATAGAGTTTAAGGGACTAAAAATCAGTAGAAATAAAACAAAATCTATGGAATGTAAATTTAATAATGAGGCGTCGGATAGCATAATGTTAAAGATTGAAGAAAAGGTGATAAATCAATCTAATCATTTTCGTTATTTAGGTTCAGTGCCACAAAATAATGGGGATATATATGAGAATGTTATGAGTAAAATATCAAATGGTTGGATGAAATATAGACAATCAAGTGGGGTGTTATGCGATAAGAGGATAACGAATAAATTAAAAGGAAAATTTTATACAATAGTGGTTAGGCCAATGACCCTATATGGAGCGGAGTGTTGGGTTTTAAAGAAAAAACATGAACAAAGTCTCCATGTTAGTGAGATGAGGATGCTCCGATGAATGATAAGAATTACTAGAAAGGAAAAAAATAAAAACCAATACGTGAGAGAAAAGTTAGGAATCGCTCCCATTAGCGATAAATTAAGAGAAAGTAGACTTAGGTGGTATGGACATATATTTCATAGACCAGCAGATGCACCTATAAGAAGAGGAGGATTATTGGAAACAGAGGCCAAAAGAGAAAGGGGTTACCCTAAGCTATAATGGGAGGAAATTATTATGAGAGATCTCAAGGAATTAAACTTGAAGGATAATATTGCATATAATAGATTAAAATGGAAAAGGAGAATCCATGGGGCCGATCTCATATGATGGGATTAAGGCAAGGATTTTTATGATGATGACCACAGCCACCGAGTCTACATGGAGAGGTCACCATTTGTGCCGAGGATTGTTATTGGCCCTACCCAGGCTAAGTTAAAACCATCAAGAGTAACGCCGAGGTATGATGAAAGTGCAAATACCGTGTTTGGTACACCGGCCTGCCGAGAGTCTTTATAGAGAATTTCAAGCAACTAGAATAGAAATTCATCCACAACTTCTTTTTTGGCATGAAGCCATCGAAACATGTAACTCACCTTTTGCACGTCAAACATGGGAAGAATGAACTTCCGAGAGAGTACATCTCTTGTTTTAACAAAGAGAAGTTGGAGGTGAAGAACATAGCAATGACAACCCTCGTTAGTGGGTTGCAAATAGGGAAACTTTTATGGAACATATATGAAGATCCTCCAAATACCATCATAGAACTCCTGGCCATGGCCGAGAGGATCATAAATGTGGAGGGGGCCATAGAGGCCAAGAGGGGAGACACAAAGGATATTGGTAATGGTAAGTTGGTCCAGAATAAGGATATAGAGGGGAAGAAAAGGTCAAATGATAACGAGTTTGCCCAATATAATCCACTAATTCTAAGCCCAGATTTGATCATGAATGAGATTAGAGATGATGTATAACTCAAATGACCCAAAAAGCTTAATTACCCTCCTCATAAGAGGGATAAAATCAGGTAGTGTGAGTTCCACCCACTAAGACCACGGCCATGCGACTGACAAGTGCTTCACCTTTAAAAATGAGATAGTAAAACTATTGAAGAAGGGGAAGCTCAGAAAGTACGTAGAAAAGAGTGGTAACCAAGACGATGGTAGAAAGAGATTCAATGGAAGAAAGGAAAAAATAAAAAAAAAGGAAGTACATGTAAACAAGAATGATGAGGAGTCCGACGTAGTGAGGGTGACGACCCTGACCTTCCAGCAAAAATCCCAGCGACGAAATGTTATATGAATATGATTTCCTTTGACACTAAAATGATATGTGGTGTCCTAGAAGGAGGAGACACGGATCCTAAAGATAGAAAGTCTCATGTGGTTGAAGCCAAAGCATCCCCCCAGAGAGTTGAGGTGAATTTCGTCGAGATCGAAGTAAAGCCGAGAAAGATAAAAAAAAATGTAGACATGGATTCCCTTGTGGTGGGTTTATAAAGTTTGGATTTTAGGGGTATTTTGGCTCCACAGGACGAGCCTCTAGTCATCAGTATGAGAGTACATGGCTACGATGTGTCTCGTATTCTGGTTGGTGGGGGGATCTCGGTTGACATCGTGTTCTGGGACTATTTCAAAGGTCTGAAACTAAGTAAGAAGGGGCTCGTATAATATCACTAGCTACTAATTGGTTTCAGTGGAGAGAAACTTCACCCACTAGGGGTATACGAGATGGATGTTTGCATGGGCACCAGGCTGAGGTGTCTCACCAAGAGAGTCAGTTTCTTTGTAATGGACGAGCATGTTTTCTCGGCCTACAATATTATCTTGGCTAGAGTGGACCTTAAGTAATTTGAAGTCATACGTTCCACCGTTCTCTACATAACGAAATTATCGACTCGCTACGGAGTAGGGTAAGTATAGGGTGACCAAGTGGAATATAGGGAATGCTACTTTACATTGGTCAAGGAAAGGGAGTCCCACAAAAAATATGACATCATACAACATTGACACTCACGACTTAAGGGGTGAGAGGAAGCTTAAAAAGGGTGAACCCGCTGAGGAGGTGTAATCCATCATTCTCAATGACGACGAGCCAGAAAAAAATGACTAAATTAGTTCATCCCGAAAAAGTAAAAGAGGATCTAGTAAAAAAATTTTGAGAAAAAGACAAAATATTTTTCCTTGGAGCTATGGAAATATGTCGGGGATTGGTGGAAAAATTATCTTCCATCGGCTAGATACATATGAGAATATGAAGACTGTAAATCAGAGATGCAAAACTTTTGCTCGACGTAGGTAGGAGGTCATCCAGGATGAGGTTAAGAAACTACAAATGACTGACTTCATTAGAGATAACTAATACCCAGACGAGATATCTAATGTCATCATCATACCAAAGCAGAATGGGAAGTGGAGAATGTGTGTGGACTTCACGAATCTTAACAAAGATTACCTAAAAGACAATTTTCCTCTACCTCAGATCAACCAGGTGGGGGATGCTACAGTTGGGCATGAGCTTATGAGTTTTATGGGCTCATATTTTAGGTATAATCAGATCTTCATAAAGGAACACGACGTCGAGATTACTTCATTCATAGTAAATAAAGGAACCTACTTCTATAAACTAATGCCTCTTGGCTTGAATAACGTAGGGTAAACCTACCAGAGGTTGATCAATAAGATGTTTGAAGATCAGATTGGGAAAGACAATGGAAGTGTATGTAGACGATATGATGACCAAGATATTGAGAGCTAGAACCCATGTCACTGACCTTGAACATACTTTTGACACTATGGATAACTACAAGATGAAGCTAAATCCAACAAAGTGCATCTTTAGGATCGACACAGGGAAATTCCTTGCATTTATTGTGAACCATAGGGGGATTTGTAAGGACACAAATTTCCAATTTAGTCTTATGTAGTGTTGGCTCAATTCTGGACAAAAACATTTGAGTCATGTGATAATGTTCCTATGTATCCATCAAGCCTATGACGTGTAAAGTTGAAGACGTAGACACCAAAATTTAGAATTCATATCTTGTCGAGTTTCAAAGTGCCTTATTTTGCGTCCACAACGGTATATTTTCCAAGGCTCCTTAAGGTATGAATGCTTTATATATATTTGAAGAAACTTGGAATTTTTATTGGCTGTAAGTTTTATTTAAAATGATTTTATATTTTTAACTTGGCATAAAAGCTTTATGAGCTTAAAATGAAAAATGCATACTTTGTTTTTCGTTCAAAAATGTCGTTCGGACGAGATTGTCATTCGAACAAGATTTTCGTTCGAACAAGTTTTGACAACGAGTTTCCTTTTTGAGCACTGACATATCGTTAGAAGGGTCGTTCGAACAAAATTTCACTCGAACGAGATTTCTGGCGGGAACAGTTTTTTGCATTTTCCCACTACTTTGTCCCCACTTTCTTTTGACAGTTTTTAATCATTTCGGGACAGAATTTTTCCTAAGACTTTTCACAATCCTTTTAGGACTTTTGGGAGAAAAAAATAATGTTTAGAAAATTCCCTTTTGTGTGTCTAAATTAGATGGCTTAAATCCTTCCAAAAACACAAAAGTATACACCCAATTTGTTTAGTTTATAATTCCAAGTATCTCTACATATATATCAATTTCTTGGAGTTTTGTTTGGCACCGAGTTCTACTCTACCGTTTGACGAGTTGTTTGGGTTTACTTCTACATCCCTAAAATAAGAAGACTTGTTTATTGTTGCACCATTTCCACTCGGAGAAAGGCTTCGGATGCGGTTTAACGATTGTCCAAAAGCTTTATAGGAGGAGTCCAAGGTTCCGGTTGACTCCAGGATTATCAGCTAAGAAGAGGTTGGTACAAGAAGACGCGTCAGTGGCTTGAAGGAGTCGAGTCGAGTTGTTTAAGTCATTTGTCTTGTATTTGTCAATTCGTACTTAGTGGACTTAAGGCTAGGGTCGTCCGAGGTTTTTTCCATTTGGGTTTTCCTTGTACATCGCGGCGTAGTGTGACATTGTTTATTTTTATCTTGCAAAATCACCTTAGAATGCATGCTTGGGTAATTCAAGATAAAATTGGGTTTTATCACACTAAAGTTTAATTTGGTGCTAAAATTAGTTCTGGTGAAATTTTAGATTAATTTAATTCAAGTCAAGATAACTTAATTTGGAAAATTTTGGTTTGGCCTAATTTGCAAAAATGATTTAATTTGTGTAGGAAAATTTTAGTACTTGAATTGAGTTAATTTGTTTAAGTGAATATTTGTTAGTCGATTAATTTGATGTCACTTTTAGTTTAGTTTAATTTTAATTTGTAAGGAATTAAAATTTATAAGTAGTTTATGTGTTTGAACCATCCTATTTTGCACTTTTAGGAAATTCATATTTAAAAAATTAAAATTGGGGGTCTTCATTTCCAACAAGTTGTATCGGAGCCGGAGTGCTAAATTATCGCGTTAATGATCCTTTTTCGGCTTTTAAAATATTGTGTGCCATGTTTTAAAGGTGGTTCATATATCTCTCTTTCAATTTGGTTTGCATCTCTCGATGGGACGTAAGCGTGATAAATTATATGTTTTTAGTGATAACGAAGATTTCGATATTCAAGAGAAATTTAATGAGATTTTGAGTCAAAATGAGAAATTAACGAAATTAAATTTGAGATTTGCAAAAAGAATTAAATTTCTTGAAAATGAAAATTTGTGTTTTAAATCTAAAGTTAAACTTTTGCAAACTTCTCAACCTCAAAGAGATATTTTTCGTGAAAAGCTCATGGACATAAATCTAAATTTTAAAATTTTAGAAATGTCCAAGAAAGAGAGTGATAATCGAGTCCTCGTTTTAGAAAAAGAGGTTGAGGACTTGAAAAATTTTAAGATTTGTGCCATTGAAGAAAATATTTTGATAAATGAATTTGCGGCACAAGAAAAGACTCTTAGGGACAAGGTTGCTCACATTGAAGGGGAGCACGATAACCTTATAAGGGATATAGAAAATTTAAGGAAGGATTCCTGTAAAATTGAAGAGTCTAATTTATTACTTGAGTCCAAAATTTTAAAATTGAAAATAATTTACAAGACTCGAGTAGTTGGTGTAGTGGTTTTGGCTCGTCCTATTCTAATGCTTCCATTTCTAAAGCCAAGACCGTAGTTTGTTTTAGAGGGTCAACTTTATCCAAGGACGTTAGAAAAGGTCACACCTTAGTTTACATTCCTCATGGTTACACATGCTCGCATTGTGGTAGGAAAGGTCATATTAGGTCATTTTGTTTTGATCTTAGAAGAGGTCCTGGGACGTCTATGTCTAGCTTTTCATTGGTTCCCAAATCCTGTCATTTTATATATGCATCTATTTGGATTAGTAAATCTCTTTTAGAGGCGCTAGATGTTAGACTTGTTGATTCTCGCATGCGTGCACATGACTCATCACATGCTATATCTTATGGGTGATTTCTTGTATGTTTGCATACTCTAGAATTTTATGTTTTATGATATATTAATGCTAGGTGTATGGTTGTTTGTCATTTTCTAGTCTATGCTCCATGATTAATCACATGCTAGAATTATGATTTGTTTTTATCTTTTGTATTATATTCTTTTCATTTTAGTTTGCATTATATGAAAAATACAAAAAGATTTTGTTTATCATTTGTGTTTTATCTTATGAGTATTTTAGACTTAATGAAAAATTCAAATGATTTTTGTCTGTCTTTTGAGTAAGTACTTTTGTGAGTTTGGTTTAAAAAATTCAAAAACTCAAAAAGATTTTTTATTTTTTATGTGTGTGTTTTAGTTTAACACGCTTTATGTGGCATATAATTTTGTTTGAATCCCTTCCTTTTTCACGTCCATGTGGATAGAACTTTTGGTTATGATTGTCAATCCTTAAAATGTTCTTTGTCAGCTTACTTGGAGTAGATTCTATTTTTATATACCTCTATTCACACATGCACGAGCTCATTTGAAATTTAATTGTCACATGTATAGTTGAGCTAAGTGAGATGTTTTTCCATTAACTTAGTCATCTACATTTTGCTATAACTATGGAGGATTTTTGCATGCAATAACCGTTTCCCAGATTTAAAAATAGAAAAATATATTTATCTGGTGTAGTAGTTTATCAATGAAATCGGGCTGCGAAAGACAAAACTACTTTGTGTGAAAAGCCACCATTGAATTTTAGGCCGTAAAAATGTGGCATTAGGCAAGGCCAAAAATAGTTTAGTTAATATGTTCAAAAGAAAAAGAAAACTATGAGAAATTTGGTTGGATGTATTAACGGGTTTGCACAATGACTTTGAATCCTAGTTAAACTTTTATTCTCATGACTATATTGGTTTATAGAATCATCAAAATTCTAGACTTATATGCATTGTGTATGTTTGTTCATTGAGTTCAATTTAAATTGTCACATGAGGCAATATCTAAATATGATAAAATTTTGCAATCAAATGAGAACTCTGTGGACATACACTACACCAAAATGGGCAAATTGTCACCTTTCAGCCGGCCAGCCTTGTCAAGGTCATTGACCGTGACAAAAAAAACACGCGTTTTATGTCACGGTAATTGACCTTGACACGACCGTGACAACGAATTGTCACGGTCATTGACCGTGACAATTATTTAAATTCTTGTCACGGTCAAAGACCTTGACACGACCGTGACAATCTTCGCAGCAAAAACCCTATCCCCCTTCTTTTTTCCCTCCCGCGCCGTTCCCTCCATTTCTCTCTCTCTCTCTCTCTCTCTCTCTCTCTCTCTCTCGACGCTGCTCTCTCTCTCTCTCTTTCATTTATATATATATTTGTGTGTATATTTATGTGTATGTGTATATATATATGTGTGTGCGTGGAGGGGGGCAGGGGGTGGGGCGGGGTGGGGCAGGGTGGGGGAGGGGGTGGGGGTGGTGGAGGGGGGCAGAGGGTGGGGCAGGGTGGGGGAGGGGGTGGTGGGGTGTGTGTGTGTGTGTGTGTGTGGTGGTGTGTGGTGGGGGAGGGGGTGGGGTGTGTGTGTGTGGTGGTGTGTGGTGGGGGAGGGGGTGGTGGAGGGGTGGGGCAGGGGGTGGTTAGGGGTGGGGTGTGTGTGTGTGTGTGGTGGTGTGTGGTGGGGGAGGGGGTGGGGTGGGGTGGGGTGTGTGTGTGTGTGTGTGGTGAAAATTAAAAAACAAAATTTAGAAAATACCCTTTTGCTATTTTCTAAAAAACTTAATTATAACACGGAAATATTTTAATACAGTATTTAAAAATCAGGTGTGCCAAACGTAAATTTTTATCAGAATTGTATTTAAACACAGAAAACCAAAGAGGCCCTAGATCTCATATATGAGGGTGAGAGTTTTGGAATGGTTTACTTGTATGATATATGTACATTAGAGAAAATATTTATCAAACATTACTATACTGTTGTGAGTATGAAATTGACATTTACTTTTGAAATTCGCTACATGGACAAATGTGCAATTACTTACTAAATTAATAAATAACTGACCCAAATTAAAATATATTTTTTTAAATTCAAATGAACCTAATGAGAAATGTAAGCAACACGTTGGTTGGTGTGTGGGGTTCACATGAAGTCTACTAAAAATATCACTCAATGCATTGTTAAATTTCATTGGGTCTATTTTTTGGGGTTCATTTTTTTGGTATACCTAATATTACTCTTTTCAAATATACATTATAGAAGTTTAAACGAAAAATTTACCAAAAATCGCAGATATTGTATAAAATTCGCACATACCTTATAAAATTAATATATAACTTACTAAATTTGGACATAAACTTTATGTACTTCACATATACCTTAATAAAATTAGCAATTACTTAATGAAATTCATCAATACCTCACCAAATTAGTAAGTAATGTCACATACACACTTAGCAAAATTGGTAAATCCCTTGTAGCCTTCTAATATCCACCCCTCCACCCCCACCCCACCACAAAAATAAATCAATTATGGACATAATGTTTACATTGTAAATGTTGTGGTAGTAAACTAAAATCATGCTTCTTGTAATAGTTTTAATTATGAACTTATTTATTTGATAAAGTCAATTTTCATTATAGACATATTGTTTGCATTATTTTATAATTTTTATAGTTCAATTTATATGAAAAATCGATGTACCATGGCCAGACGCTCCAACATAAATAGAGATAAACAAATAGATATCGAAAGATAGAGACAACCCATCAATAGTAAACTTAATGGTAACTTTATAAAACAAACTCTGCTAGCCAAATAATTATAAATTCTAAACATTAAGGAGAGTTTCACATACGCGTATTTCCCGATGTGTTTGTATAATAATAATATAAGATAATTGCTCAAAATAAATATTAAATAATAATTACTAAGATATCAATTCAAATAAAGTCTTAATAACCTAACCAAAAGAAATAAAATAAAATATCAAATAAATTATCATCCACCTCATAGACATTCCCTACCAATCATTTTAAGATAATTTTATCCTTATAATTGGTTAACGTTTTATGAATATGGGTCCGCGCCAGCGGTTTTATTCAAAAATAGTGACTAAAATCATAAATAAAATGTTTGTTGTCCTATTTTCAAAATACATATTACAATAAATCCTAAATTTACAAACCCCTAAAGATAAATACCTTTGATTGCAAAGCATGCACTTGTATTATTATTATACAACATGTATTATTTCGACGTGTAATTTGGAAATGATTGTTTTTCTTTCTAGAGACCCGTGTCGTCAAAACTTGGTAGTGTTCGAGTGTGTTTTTATCACTAAATTATTATTTCACTAACAAATACTCCTTATATCCTAGATTAAGAGTCCATATTTAATTTTTGTACTTACTAATAATACACTTAATCAATGGCTAGGATTAACCCTTATTCACTATTATGAAATTTGGTTAATTGATTATTTAAAAAAAAAGCAAAAGTAGACTAACATATATACACAACACTAAAAGTAGACATCAATTTTATAAATAATTGATATTTTCATTCAAAATATGTGTGTGTGCGTGTGTGTGTGTGTGTGCGTGTGTGTGTGTGCGTGTGGCGGGGGTGGGGGTGGGGTGGGGTGGGTAGGGGTGGTGTGTGTGTGTGTGTGTGTGTGCATGTGGCGGGGGTGGTATTGACGGAACTTACACATACGTTATAATATAGACGAAACATTTTTTTATCTGTACTAATAACATTTTTTTTATCTGTACTAATAACATTTTTTTTACAGCAAAAATGTCTCCTTCAGATGTTAGGGCGAAGATGATGATGCTGTTTATGATGATGTCGTCGTCTGGTTTCGGTGGTAGCGGAGGCGACGAGGGCTCCTCCGCCCCTAGGCTCCCCAAATATGGAAAATTTAGGATTACCGTCGAAAACAAGTCGGAGATTTTAGCGAGATCCCTCGAGCTGCTAAAGACGGTCATCGGCCCGGGGTTTATGTGTTGGAAGGAGGTGCCGTATGAGCTCAAGTTAGCTGTTTGGGCGGCACTACAGGTAATATTTATATGAATATTTCAATTTCAATTTCAATTTCAATTTATATTTATATTTATATTTATATTTATATTTATATTTATATTTATATTTATATTTATATTTATTCGCAACTAACATTGTATTTGTTGGACAGGAACAATTCAACTTGGATCCAAAGCTACGCGATTCCGTCTTCGAGCAGTTGAGGGAGCAACACAAGACGTGGAAAAAAAATATGCGGACACGGTACTTTGGAAAAACACGAGAGACCATTTTACAATGGCGCGGATCCGTCCCGCCCAAGGAGCCGATCTCATTGGCACAATGGCAAAAGTTCATTGACAATGAGATCGAGGATCGACAATTGGCATCTCGCCAATCGGGGAGGGAAAATCGGGCTAAAAAGACGGACGTGCACTACTCCGGCCGAACCTCTTACGCTGAGGTGGAGCATAGGATGAAGGTAATATTTAATTTATCTATAACTACAGAAATATATTATTGGATATTATTTTACTTTGCGGGGCCGATACTAATTTTACTTTACTTTATTTTATTTCAGGGGGTAGGGAGTGGGCCAGAGGGTAAGCCACATAGGCTCGATACTTATGTGGCTCTTCGGACGAAGAAGGGGAAGGATAAGGAGGTGTCCCCGAGCGTCGCGGCCACGATTGTAAGTAATCCGACAGTTTAATTATTGTTAATTACGTTATAATTTTTTAGTTTACTTATTTTACTAATCATGTGCTTTTTGTCGTTTCAGGCAAAGCTTAAGGAAGTGCATGAGTCGCAGTCTGATGCCGACAAGGCATCTTTGTCCACAGACGCACTCAGCCAAGTGCTTGGCTCTGATCGCAAGGGGAGGACAAGGGGAGTGAGCTCGCGGGTGGCCAAATCTAGGATCATCGGATTGGAGACGAGCGACACCGGGTTGGCTCGAACGGTGGATTCACACGACGCGAAGCTGTCCCGTTTGGAGGCGACGGTCCAAGATATGTACGCATTCATGAAGCGTACGTTGGGTGGAGACCGTAAAGAGAAAGGTAAAGGGAAAGGGAAGGAGAAGGCGGTGGAGGAGGAGGTGCGGGAGGACGAGGAGGTGCGGGAGGACGAGGCGCAGGATGACGAGGATGTGGACCTCGGTGCTTCATCACCGACACGTTCGTACTTCGACGATCCACTTCCCTATTTGACGCCCTCCAACAGACCATTATCGACGATTGGTTGGCCGAGCGTGTTCATATTGGACATATTTGATGGCCAGCGGATAGGGCGGGGGTTGAGGGACCCGGATATCATCGAGGGTGGAATAGTCCATGGACGTGTGCTTCAAGGGATGGAGTCCAGGGTGCTCGTCACGCATGTCATACCCGGGAAGGAGAACTCCCTACTGTGGTTACGTGAACAATGCGGCACGACATATATTAGTGGGTGCGTCAATTCGTATGTCGTGTGGCCTACTCACCTCCTCACATTTACCCAAGACATGTAGTAACATTATTTTTAAGTTTGTCCATTTTAATTATATTTGGATTATATCGTCATGTATATTATTTTTACTTTGAAAATTTGGATTATACTGTCATGAATATATATTTGCATTATCTTTAGTTTGTGTTGGATATATGATGTTTGGAACATGTACAACGTTGTTATAACAGGTACAAATATACTGCTGGGCAGTGGCGGTGGCCATACTGCCCAGCAGATTTTTTTTAAATTCTGCCCAGAATTGTCACGGTCATTGACCGTGACAAGTCCTTGACAACATTTGTCACGGGCTTGTCACGGTCAATGACCGTGACAATTTTTTTAAAAAGGGTCGCGGGTTAGTCACGGTTTTAAACCGTGACAAACGTGTCAAGGTCAATGACCGTGACACGACCGTGACACAAAATGCGAGTTTTGTGTCAAGGTCAATGACCGTGACACGACCGTGACAAAAAAAGTTGTCTCGCCTCGAAATGTCACGGTCATTGACCTTGACAAGGTGGATTTGTCAAGGTCAATGACCTTGACAAATGGGCAGATTTGGTGTAGTGATTTTTTAAGTGATTGGGTCGAAATTTAATTGTTACTAGTTCACACCCCGACACTTTCATTTACCACAAGTATTTAAACACAATTTTGCCATACGAGTGTGAAAAGCTTAATGTATTTTATGTCATGTGTGGTGTTTATACCTATGTATATGTGCGTGTGTGTTAGTGATTTTTCTTGTGTGTATATATATATGGCATTTTGTTTTGGTTTCGGAGTCTTTGCCTTGCTTGCTAGTCCATTTAGGCTTTAATTCATAGGTTGTATCTACTTTGTTGCATATTTTGTTTGATATCACATGCTTAGAATCTTATTTTTCAAATTGGTATCAATTTTTTCGCATCATAGTTGGTATCCATTAATATTTGTATGGATTAGTTATTTTATTGTTTCCCATATGCCTTAATGTTCTTATCACCTTATGCACCATCCTGTTTACTTGTTTTCCCTTATTTCTATCCCTTATGTGGTTTTTATGAGGAGAAATGGTACTTAGTTAAGTTTGGGGAGAAATGAGTATTTAATTAATTCTATCATCTTTGTCTATTCCTGAATAAAAAGGGGGAGAAATGGTATCTAAACCTTCAGTTTAGGTGATCTAACTTAGGGGGAGAGTGCTATCTTCTTAGGTATACCATATTTGATAAAGGGAATAGAATTAATATAAGGGGAGTATTTATTATCATTTCATTTAATATTTTGATATTCCCTATGCATTTAATGGGTTGCTTAAGTGTTTAGAAATTTTTGTAGCGGCATCTATTTAAAGAAGCAAAGCGGTCCTAATTGGTTTGTTTCAAGCATTGTGGTATTTTTTTATTTTTGTTGGGATATTTTTGAAGTCTAGTTGAGCTTGATGGCCCTTTAGGATTTTTGTTTGGTTTGTGTTCTAGAATAGCCAAAGGGGGATATTTGTAATGACACAAATTTCCAATTGAGTCTTATGTAGTGTTAGCTCAATTCCGGACAAAAACATTTGAGTCATAGGATAGTGTTCTTGTGTAACTTCAAGCCTATGACGCGTAAAGTTGAAGACGAGCGGCCAGAATTTAGAGTTCATATCTTGACAGGTTTCAAAGTGCCTTGTTTTACGTCCTCAACGGTATATTTTCCAAGTCTCCTTAAGGTATTAATGCTTATATATTTTTGTAGGAACTTGGAATTTTTATTGGGTGTAAGTTTTATTTAAAATAATTTTATATTTTTAACTTGATATAAAAGTTTTATGAGATTAAAATTAAAATTCCATATTCTGTTTTTCGTTAGAAAATGTCGTTCGAACGAGATTGTCATTCGAACGAGATTTTCGATCGAATAAGTTTTGACAAAGAGTTTCCCTTTTGAGCAATGACATATCATTAGAAGGGTCGTTCGAACGAAATTTCATTTGAACGAGAAATTTGTTCAAATGAGATTTCTAGCAAGAATAGTTTTTGGCATTTTCCCACTACTTTGCCCCCATTTTCGTTTAACGGTTTTTAACTATTTCGGGACAGAATTTTTCCTAAGAATTTTCACAATTCTTTGAGGGATTTTGAGAGAGAAAAAAATGTTTAGAAAAGTCCCTTTTGTGTGTCTAAATTAGATGGCTTAAATCCTTCCAAAAACACAAAAGTGTACACCCAATTTGTTTAGTTTAGAATTACAAGTATCTCTACATATATATCTATTGCTTGGAGTTTTTTTTTTTGCATCGGGTTCTACTCTACCGTTTGAAGAGTTGTTTGGGTTTACTTCTACATCCCTTGAAGAAGAAGACTTGTTTGTTGCTGCAGAATTCCAACTCGGAGAAAGGCTTCAAGTGCGGGTTGATGGTTGTCCAAAAGCTTCATAGGAGGAGTCCAAGGTTCCAATTGACTCCAGGATTATCGGTTAAGCAGAGGTTGGTACAAGAAGACGCGTCAGGGGCTTGAAGGAGTCGAGTCGAGTTATGTAAGTCATCTATCTTGTATTTGTAAATCCATACTTAGTGGACTTAAGGCTAGGGTCGTCTGAGGTTTTTCCCATCTGGGTTTTCCTCGTACATCGCGGCGTAGTGTGACATTGTTTATTTTTATCTTGGCAAATCACCTTAGAATGCATGCTTAGGTAATTCAAGATAAAATTGGGTTTTATCACACTAAAGTTTAATTTGGTGCTAAAATTAGTCTGGGTGAAATTTTAGATTAATTTAATTCAAGTCAAGATAACTTAATATGGTAAAATTTGGTTTGGCCTAATTTGCAAAAATTAATTAATTTGTGCAGGCAAATTTTATAACTTGAATTGAGTTAATTTGTTTAAGTGAATATTTGTTAGTTTATTAATTTGATGTCGCTTTTAGTTTATTTCAGTTTTAATTTGTAAGAAATTAAAATTTGTAAGTAGTTTATGTGTTTGAACCATCCTATTTCACACTTTTTGGAAATTCATATTTAAAAAATTAAAATTAGGGGTATTCGTTTCTAACGGGATTGAGGCAAACCGAGCAAATATCAAGGGTCTAATCGACTTGCAAACAGCAAAGATGGTAAAGGACGTGCAATGACGAACCAAATGAGTTACAACCCTAATCATTTTGTCTCCCGAGCAACTGACAAGTGTTTTGCCTTGTTTAAGATATTAAGGAAATCCTTCTCTGGGATGAGGAGTGTGAAAGATATTTTCCAGATTTGAAGGTGTATTTGGGGTCCCCAATGTTGCTTTCTCGGACAGTTCAGGGAGAGAATTTCTTTTTATTCTTAGCCATCTTAGAAATGGCTATCAATGTAGCTATCGTCTAAGATGATGATGGGTTTCAGAAGAAAGTTATTTCAATAAAAAAGACTTGAAAGGGTCCGAGCTCAATTACCCCAAGATGGAGAAGTTGTCTTATGCGCTGATACATGCCTCGAGAAAAATGAAGTTCTGTTTCCAGGAACATACACTGGCGGTGCTCACCGACACTCCATTTAGGCAAGTTATTCATAAACTCAAGAAATAAAGTATGTTAATGGCTTGGTCAATAGATCTAGGAAGGTTTTACATCATTTATCAACCAAGAAGAGAAATCAACAGGGGAGACTTGGAAGATTTTACGGTAAGGTTTACTCGACTATAAGTGATGATGTGATTAAAAAAGAGGTTGAGATAACGACGGATACCCGAAATGAAGTGGTGGCTGACAATGTCCAAGCCAATGTTAGGGAAAAAGATTTCTTATTAAAAGATGGAATTTTGGGTGAAGGTCCTTTTTTCTGAAGGGGGCCTATTTGGAACTTTTTTATAGATGGCTCATCTTGCGAAAGTGGCAGTGGCCTCGGGTTGATACTGTCGGCCCTAGATGGAACATACATTGAATATGTCTTTCAGTTTAGTTTCAAGGCATCAAATAATGAGGCATAGTATGAGGCATTGTTGGTAGGCCTCCCCCTCGCCAAAGCCCTGAATGTCGATCAGATAATAGCCCACAGTGATTTGCAGATAGTTGTTAATTAGATATTGGGGATTTATGATGATAGAGAAATGAAAATGGCTAAGTACTTGGACAAAGTCATAAAATGGATCAAGTAGACTCGACCTGCTTGACCTTGGGGCCATTCTTCCCGACCCACAGTTGCATCTTGTGAAGGCTAGCACGGACTGCAATTTAGTAAAAGGAAGAAAATTTAGCATCGAACGAGATAATAGAAAAATAATGAAAAATGACAAGAATTATTACCTGGGTAACTCGGTGAAGAGAAAAATCAGTAACTCGAGAAGGGTCCTGAAAGTTGAATAATCAGTTGTCGCACTCGGTTATGATTGACCCCACAGTATCTCAGGCCCTTACTTTGTTTTCGATAAATGACTCCATTAACACACTGACTTGGGCCATATGAGCGATGACCACAATATCATTATAAATAGGGAAGGTCGTATCCCTAGTGGGTTTGGACGAGGAATCCTTCTTCTTCTTTGGAGCTTGAGGTGGGATAGCACCACTGCCCTCAGGTATGTCCTTTTATTTTTTGATCCCTCGACAGGGGAGGGACCTCATGTGATGGTCTTTTTTTATGAAACCCAGGGAGAAACCTTCCTTTTTGCCAATTTTAAAAGAATATTACCATTCAATTTAGCAACCAACATCCCAACTTGATCAGAATCTTCAGTTGGGCGATCTGAAAAAAAACAATAAGTGTTAGTTGAAATAAACTATGAAAAGACAACAGTAAACTTTCTAACAAAAAAATTTGAACTTACAAAGCTCTATGAAGGGGTCAACCCCTAGCCCAGTCTCAGCTAAAAGATTAGGCTTCATCCGAGCCTCAAACAGAACAAATCGCTTCTTCCATAGGTACGAATGTGAATAATTTTTGTTCGACTGTCTATTATAAGGTTGGGATCAAGTTTCACAACCATGGATACACTACACCATTTCTAGGGGACTCTCAGCTCATTGGTGCCAGAAGGAATGTCATTATCAAACTCCAAGGCGCTAGATACAAAAAAGTATCGGGATTTACAAATATGGTTAGAAGTTTGGTTGATATGTATCTATTTTTGTCAAAATGCCCAGCCACAAAATGATAATAGTACAACATAAATTTATTGGTAGAGAATGTGTAACAGGCCCTAAAAATTTAAACTAGAAGGTCGGTCTTGTATGTCAAGTTACAGAGTTGGATTACTCCACGTAATATCCTCCATGCGTTTGGAGTCAGTTTTACAGGGGAAAATCCCATGCTATCAAGGATGACCCTGATGTTCAGATGAATTGGGAATTGAAAACGTGTTTTAAACATTTATTCATAAATAACAACCTCACCTACAACCTAGGTGATGAACGTCCTTTCATCCTAGGAAGGGACTCTTATCCTAATCAAAGACTTAATGCCATAAAGATGTCTCCACAAAATTAAGTTTGTCTCATGGACATCACTAAGGATGGTTGAGGCATATGAGGTATCTATCTCATCCTTATCCTCATTCTTGTCATCAGTTGGAGCTTGACCGTGAGGATATCTACTTGCTAACTCGCCCTCAGTCATGTCAGAGATTGTAATTTCCATTAGTGTCTCACAGAATTCCACCTCCACTCTTGCCTCAACATCATTCGAGACCTCGACGAGCTCTAGGTCAGTGCATGTTAATTAGTGTGTTAGTGATCCCTATTATTGTACTCGATCGTCTCACTCTTGTCCAAAAGAGAGTTAAGGACTTACATTGATTCCTCGAAGAAGTCAGCCCTATCCTCGAACCAATAATTTGGTGGTTTAGAAATGAGGTCTAGGATATAACATGGGGAGTAGGTGGACTGAGAACCCTTTGAAAGAAAGAACTGACATTGAGTCACTACTTCTGCTAATGACAAATGTAGGCTCAGATGGAGTTAGGTAAGTAAGGAGTAAAGGTGGACGAACAACAGATAGGGTAATTAGGGTTTTGGGAGGTCTAAACTTGGCTTTAGCTTTCCTCTTAGCCTCAGCCTCGGCCTTGCGTATCTCCCTGAGAATATGCTCTCTAAGATGGGGGAATATTTCTCCTAACTCGTATAGTTTACGGTACATAAAAAAAAAATAACATTTTACTTATGTTGACTTAAAGATCTAGAAATATAAATTAAAACATTTTATACCAATAACTACTCAAGAATAGGTTTGAATATGATTAGAGAAGAAGACCGCAGGACCCACCGAAAAAGTTAATCAGTGCCTAAAAAGTGACCTTTCCTCCAAAATACTAAAGTATCTGCCCACTACAACCTAAATATCATCCTTAAACCACCAAATACACCCTACTGACACCAAAAATGGTGGCCAAAAAATCCAAAGTTTCGTCAGAGAAAAAAAAATCTACCAATAGAAAGGGAAAACAAATGTAAAAAATGGGAAAGAAGGTTACCTGAGAAGAAAGGAAGCTTGGAACGAAGAAAAGGAAGGGGTTTGTGTCCTGAAGTTTGAGGAATGGAGGAGGGAGAAAACTTGTGCTCTGGTTCGCTAGGGAAACTTAAGCGAGAAAGTTTGAAGAAGAAAGGGAAAATTAAGTTCTTTAAGCTTTTTAGACCTTATAATGATTAACCACATTTCCAAATACACCATCATTGGGGCATAACTCTCCAAGGTGCATGCTGCCACCACTTCATGGGACATATACCACACCATCTACAAGATGACAAGTGTCCACTCAAGGACACCAAAGCATCACTTCTGTCAAGACCCTGAACCGGTGCCACTGAAACCAATTGGTCTACTCACGTCACCAATACACCCTCTTACAAAGGAGGGTCAGACGACTTTACAACTCAACCTTCCATATTCATTGAATACTAAAGTCTATAGGGTGATTTATATACATAAGTATGACCTCATCTGGATGAGTCTCGGCCCAACTACATGTTCCCCCCTGAATGCAACTCTAACCTCATCCTTATATGGGGCTTATGTCATAATAGCCCATGTCAAACTGAAAGATGGGGGCTCTTGAAATACGATTAATATTCAAGGCTGTGTATCCCCTTGTCAGGATGGTGATTAGCATGCGTAATCACAGCCAATAATAAATGCAAGTCAACGATAAATATCCTTTAATATTAAAAGCTTATATTAAGTGAGATTCTCCCAACAAAAATACTCTCTGAATGTATTAAATGGAAGGGACCCCATAAAAAACTTGGTTGGAGGGAGAGATAACAAGCACCATAGCACAATAAAAGCAAGGCAGTAACCTCAAATACGTAATAAATGCTAAGGTAAGCAAATTGATGGGGGAATGCAATGATCACTCGATAATGAGCTCACAACACTCTCTTGTCTAAATAAATTTCAACAGAAATTATAGATATCAAATTTGTGGCCCTCTAGAAATATTCAACCGAGGTATTTTTACGAGGACAAGATCACTCGAGTGACCTTTCTCTCATTAAATGCTTCTGATCGCATTTAATGCTAAAGATAGCGCATTAAATGCATGATATATGATATTTGGGCGGGAACACAGTTTAGGCCATCTAAATAAGATTGGCCTTAATTGAGATGTGATAAGTTAACTTAAAGGTCAAATTTGTGATGGCTTATAGTCCGTTCCCGAATTAATAGGTTGGTATTTTAAGGCTAAAATTCACTCAAGTATTACTTTTCTCGAGCTCTTAAAATGTAAGAAGTCATGGCGTGATGAAATATAGTAAACATTGATAAGCATGGGATGAACTACCAATCAACCAAGTGTGGTCTCTTGGACGATGGTTGCTCGAACAACCTAGAGATATTTATGAGGAATTAAAAGCTAACCTTGAACAACTGTTTGGATTGAGGTCCCTAGAGGCAGGTCCATCAAGGGATAGTATCTCGAGCATCTATTTAACTGTGCTTGTTCGAACAAATGTTTTGTGCAAGTGTGCTAAAGTGGTTAGCATTGCTTACCCAAAGTTGCCTTGTTCCAATTCTTCTAAACCAAATCCCTGCAAGGTTCCAAGAATGAGGTTGCTCGATAGAGTATGTAAGCTCTCCCTTGCCCTGCCAGACATGGTCCTTCAAAGGTACGGATCAACCTCATAAATATTACATGGAAAACCTAAGTATTTTCATCAAGGAAAGTAAATACAAACACATCATAATCCTTATTGAAAATGAGCCATCTTCCATAAAATAGAAGGGAATAGAACAAGCAAACAAAATCTCTTTGAGAAAGTTGAATTCTACTCTTCCAAATTGAAGCATATAATCCCTCCAATTGAGCATCCAAATGATTTGAAATTAAATATTCACTCAATTAACTCTCTTACAATATTTAATCTCACAAATATCTAACAAAAAAATAAAAAGAATAAAATAAAACTATTTACAAAAGGTATTTTTCTCTAAAATTCTCTCTCTAGAATTTTTCTATCTAAAAGCTTTATATTCATCCTTTGAATGAGCATGGTCTTCTTATATAGTAGGCATATGGAGCAAAGGGGTATATTGGGTAAATGGCTAGGGGGTGCATGTGGATATGGTGTGAGGTCATGTGAATGAGGGGATAAGTGGGTGAGTGGATAGAAATAAAAATCTTATTTAGTTATGAGGGTATAATGGGAAGTTGGGTTAAGAGAGGTGGTTTGGGGGTAAAATGGGTAAATGAGAATAAAGGGTTTTATTGGCACATGGGGTAATTGTTTTGGCTTGGTTTTGGTCTTTAGAAATTAGCAAGTGAATGAATCGTGGGGCTTGGCTTTGAGAGACATGAAGTGGGTCTTTGGAAAATGGGTTTGGGTTCTTAGGTATGGGGTTCTGCTGTTGGAAACCGGGTATGGGTAGTTCGGGTATGGTCGGAATGGAGGAGGTCGGGGCTGCGTCATCGCCGACGTTGGTCACTGCCGGAGGGGGTGAGGGAACGCCGAAGTTGGCTGCGTGGTGGGGTCCTCGGCAGTTAGTTGTCGTTGTGGTCGCTAGGGGAGGAGAGGGTTGGTGAGAGGCGAGGTCGGGGGCGGAATGGAGGGGTGCGCCGGTGCGGGTATGGGACAGGAGGGTCATCGGGTCAGCGGAGATGCGATCGGCACTGGTAGCGGCAGTGGCTGGCTGGGCACAGGCGGCGGAGTGGGTAGTGGGTTGGTAGGATGATGGAGGTGGGAGAGAAAGAGAGAGAGTGTGGTTATGGGGTTGAAGATTTTTGGATATTTGTTAATGGTGTTTTAGAGGAGAGAGAAGGTGGGTGAGTTGGAGAAAGATAATGTGGTGTAGGTTATAGTGTGTGTGTGGGTGTAGAGGAATGTGTGTGAGGGTGAGGGTGTAGGATAGATTAGTTGAGTTTAGGATAAGTTTATGTGGGTATAAGGTGTGTGCTTATGTTGGACCCATAAAAGTAACACTAATAAAATTAAATTAATAAAATAAAATAAAAACCTAATAAAATAATAATGACTCAATTAAACTTAATAAAACTAAAAAAACAAAATCTAACTAAAAATAAAACAAACTAAAAACAATAAAAATATCAAAAAAAAAAAATCCTAAGCTATTAAAAACTAAAATAATAAAACAAAAGAAATAAAAAATAAAAAATCAAATAAAAACTAAATTCCTAAAAAATATAAAATCTAATAAACTAAAAATAAACTACTAAAACTAATCCTAATAAAATAAGACAAAACTAAAAGCTAAAAAAATCAAAATAAAATAAAATTATACTAATAAAAATAAAATAGAAAAATAGAAAATAAAACCTAAAAATTCTAAAATAATCCAAAAATTAAAATGACTCAAATAAAAATCTAAAAACTAATAAAAGGGCACAAACTAAACACACACATGATTTAGGGTAGGTTTAGGCTAGGCTTAGGTTCGGGTAAGGTAACGGGGTTGGTAATCAACTCCATTTTAACTGCAAATTGCTCAGAAATATAGCTTTTGACACCGCAACTGCAATCACTACAAGAAAAATGGTCATTTATGTCGGTCAAAAATCGACATAAATGACCTTTTATGTCAGTTTTAGAATTTTTCAAATCTGACATATAAAGCCCTGACATAAATGTTCGTAAAACTTACATAAATAAGATCACATTTATCTCAGTTTTTAAGAACACACATAAAAACTATGGTATTCAACATGTTTTTAATCACATTTTCACGAAAAATTGACATAAATAACATCACATTTATATCAGTTTTAGTAATTTTATGAGAGTTTTTTCAAAACAGACATAAATGTTTATATAAAAATTTAAAAAAAAATCATTACTCCATCAATAGACACCTATTATTTGAGGACAACTATTATTTGAGGTTAAATCAACCTTGTAAGTAGATAGTAATCAATGTCATAAATATCACGAACTTGATGGAGTAATGATTTTTTTTAAAATACATCAAGATATTTACAATAAAAAAATATTTATGTGAGCTACTTGATTTCCAAAAAATAGCTAATGTCTAGTTATCTACATGATAATATCCTAAAATGGTGATGATACATCACAATATCCAAAAACTAGCATTGCAAACTACATCATAAGATCCACAATCCAAAATAATACTCAAGCTAGGACGTGTCGAACGTAATACTCGATCAAATTTGTTCTCAACGCTATCCAACCCATAATGAGTAACTCTTCAATCAAATATAATCAACATTGTTTTCATCATAACTCATTCATTTCAATAAATTGTCATTACGACATAACAAAATACAGTTATTCAGAAGTACCTAATATATATAATCCGTAATGAACTCAATGAACTCCATTAGAACTTCAATTAGCTCATTCAATGTGTACGTCGCTTTATCAGGCAATCTTCTCATCTAAAAAATTGAAGATAAAACTGAATTTAGTATTACGGAATATAATAGTTAATAAATAAACAATATTTTATATAATAGGAGAAAAAGAGAAAACAATGGTAACATACCTTTGTTTCAAAAGGTATGGAAGGATCCTCCATGAAGTACTTCATGAACTTCAACACAAAATATCCGCAATGAAGATTATCATTTCCTTGAATTGGGCACTAGTTGACACAAAACATTATTAGCGGATAAATAATAAAAGAGTAGAAGTCAAAAAGATTTTTTATACAACACAAACAATTATAAAAACTTTAAAAAATTTGGGCAGAGTTTCCTCTATTTATAGGACTATCCACCCTGTTTAAAAAATATAAAATACTCCAACAAAAAAATTAATAGTTCATAACAACAATACCAATTACCCGTAAAGGCAAACAATGTATAAGTGACAAAAAATGTAAGACATTGAATTGAAACTTCACCAATGGTCCTAACATTCCAAATTACTGAAGTAGCTATTCATGATTGAACGTTAAGTTTTATCATAATCAACTCATATACGATAATATGAGGTCCTGCTATATATATATATATATATGGGGGGGCAGCAGTGGAAACCTAGAACCCAAAATAGTTTTAAGAAAATGCCCCGATAAAGCGACGTACAATCTTCGCAGGGAATGAAGCACAACCATTCAAATGATGTCTGATAACTTTAATAATAACATAAAAATGTTATTATCAATGTTATATCAGACATCATTTGAATGGTTCATAATTTGAATTGTTGTACAAATTATGAAGCATTGAGCATGAAGTAATAGTTTATCCTTACATCATTGGAACATTGAGTGGTTCAAATTATGAAGCATTGGAACAAATTTTGAACTATTACTGAACAAGAAACAGATGGCATTGGGCATGAAGTAATAGTTCATCAAACTTTTAGGAGTGTGAACTTCCTTAGGGTCAACAGTTAGTTAAATTGGTGCAAAATCTTGGACCCATAAGGTATTTTATCAACGTGGGGCATTTGATACCAAAATCTCGGACTCAATGATTGCATTTGGCAAGTATAAACTTTAAATCATTGCATTTGTTCAACTTTTCTTAGTTTAATTTCGATAGTTCTAAAGTCTATGGCCAATCTCTATAAGTTTTTTAAAATGTGAGGTATTTACCTAACGACTTTCTTATAGGTATGCTTTGTATGTTTGATTTCCATGGCTCCATAGTAATAATTTGTTGAGGTTGAGTAATAAAAAAGTTTTATAAGAACGTATTAGGTTAACTATAGGGAGATATATTAGACTAGGCTATTGAGTTTGTCGTATGCATTCAAATATTTATGGGAAAATCCAATGTATCAGCCTTGAATTGTATCTTCCATGCCTTCACTAAGAAAGGTTTGTAAAATTGAATCAGGTGCATAAGTTTTTTTTGTTTTGTTTTGTATTAATTTAATAATTCTAGATTTTGTTAAATCTGGTGGTGATATGCATTTTATATACTAGCGGAGTTTTAAACACCAAATATTTTAAATTAAAACCATTTCAAATCGACAAACAAATGATGGGATCAATGTTATATTCCTCCTATTTTATTTACCCACTTTTTTTACCCTATTTAGTGCTTTAACTTTTCAATTGCTTTTTATTTATTTAACTATAAATTGGTATATGATAGAATAGGTAGACAAAACATGTATTATGTATAACTATGATAGAACAGAATAGGTATTGGTGTTGTGAACAGGTACTAGAATAGGTACTAGAACAGGTACAGAACAGGTACTAGGTATTTCTCTATTTTTAATAGTACTTCTAAGTGTTCAGGCTTATATCTCTCTCTATTTTTTAATATAATTGATTTTTCGAACAGGTATAGAACAGTTACTAGGTTTGTGAATGTGGTGGTCACTTAGAATTGTTTGTTAGGCATGTAAATAGAGATATAACTCATTAGGGCATTTTTATGTTTTCATGAGGTTTACTGTAGGTTGCAATTCATGGACTTACCTTGCACAGGTGTTGTATCCATCTGATGAAGCCTTACCTTGCACATGTGTTCCAAATAAACTGAAATAATGTATAATCCTTATTATTATTAAAAAAACAATAAGTGTTATGAAAAGAAAAAGTAAATATCTATATCGTGCAGAGTATCCACTAAAGAAACCTACGTACCTAAACCCATCTCATGTACCAATGCGCGCCACGTTCGAGCACATCTTTATAACACTTAATTTCTCATACACTATCTCTGCAAATATGAAAGAAGAGATAGACGATTAGAAAAAACACTATACTACTGTGATTTATGTACATTATCAATGCGACCCCGCAAGTTGTTACTCAACATCCTTCCTTATGACAATAAAGTTTTCAATTATATTGATTATGAGCCTCAAAGGTGATGAGACAAATAAATATACAAGTTTATGCATGAAAAGAATTAAGGCTAGTAATTTTGTTTTTTGCAATGTCAATATTGAAGTAGCCACGAAATACTGCAGAGAGTTCAATATCTAGCTGCAGGATCAGCTTATCCACGCTGGAAATTTTGATAAAATTACAATAAATACATAATTCATTCTCTAGAATTTGAATAAATGACAGGGGTACTAGAGGGGAAAGGCCTTAAAAATAAATAAATTAAAATATCTTGGATCTCACTAAAAGTTCAATATTTTAGCTTTCTCCTGAAACTGAATGAGTTTGAAGATTGTTCTGAGAGAAAAAAGATATTAAGTAAAAAAAGCAACGAATCATCACACATTTTAACTAACAATTAAGTAGTTTGGAACTCATCCAATTAACTTTAATGGTGTGTTGTTATTCCTTCGAAGTTGTTACTTTGGTATTATAATATATTTAGAAGAATACAAAATTCTAGGAATCTAACTAATACTTTAATGCACCTGCATCTTTTTTTAACCTTAATCTCATTAGGCAAATGACAATCATGTGAATAGTCTCGAATAAGGGCATGATCAAAATCATATTGAAAATTGGCTTGTGACCACCCTATTCACATAGTCAGTGTCCACTGATTAATGAGTTTAAAGATAACTCTTTCAAGAAGGATCAAGGTGCGAAATACCAAAAAGGCATGTTATGCATCAAAACAACATTCACCTTAACGAGAACAAATTTGAAATCATGCTAAAAATTATATTAATAGTAGTAGTTTTGAGTAGGAAAGAATATTTGTGACCTTTTTTCTCGTTGTATGTTTTTATCCGTAGGGTCTATATGTGGAGTGGAAATCGAAGTTCTCAATGATGGACTACTAGGTTCCACTGCCTGTGTTGAGCGAACGAACATTGATGACCTTCCAGTGGACGTTGAGCGAACTGAAGGAATGTGATCTGTAAAGTTCCTACCTAACTACATACAACAATATGCAAGTTGTTAAAATTTTATTCCAGATATATACTCCTAACTCTTAATTACTGAGAAATGTTTTTAAAGAAACATGTTGGCAAATTACTGAGTACCAAAGCAAATTTGACTCAGTTGTATTGGTTCGGTTTTGACCTTTACTTTGAAAAATTGACCTAAATAATTGAGAAGTGCATGCTTTATTAGGTTAGAGAAAATAATAAGTATAATCCTGCGTAGTAACAAAAAATAGTTCACGCATCAAGACATTAATTACTAGAAATTCTTACCCACAAGCTCATTCTGATTGACATATGGACCAAACTGACAATTGGTGCAAAATTGAATTTTGTTTCAGTAATAAAAGTTTCTCTATTACTTGCCTCCTCCACTTCAGAATTTTCATTCAAAGTCATCTCATAATCATTTTTTATAGTTTTGAACTACTTTTTTGCAACTTTTAGAGTTCCCTTTGATATGTAATAGACCTTACTCATTTGAAACCTGAAATCAGAAAAGATCAAACACACTTAAAACATAAACATCAATACTAATTAATTAGATATAAATTACTAAAATATGGTACACAATAAACATGTGTGAATGACTATGTACAACTTTAAAATAGTGGCAATGGAAGACGGGATGACCATAAACATGGCCTTCGAGAAATACTTTACAAAAAAAAAAGCACAACCAAACCATTGATCGTTTGGTCCACCCCTTCATAAAAATGAATTGTTTGAAATTAATTTCTATCTTTATAACTCGACGAACCCTTAATTTATGTCTGCGAGTCATATTTAATTTGAAATTCTACAAAAAGTGAAGTCACATTTCCACTTTAATGGAAGTGATGCCAAATTTTCAAAGAATCCCTTCAACTTTCGCATCCTTAAAGTGTGTCCATACTCATATAAAGTCACTCTGAAATTGGAACCACTTGTAAAGGCACAGCCAACAATAGAGATGTCCATAGAGGGTAACAACTGGATCATTCGCAAAATCTAAGCATATGTTGTAGTCAAAGCAGGGAGAAGTCACCTCAGAGTCTGCTGATTAGGATGGGATGGATTTCCATTCGTTCACAAAGTATTGCTCAAAGGCCATGCTTATGTTCTCACAAATTAACTCTGAGAAGACATTTTAAAAAAATGGCAATCAGTACCTGAGATTTTAATTATTCAACATGAAGAGGATTTTAGTTGTTCGATATCTGTGACTCATCCCGACCCATCAAGATCAAAGATGATTGTAAAACATTTTGGGGGCATCCTAACAAATACCTTGATATGTTTTACAGCTATTTTTTCTGTAGGGTATAAATTCACCATGTAAATTTTGTGTAACCCCTCAAAACATTATTTAAACTTCAAAATGAAGAATGTGTACTTTGCAATTTCATATTCATAACAATAGCCGGGGATGATTGGCTTAGTGGAGGTAGCCTTCACTTCCCAAATTGGAGTATGAGGGTTCGATCCCCGCCCATACAACCACCCAGCTTACATTCTTACCTTTGTGAACTTGGAGAAGACATTTAAGACCTACCCTTCATATTAAAATAGAAAAGGTTACATGCAAAGTAATACATGGCAGGCTAATTAAATCTAGGATACCAACACCCTAGTAAAGATTTCAGTAAAATCCCAAATAAGGTTTAAAAGCTTCAATAAATTATAAAATAACACAATGGTTAACAACATAACCTAAAATTTTACTAGGTAGTAGGAAGTATAATCATATCAAAGAAAACAATATAAGTGTACTACTGCACTAACTATCTTGCAAAACAGCACGATGATCTGATGCAATATAAATGCAATATGCACATTGAGAGTAAATTCATTCTAAGTTACAACATTCAATGCGTAGAAATAAGGAATAATAATGTGATTGTATCATTACATGTTGGCGAAACTTTGGGGAATCATCCAGTTTAGCGAAAAACATTCTTCCTCCCTGCATCTAATTATTTATTGTGGTGGAATTAATCTCATCATGGTCATGCACAATTCACACATTAATACCTTAGCCCTAGGTGAGAATTAAAATGTCAAAAACACGATTATGTTCTCCGAATGTTTGGATATATGATCGAATAATTACTTTTTTTCTTTGATGGAGAATAACCAGTTTTGTATTAATATGAGTTGTAAGACTATGACAGTATTCAAAAAAATTTAGAATAGCACTTTAGTATAACAATATAAATGCAGAGGAGTCTCCCCTGCTTTTATATTGTTATACCAGATTGTATTATACAATATTCAAATAATTTGCAGCTGCGGCAATACGTACGATCAGTGACAATATATAGTAAAGGATTTTTTCAGCACCATCAGTAATAATAGTGCAATAATATTGAACCTGAACACGAACACGCCAACTTAACCCACTCATTCTCAACTTTATAGTTTTTAGAAATATAAATGCATGGATGTAGTTGTCCCTATTTTGCAGGGAAATAAATTTCAACAATCTAGGGTTAAAATAACATGCCTATTTTGCAGGGAATTAGTGATTCGGAGAGGGATAAGGAGACGTAACACGCTTGATGGACAAGGAAAGATCACAACTGACAAGAAAAATGGCAGTAAAGGAATACTAGAGGGCCCTCGATAATAGTCACAGGGAAGGTAAGAAAGATAGCACCTCACGAAAGAGACACAAAGGTAGGCAGACCAGGCCACATAAAAATATTATAAGCGTTGTCACAGATCAAACAATGGGAATATTAAGAGAATGTTCTTGTCAATTTACCAAGTTGTAAGTGTTCATGGTTAGGTGGTAAAGAGTGAGTGTGTAATAAATGAATAGAGTGAGTGTTATAAGAGATGAGGTTGGGGGTCCTTGGGAATGTAATTCGGAGGTGATAAGCATTAGATGAGAGAGGATTGTCCTTATTCGAGCTTTAAATGAAAATGATATTTATTTTATATCAAGTAGGTCTCCTGGTAGGTTGCGAGAGAGGATAACTTCTGTAAAAGTATTATGCGTTCTCCATTCTTTGTAGGGTGTAATCATGTCAAGGTTGTACTAGATTTGGTGACAAACTAAACCTGTTGAGAGTCAACAGTCACCTGTTGGTGGGCAGTGTCATAACACATGTTGGGTTCAAAACTAATATACGCTTGTCACGAAAAACTGCAATTTTTTCATTAAAAATGTCGTATTTGAGGCTGAAAGGGGTTGTTTTAGTGCCAAATAGGTTTTTTGACATTTGTTGCATCAAGCTTCAGCATGGGAGCAAAGACAAAATAGAGGTGAGTGAGAGCTCTATTTTCTTCGGGAGTTTTTATGTGAGGATTTCTTAGTGATCGAAAGTGATTTTCTCGAGTGCTGAGAGAGTGGACAGTTGTAACCTGGGTTCCCCATTATCATAGTGAAAGAAAAATTTTCCTGCCCTCTTCCCCTGAACCTAGTTGGGTGAACCACATTTAATCGGTATGTTGTTTCTTATGCGCTTGTTGTTTAATTTCATTTATGATTTTTTTTAATTTTCAAAACACTTGTTATTGCTTTTGTGATTTGGTTTGGATTCATTGGATTGAGGGAACAAGTTCTTAATTTTTCTGCAGTATAAAATTTTATGACTTTGGTTGAGCATTTTGAGTCCTGATTCACAACCACAAATACTACAAAAAGCAACTTTTTCCCCTGATAAGTAACAAGCAATAATAAGAATTGAGCACACCTATAATTTGGATAAATAGATGTAATGTAAGGGTAAAACTAATAATGAATGCAACCTTGAGCGAGAGAGGTCGATGATGAGTGAAAAATAGACTGAAACAACATGGCCACGTGCAACCCAAACCAACAAAAACACCAATGAGAAGCAATAATGCGTTTGAAGCAGAAGGTAGCGTAGGATGTCAAGTGAGGCAACATGAAAGAACTGATGGTCTATTATATTGCAAACATATATGGATTGAGAAAAATTTATGGAGAAACCAAACTCAAGTGGTTGACTTTCAATTGTCCATAAAGATTTTACTATCTGGAAGAAATATAACATGGTCCTTCTAATGACGAAGAAAAATTCACAAGATTTACTCCAAATTGTATCAGTAAGGGCTTAATAAGTATGCAGGATTCTAAGAAGCACAAAGTTAAATGGTGTTCAATACTATATAAAAAAATATTAGCAAGATAGTTTTGTGACATCTCACTCATTTCTGAGAGGGACTTTTAACATTTAAAACATAATTTGTTGGTACAAGAAAAGCCAAATCAGAAATTGAAGTAATAAAGTCAATGTGAAAATATGATCAATGGAAGATCAAGTTCTAATGAAAAGACTATAGATTGCTGAAGTGTACATATGTACATCGAAAGGTTTGTAGTAACTAAAGATTTATAAACACAAAAAAGGGAAAATAAAGTGTTCAGATCACATACTTCAGGTTGATCACCCTCATGAAACAGCTTCTTCAGAGACCAATTTCTTCTTATCCTACAAAAAAAATGACAGCTCTTTATATGTATTGGTTGGTGGATAGTCAACAATATAAATAGATTCTACTATAAAAATATATAGAACTGCAATAAAGTTGATGAACCTTCTTTTTCCTACCCCAAATAATATTAATTAATAGCTCACAAAAATAATAAAATCTAGCATATATTTAAATCAGCACAAGATTTTCAAATATTAAGGTAGACACAAGTACACTGGATCTAGAAGCCTTTAAACCAACCATCAATCCTGGCATAGGCCGCATATTTGTTCCCATTATCATTGTCAATAACCTGAACAAGATATTCAATTAAATTAAGAAAAGAAGTGGCTAGGTTCCATACAGCACGTACAAAAACAGATAGGTTAAGTAATAATGAGACGTGTATCTACCTAGTTTTAGTTATATAGTTATTTGTCTGTTCACTACAGAGTTTTCCATACTTCTCAATGTTTTCATTATGAGGCTTCATGTCAAATTTATGATATATGTTCCCCTCCATAAAGAACCTTCCTAAAATAGAGAATAAATATCGATAATATTATATATAGATGAGTTCTCTCCTCTTTTTCAAATGTGGGATGTACCCACTTTTTGCTCCATCAAACCAACCACTCACAAATAATTTAATCGTAAGTGCACTGCTCGCGTATGGTGGGATGAATTTTCCCGTGATAATAAATCTTGAATATGAAGCTGGACCGAGATAAAGGAGCTCTAGATTCATATAAAGGAGATCCTTTTTGCAATAATACAAGGATTGATCATGGAGGAATATTCTAGACCATTTCAAATTTTGTGAAATTGTTCAATATTAAGGGAGAGCTCGGAAGAAAAATCATTTAGAGGTATTTAATGGCATTCAATGATTTTTACTAAACCAAGTTGATTTTTGAAACAAATAAATTCGTTTGGGGATAACCATGGAGTATGCATAAAAGGTGGAAGAGTATGTCCAGGTAGAAGTTTCAATGAGTAAAAGTACTACTATGGATCTTGTGACTCCTCCAAAGCCTATCGAAGTGACTCCCGCATTGCCAACTAGCTTCACTGGTTTAAGTGTGGGGATTTTGGACATCAGGTGGCGAGAGGAAGAGGCTGGTGTTAATAACAAATGAGTCGGAGGTTGAAGAGATATATAGTGATGTACTTTTGACATGTATGCATTCCTCCTCAGAAAGCATACCATAAGTTTATGTGAAACAGGCTAACCTAAATCCAATTCCAAATTATGTGATTAACTTACAAAGTTAGATACCATTCAAAATTGAATTTCCTCACTAAAGTAACTAGGGAACCATTTTCTAAATAGATTATTATAAATGAAATATATTATCTAATTCCAGAGATTGAAAATTTAGTAATTTATTACAACAAAGGTTAAGATGATCTCGTTGGCATTCCATACCCAGTGGCTATTAAACTGGCAATAATGGAATTACTTTACCTCATATCATGTGAGGAAGTGCGAAGAATATGTGTAGTCTTCGAAAAACACAGACATTGGAATGAAATCTGTAGACATGTCTATGGGGTAGCACTTGGGTGAATTATCAATGCTGAGGATGATCCAGATGAGAAAACTGTTAGATGGAGTGTTACTAATGTGAAAGCCTCAAGGATTCTAAAAGGGTTACATATGAATTAAATAAAATCATAGAAATGATGAAAAAAATCAATTAACAAAGAAATAAAGAAAAAGTTAATTAAAAGAAGAAGAAAAACAATCCAAAGAGTTATGATATAAATACTACATGGTTACAATAGGAGAGTGGATTTTCCTTACATGTAATCATCTCCAATGACAAGATATGGAGCATGGACTCTAACATGCTAATCTTGTCCGATGACATTAAGGACTCGCAATTGCTCTGTGATTACCTAAATCCAGAGGGAGCTTCCTGTGTGACACCTTCTTCTCCTCGTGGATTTTTATTAGGCGAACATCCCATCATAATTTTGATCAATGGCAAGTAACAATTAGAATAAGACGTGTAGGAAGGTCATTTAGGAGAGATAAAAGTATAATATAGTGAGGGGATATAATACACTTGTTTCTCGAATGCAAAATATATATGAGTCAACGATTTAAAAGGTTCAAAACCTAGTAAAATTAAGGAAGTTCTTCACATTTGTAAAGAGGGATAATAAATCATAGACCAAGAAAAAAAGTCCACTGTTTGGGGAAAAATTACATGTGCGACCTTTGAAATACTGTGTAATACCCCGTACTTTTATTGATATTTATTTACGGGATTAATTAAATTAAATGTGAATTAATTAAGAATTAATCCGGATATAATACTAACGAGATGTGAGTTGGTATTTGATTATAATGTGTATATATGGAAGCATATGAATATTGAAAATATTGAAATTGTCGCGAGACTGAAATACGGTAATTTGAGAAATTTTATTGGGACGCGCGTGTCAGTCGCGTCAGAAATGTAAATATTTGAATTTAAAAGTGAATTTTATTTTTATCAACCGAATGGTCATTTTGAGTGCGCCAACGTGTCCGGAAGGGTCGAAATAGTCAGAAAACACTAGCCAGGGGTTTAGTTTGGGTCCCGGGGCATTTTTGGGCCATACCGACAACTTAAAAGGGTATTTTGGTAATTTTGAAATTTTGGGAATTATAACCAACGAATTTTGGGAATTAAATATAGGATATTTAATAACCCACTAAGCCATTACCAGCACTTAACTGATTAGAGGGCTACGGGAGTTATAGGAGAAGTTAGAAGAAGTTTCCAAAGAGAAAACCATAACCTCCATCTTCAACCTTCAACCTTGGGAGAGAAAGAGAGAGAGAAACCTTCAACATTCAACACCAAATTCTGAAGAATAATCCAAGGCAAGTGGTTTAATTACGTTAATTTCAAGCGAATGTTTCTTCCATGTTTAGAAATTTATATAATTGCATTGTATTGGGAGATTGATTAAAAACCCATGAAATTGGAGTTAGAAATTCAGGTTTTGATATAGGGATTGCATGTAAAATGTTATTGGGTGATTATACTAAGAGAAATAGGACTTTTTATGATGCAAAAATGGATTTATTAAGGGAAATTGAAGACTTTAAATTTCTAGGGTTCATACTCATAAGGTTTGGGAAAATTGGGGAGTTATGAAAATTATATGTTGTTTAGGAAGATTGGCCCCTATATAAATGTTAAGATATGACTTAAGAAGGTTTAGTAATGTTGAGGAACCTTAAAATACTGTTGGGATGATTTTGTGATGAGTTTTAAGAAGAGGAAAATTGAGAAAAACGAAATAGGAAATTCTGGGCTCGAAACTGTCACCTCATTAGAAGACTTGCCTAGGTCGTTCGAACGAGCTTCTAACGAGGTGACAGTCTGCCTTCTAATGAGTTGGTAGTTCGTTCGATGCCTTTCGTTCGAATGAACTCTCGTTCGAACGACCTCATTCAAATGAGACTTCTAACGAGTTGACAGAATGGCCTTTTTGGCCTGATTTGATTTCTAGTGTCCCTTAACCTTGTGTAATTGATGAGATAACTTTCCCTTGTTAACTAATTGGTATAGTTGGGAGATTTGGGATATATTGAGGAGTAAAATATAGAAGGTTGTCTTGAACCAAATGGTATTTGTTAATTAGGACGCAATCGACTAATCACGATGTGAGGATAATTAATGACTTAAATACATATAAACCGGGGACGTATGATTTGTGTGATATTAAATGTTGGTATAAGAACAAGAAGTATACCACTCATAAAATATGGTAATTACTAAGATGTGTGCTTTCTTAGTATATATAATTTTATGTGTATGACATACCTATCATACTTGCTATCACGGGAGGTTTGCGTTCGTTTAGGGCCATCTATTCTTTGTGTGCCTACGGGGGGGATATAGATTGGTACCTCGAGAACATAGGTCAGAGAAGGACTTATTGAGATGTTAATAAGTCTGCTGATCATGGGAGCGTAGGTATGTGCGTGACCCATGTGATGTGACTGTGTTCACCTCCATTGTTTTTTATTTGCTATTATCTGAGAACGATTCCTGAGAGATTCGGAATACGTGATCCTTATGTACGTGATGTACCGAGATGGGATAGCAGAGTATGTGTGCACCGCAGCTTAGACTAGGGGTGCTAGTATTGTATATTTATGGTGAGAATAATATACGGTTAAATGGAAAGAATTGTCACGTTTAAATTGTGAAGTATAATTATCGTAATGAACGCTAAAGATAAAAAGGGATAACCTGTAGTGACTTGTATTGCTAAAAATTGAGAATACGAGAATTAAAGAAAAACTCTCTATTTAATTGATGAAGTTGGAATTAAAGTGCGAATCAAGTAGAAATGTTAGAATTCATTTTGGACTAGATACATATGAGAATCACTTGAATGGGTACGGGTACGTTAGGAGTGCACAATTAGTTGAGAGGCGAGTATTTCATGTGAGAGCAGGTCCTAACATGTATTTTGCATTCATTGTTTTAATGTCATTAAATCACTTGTTGTTTTTAAAATATTCTCCACATTCGGGCCCTGACCCGTTTGCTTTCAAATCTATTTTTGTAAAAACCTTTTTAGGTGCCCAGCCATAAGGACACCATGCATAGGGATTCTATTCAGGTGACGAGCTGTAGCTGTTGTGGAAGTTACAAGGCCTTGACCATAGACGCTTCCTTTTCTAGCCTTGACTCCATGTTCAGTTTTATCATTTGTAGGGCATGTCGCTCCTTTCCTTTAGAGACATTTTATATTTCAGTTATTCAGACTTTGGTTTGTAATTAATTTATGATGCAGACTTGTTTTATTATTTCAGTATTGGGATTGATGTGAGGAGTATTTCCTCCGGATTCATTATTATTTTTTGGTTACTCTATTGAGACTTTATTGTGAATGGTTATGGTATTCATCTATAATTCATTTATTGCATGTTAATCAGATTTAACTTAAAATTTGACAACTCACTTTTTAAATACTAGGTGGTTAGTAATTATTAAAATGTTTTCGACGGTGATGCTATTAACTGAACCAACTTGACATTTTGTATTAATTTAATAAAAGAGAAGCTACCCGGTATTTAATTAGTCGGGGTGTCACAGGTGGTATCAGAGCATCAGGTTCTAGTGTCCTTAGGATCTGTACGGCTTATTATGTTTCCGCTGATCTTTCTTTGATATAGAGCCCTATATTTTAGGACTGTTGTATTCTTTATGTAAGATACGCTCTTCAGCTATTTTGAGTTAATAAACTGTGAACTTATAAGAATTTAGTTTTATTTCAGATGCCTCCACGACGTGCGCAACGGGTTCCTAGGAATGCACAGCTAGAACCACAGCCAGCGCCAGTACAGGGCACCACGAATGTCGCCGAGGTTGCAGCTATTGTAGCCCAAGCGGTAAATGCCGCCCTAGCCGTTGTACAACAGGCACCACCCCAAGCGCCGATAGCCACGCCAGTTCAGGCACATGTATTCCCGTCTGCTTGGGAACGCGTTCGTGATGCTTTTAAGAAAGCACACCCTCCGGAGTGTGCAGATAGCTCCGATGTATGAGTGCACCGATGTTCTGAAGCAGATACTAGATACTTTCAAGCTAGTGGGAGCTGCATTGCAGTGGTGGGAGTGTATTACCACTGCAGAGGAGAGGGATACTCTCAGTATACAGGAGTTTGGGGTGCGGTTCGACCGCAAATATTTTCCGTTAACTATTCACACGGAGATGAGGAGGAAACTGATGAACCTCAAGCAGGAGGGAAAGACTGTGGCCGAGTATGAGGCCGAATTCACTAACTTATTAAACATTGTTCCGAATGAAATATCGACTGAGGAGAAAAAGATTCAGAAGTTCATAGATGGATTGACTTGGAGGATCCGTCAGCATTTGTTGGGGAATCTCTTGTTGGTCACTTATTCTGATGTGGTTAACGCTGCACTACTACACGGTCAGGATCACCACTTTCACATATATGAGAGCAAGAGATCAAGAGAGTCCAGCCATCAGGGCAGGACAGGGGGAAATGGTGCCAGCGGGGCACAATCTGCTCAGGGACAGCATAGGCAGGGTGACCAGGGTTCCCAACAGGGGGATCCTAAGAGATTCAGATCTGGGAATTTCAGAAGTGTACAGGGAGGTTTCAAGCAGGGCCATCAGGGTCCGAATGGCCATCAGGGTCAGAATGGGCAACAGCAACAGGGCCAGCATGGCCAGGGGAGGAATGGTAACGACCACCAGGGCCGAGGACAGCAGGGACAGCGAGGAGGAAACTTCCCAGGGAAGTGTTATGTTTGTGGCAAGACTGACCACAAATGCCAGGATTGTCCTGATAGGGGCAGGGCCCCACAGCAGCAGCAGAAGGGTGCTTGACAGGAGCCACATAGGCCTATGTTTCCCGCCGCCCTCCCAACACCACCACAGATGGCGGCATTACCACCCATTCCAGCGGTCCCAATTCAGTATGGGAGAGTGTATCAGCTCCAGCATGCCGCAGCCCCATAGGATCCACCGGCCATTGAGGGTATGTTCTCTATTCGGGGGACTATGGGGAGTATTTTATTTGACACGGGGGCCACACATTGTTTCATTGCTATGAGATTTGCACGCACCATTGGGTTCTTAGACACTGCCGAGAGCACGTTTACTTGTGTAGATTCACCGTTGAGTAGGGGTTTTGTGATTTCCCTTATATGTAGAGGCGTGGGTATAGAGATCGGGAGGTTTACTTTACCCGCGGATATGTTAGTGTTAGAGATGACCGAGTATGATGCCATTATTGGTATGGATTGGCTAGTTGCGTACTGAGCCATGATTGACTATTTTAGTAGGAGTATTATCTTTGCCATTCCCGGGCGGGAGATGTTTTTAGTGGTGATTCCTCGCCCTGAGGGAGGATCGTCCACTCACTTGTACTATATAGAGGAGGAGACCTCTAAGGAAGTGGTGATACCACTTGATTCGATTCCGGTTATTCGAGAGTTTTCTGATGTATTTCAGGATATACATGGACTACCTCCGAGTATAGAGATAGATTTTGTGATTGACTTGACGCCGAGCACTCTGCTTATTGCCCGCGCACCTTACTGTATGGCTCCAGCTGAGATGAGAGAGTTACGGGATCAGATTGAGCAGTTGTTGGGTCAGGGGTTTATACGGTGGAGTACTTCACCGTGGGGTGCCCCTGTGTTGTTCGTAAAGAAGAGGGATGGATCGTTAAGGTTGTGTGTAGATTATCGGGAGTTGAATAAGGTCACGATACGGAATAAGTATCCGTTGCCCCGAATCGATGACTTATTCGACTAGCTGAGAGGATCTTCTTTCTTCTCCAAGATTGATTTACGATCCGGTTATCATCAGTTGCGTATCAGGGAAGAGGACGTCTCAAAGACTGCTTTCTTAACGAGATATGGTTCCTACGAGTTTCGGGTTATGCCTTTTGGCTTGACCAATGCTCCAGCCGTGTTTATGGACTTGATGAATAGGGTGTTCAGAGAGTTCCTAGACCAGTTCGTCATTGTCTTCATCGATGACATTCTGGTTTACTCCCAGACAGAAGAGGAGCACGCCGAGCATTTGAGGCAGGTTTTGCAGACTCTACGTCAGAACAAGCTACATGCAAAGTATGAGAAGTGCGAGTTTTGGCTAAAGGAGGTTTAGTTTTTACCGCATGTTATTTCAGACCGGGGGATATCTGTTAATCCGGGGAAGGTATCCGTAGTTAGGGAGTGGGGACAGCCCACAACACTGACTCAGATCCGTAGATTCTTGGGCCTAGCACGATACTACAGGAGGTTCATTCGGGGTTTCTCAAAGATAGCGGGTACTTTGACACATCTTACTCGTAAGGGTGTGCCATTCATTTGGAGCGATGCCTGTTAGTTGGCATTCGATGAGTTGAAGGACAAGTTCACGTCAGCACCTGTGTTAGCATTGCCGAGATCGGGAGTTGAGTATCTAGTCTACACTGATGCGTCCTTACAAGGACTTGGAGGTGTATTGCAGCAGGAGAGTCAGGCCATAGCTTATGCTTCCCGTAAGCTTAAGCCTCACGAGAATAATTACCCCACCCATGACTTGGAGTTAGCGGCAGTGTTATTTGCCCTTCGGATTTGGAGACACTATCTCCTGGGGGAATAGTTCCGGTTATTCATGGACCATAAATCTCTACAGTACCTATTCACGCAGAAGGAGTTGAATATGTGGAAACGGAGGTGGCTTGAGTTTGTAAAGGATTATCAGTTCGATATCCAATATCACCAGGGGAAGGCTAACGTGGTAGCAGACGCGTTGAGACGTAGGCCAGTAGATGAGGTGGCCGAGGTGTGGAAGGAAAAGTGGAAGGAGTTGGAACACCAGGATACAGTGGCCCGATCATTCATGTCTGTGATGACTGTTACACTGCAGATTGTCACGAGAGTGGTAAAGGCACAAGCAAATGACTCGTTCTGTCAGGTGCAGATAGTTCGATTACTAGCAGAGGGAGCCGAGTCCTATACCGTCAGCTCAGATGGGGTATTACGCTTCAATGGGAGACTAGTCGTTTCGGAAGGGGAAGACTTGCGACATGAGGTGATGGCAGAGTCGCACGACTCACGGTTCGCGGTACATCCCGGTGGGAATAAAATGTACCAAGACATGAGACGACAATATTGGTGGAGCGGGATGAAGAGAGATATTGCCGTGTTTGTTTCTAAATGTGCCACTTGTCAGCTGGTAAAAGTGGATCATCAGAGACCGGAAGGACTTCTATAGCCATTACAGGTCCTGATGAGGATGTGGGAGAGCATCTCCATGGACTTTATCACTGGGTTACCTACGTCATAGAGGGGTCACGACTCCATTTGGGTAATTGTGGACAGGTTGACCAAAGTTGCTCATTTTCTACCCGTAAGGACAGACTACACTACGAGAAAGTATGCCCAGATTTTTATTGCAGAAATAGTGAGACTTCACGGTGTGCCCCTAAATATCGTGTCTGACCGAGATAAGATATTTGTTTCACGGTTTTGGGAGAGTTTTCAAGAGGCCATGGGCACAGAATTACGATTGAGTATAATTTATCACCCGCAGACCGATGGGCAAACCGAGCGTACAAATCAGATGTTGGAGGACATGTTGCGTACGTGCATCATTGACTTTGGGGGTGGATAGGAGCAGTATCTTCCACTGGTGGAGTTTGCTTACAACAACTCCTACCAGTTCACCATTGGCATGGATCCATATGAGGCGTTGTATGGTAGACCTTGTCATTCCCCAGCATGTTGGTTAGAGGTGGGGGACAACAAACTACTTGGGCCGAAAGTGATTCAGGATACTTCAGCAAGGATAGAATTGATACGGAGTCGCATTCGGGTAGCTCAGGATCAGCAGAAGAGCTATGTTGATGTGAAGAGGTTCTTCAGGGAGTTCAAAGTGGGGGACCAGGTTTTACTCAGAGTATCTCCTATAAAGGGGATTATGCGATTTGGGAAGAAGGGGAAGTTGGCACCAAGATATGTGGGGCCATTTCCAATCATCGAGCGGATTGGGTCCGTTGCATATAGACTTGGGTTACCGGAGCATTTGCACAGGATTCATGATGTGTTTCATATTTCCTCGCTAAGGAAATATCTTAGGGATGATTTGGCTCATACTCACATTGCTTAGAAGGACATCGATCTCCAGCCTGATAGCTCCTACGAGGAGGGGTCGATTGCTATTTTGGACCAAAGTGAGCGGAAACTGCGATCAAAGATAGTACCGTTGGTGCGTGTTCAGTGGTGGAATCATAATGCCAAGGAGTCCACATGGGAGCGCGAGGATGAGATGCGCGAACATTATCCAGAGTTGTTTTTACCAGGTACTTTCTAGTTTCGAATTTCGGGATGAAATTCTGTTATTAGGGGGGAAGTATGTAATACCCCGTACTTTTATTGATATTTATTTACGGGATTAATTAAATTAAATGTGAATTAATTGAGAATTAATCCGTATATAATACTAACGAGATGTGAGTTGGTATTTGATTATAATGTGTATATATGGCAGCATATGAATATTGAAAATATTGAAATTGTCGCGAGACTGAAATACGTGTAATATAACATGCAACGATGAGAAACAAAAGATGCAGATCTATGTGTAATATAACATGCAACGACTAGATCTAAGATTTCAATAAAAGTATAAACACGGATCTAATCAAATGTTTAAGTTGAAAACAAGATCTGAGAACGAAGAGGTTACAGCATCAAACAAATAACAAACCAATACTCAAAACTCTCAAACACTCAAGGTTGTGTTTGGAATATACTGGTTAGGGTTTCCTAACTCTCACTCTGGTTTCTCTCTTCTCTCTCTACTCTCTCTTCTCACTCAAATAGACGAAGTGGAAAAAGGTGTACATCTCTCCAAAATCAGATTCTAAGTTACTTAAAAGGTGTACATTTTACTCATTCAAGCATACTAACTTAGTGTCATTTCTTACACTTTACTAGTTTTAATGCATCTTTTCATTCAATTTCTATTTTATCACTTCTAAACACCTTTTTATTTTTTATATATACATACATATATATACTAAAAATCTATTTTCATAAAATTCAAAAACCCTAAAAAGGGGTTATTGTGTGTCAAAATTATTTATACAAATGGACTAATAAGAAAAGGAAATTTGTCCTCATACATGGCTACTTCAAGAATCCTTATAGACTTGGTAGTCTCCATAGATACCTGGTCGGCCAACTGGCCGATTAACATCAAGAATACAAACCACCAAGAATAGGAAATATCATTCACGTGGGGATATCAACAACTATTTTACACGTGCCTACGAATATCAATCTTCTCATTAATTGTACATGGATGTAAATGCCTAAGCCTATAAAGGCATTACACCCCTTCGTTTCCAAACCACTATAAATATACCATTTCCCTTAAATCAAGGGGAAGGATAATTACGCACAGACAAGATTGCAACAAATTCTATGTAACCACCCTCAATAGTAATACCATAACCGTGGATGTAGGTTTTTCCATAGCTGAACCACATTAAAAATATTTTTTGTCTTACTTATTTTTTCCTTCATTACTTACAGAATTATTTGTGATTAAAAAATTGGTAATTCATAGACAAGATTTTATCTATACAAATTTTGGACATTAACATATTGGAGTCGTTTATGGGAATCAACTGTCCGTCATCGTTCTCTATCAATTGTAGTCATTAGTTTACCTTGAAAATTTTCTAAGGGATAAATGAAAATCCAAAAAATAGTCTTGCGGATGGAGCTAGCACTTTCACTCCATCTGCTCCACCTAACACAACAGATCTCCAAGGAATCCTATTTAACATGTCTAAAGGGAAAAAGGTGATGCAAGAAACGGTGAGGCATTTAGCCCAATCGTTGTAGATCAGTTTAACCTATATAATGGAAATACCATCTCCTCCTCCTAGAAATGACAAAAATAGTTATTCCAGGTCTTCACGTGATAAATCCTACCATCCAAGAGCCACTTCATTGGTTAGATCTACTGATTACTATAATGGTTGCTCTCTTTCTCCTGAACAGCCAAGTGACTTAGAAAGGTTGAGAAGGGTTCAGCCATTGATTGTCTTGGCCTCTGAAGAAACTAAAGTCCATCACAAGGAACCCGTCCAATCACATGATCATCGTGATAAACACCAAGAAGGATTAGCTAGGTCTAGAGCAAGCATTCGAGGATCCATGCGTGCCAAGCAGACTTATCAGGAAGAGAGCCCAGCACAAACACATGGTAAGAATGCTCAGGTTTCCTTAACTATGACCAATCCAGAGGATCATAACTTGGAAAGGGTAAATACAACAAATGGAGGATCGTCTGGGGGAGATGGAAAAAACTAAGAATCCTCTAGAACGAAGTTTTATGAAGGGATCTCCCCTTAATCCAGTTATTGTGGATTTCCTTACACCTCCCAAACTCAAGCCATTAGTAGTTACTCCTAAGTATGAGGGTAAGACTGATTTTATCCTACATGCTGAACATTACTAGGTTGGGACTAATTTTTATTTTGTCCCAGATGAAATGCGTTTTCGAGATTTCTCAAGTACCATAACTGGATCAGCTCAGATATGGTATAATAATTTACCCCAGGGATAAATTTCTACTTTTCAACAGCTTGTTGAATTATTCATTAGCAATTTATGCTTCAGAGCTAAGTTGATCAAGAGAGTAGCCCACCTACTAAGCATTCATCAATGACTAGGAGAAACTACCCAGTAATATATTACTCATTTTAATAATGAGAATTTGGAAGTGGTAGATTATGAAGAAAAAACTACCATTACATTCTTAATTAGTGGGTTGCTTCCTGAAAAATTGTATCATGCATTGGCAAAAGAGACTCCAAAAACCATGACAGAACTCATGGTCAAGGCTAGCAAAATCATGAACATTGAAGAAGCTATGGCTGCCAAGCAATCACCCGAGATAGAATCTAATGGCCAAAAGAACTCTGATAAAAAGTTGTAGAAAGATAAGAAGGTCGAGAATCGTAAGAAATGTGAGTAATATACCTCACTTACCATTGGTGTGCATCATATTTTGGAAGAGATTTGGGCAGCAAGTGATGATGCTAGAACAGTACCACCCGTCAAGGTGTTTGTAAGCTCAAATCAGTGATAACAATGGCAGCACAAGAGTATAATAAATATAAGAGATTGAGATGAGGGGAAGAGGATGAACACCAATATATAAGTGGTTCAGCCAATTAGGCCTACATCCACTGTGCAAGTGAGTGAATAAGGTCCCGGGAATAAGGCACTAACGGCCATGGATACAATCTCTCAAGCTCTCTCTCTCTCTACTGTGTATATTGATAGAGTTTCAGCTAGGGTTGTAATTTTGGATCCCTCTACAAGGTAGAGTATGACCTCTATATATAGTGTGGGGGGGGGGGGGGGTTGTAATGTACCCCCCAAGTATACAATGAGCATGTGCATGGAGATCCAGCCAGTGAAAGGATGACACCTGGCTAATCTTCAACTAAGTAATAATGACCTCAATATTCCCTCACGTGGAGGGAATGATTCTGTTATAACAGATTTATCCACGTGCCTCAAGCCATCAATGAACGCATAAAAGCTCGGTTATCTTTGCTTGATACTAACCTCGGCCTGGGTGAGTACGAGATCGTTGAGGTACGATCCCTACCTTAACTGGGAGTTATATGATGGACTTGACTGAAATGTCGGTCGAGGTTAGATATAGGGAACATCGGCCAGGGCCGATGTTGGCCTGACAATTAACACTGAGCCTTCAAGGCTGTTGATTCTTATATGGCGCTTGAAACATCGTCTAGGGTCGACGATGATGTTTATTGATGGTTAATAACCATATCTTTACTAACCCCGGATGATGACCAGCCGAGGTTGATATATGAGGTTAGTTCATCGTTAGCTGCGGATGACCTGATAAGAACTGTACTCCATGTTTTTAGATGATCTCGGCTTATTCCAAGCCGAGATGAGGTCCGTAGTCGTGGGGGCGTCGGTTGTAGCCGACCTCAATAAGACGATGTTGCTGATGAGTATTCTCGAACTTTAATTACCTCGGCTTCCATAAGGCTGAGGTTGAGGTCTCTGTATTGTCTGGTACATTTTGGTAATATCAATCACCCCTAGCCCTTAGTTACTTATGTGAAAGGGTGACTATGGGGTATGTAGTTCCGAGACCTTTCTGCATGGTGCACCAATATTAGTTTGACAAGTGTTAAGTATTACAGTAGATAGGGTGTTGGGAAAGTGCCATGATGGTTGCTTTTTAGGACCCCAAGGCGATGATGGGCCTTGGGGCACGTGCATATGGGTTTGGGGTTTTCAAACCTAATTTCCTTCTTATTTTTCCCATTTCTTCTCCTTTTTCCCGCCTGAGCGTCCTGTGTTCTCTCTCTCCTTTCTAAGAGTTTCATCGCCACTCAGACCTCTGTTTGTTTCCCTTACTCTTCTTATCCTTCATCTCACACTTCCTTGGGTACTATCTTCATCTTTCCTTCCATTTATAGTCTTATTTCTGCATTTTTGTATTTTTTGACAATTGTTATCATTTTATGGTGATCGTATGGGTTCTTGCTCTCTTCAGGTATCTGGCCATCCTTTTATCCTTGGTCCCTCATAAACTCCAAACACTTGGTTCACAACTAACCTCGAGTCACTCTGAAGTAGGAGTCGACCAACCCTAAGGGTCTTCGCCAAGGAGAGGCCTGCTATCATGGCCTCATATTTTGACTCGTTATTTGATGCCTTGAAGTTGAACCTTAGTGCATATTCAACATTGGTACCATCCGAAGCTGAGAGTATCAGTCCTGCGCCGCTACCACTTTTGTAAGAAGACTCGTCAACAAAGAGGTTCCAAACGTCTTCATTCAAAGAGAAGCTTCCCTCAGTCAGGGTTCCTTACTTAAAGATGTACTTATCTTCCTCATTGTTAGCTATTCCCTTTCTGGCTCTATTAGACGCAACCTACTCCAGGTCTTGAAAGACATTACTATTTGATCCCTCTGCGATCACTGGATTGTTCCCAACCTCAGTCTTGTCCCACGTGAACTCAGCAATAAAATCTGCAAGTGTCTGCCCTTTAATGGCCACCCTGAGTTGATAAAAAAGGTCATACCCTCACAACTCGATGGCCCAGGTCATCAATCTGCCTGACTTCTCAGGCTTGTGTAGGACTTGCCTTAATGGGGAATTAATGAGGATGACCATAGAGTGGGCTTAGAAGTAGGGTTTCATCTTCCTGGAAGCATGTATCAAAGCGTAGGCCCACTTCTCCATCCGAGGATAGTTCTGTTCAGACCCTTGAAGAGCCTTACTATTGAAGTATTCAGGCTATATTTACAAGACGTTGATACGCGTCCATAAATCTCATAAGCTCGTGCCCTATTATGGCATCTACCGCCTGATCAATCCGAGGTAAGGGATAATTATCTTTTGGGCAAGATTTTTTCAGGTCGGTGAAGTCTACGCACATCCTCCATTTTCCATTGGCTTTTGGCACAATGACGGCGTTTGATAACCACTCTGGGTATATGACCTCCCTGATGAAATCAGCCTCTTCCAACTTCTTAGCCTCTTCCCTTATGACGTCATACTTTTCCCAGGAGTAAACTCTTCATCTTTATTTGATTGGCTTAGCATCTTCTGCAACGTTAAGTTTGTGTCACATAACCTTCGGGTCAATGCCAGGCATATCTGCATGGCTTCAAGCAAAGACACTCTGCCTCTTCTTCAAAAATCTTATCATCTCTTCCTTGATTTTAGATTTTAAGGCCTTGCCGATTTGGATGATTTTTTTCGTTTCGTTCTCATTGAGGACGACGAATTCTACCTCTTTGATGGCCTCTCCTTTCTTCAATTTAGTTTTATCCCTGGAATCAAGTGAATTAATGATATATGTGGTAGTTTCCCTCTTATGGTCCTCTCTCTCTTAAGCCGAGTTGAAGTAGCATTCTTGTGCTATGGTTTAGTCACCATGCACTTCCCCTACCCCATAGGTGGTCGGGAATTCTAACATTTGGTGGACCATTGACGGCACGGCCTCAAACTCCTTGAGGGCTACTCTTCATATGATGAGGTTGTATGCTGAGAAGACGTTTTCATCCATAATGAAAAAATTAATCTTCCAGGTCAATCGCTTAGGCCACTCGTCTCCAATTCATACATCAATCTCATACATGCCCAACGAATGGACCTTCTCCCCGTTGAAGCCCATCAACGGATGATGATAAGGTACCAACCTAGCTCTACTAAGGCCCAAGCTCTTAAAGCAGGGCCAGAACATCACATCTGTTGAACTTCCTCCATCTACGAGGATTCTTTTCACCTCACATCCATGAACTCTTGTTGTAATTACCAAAGGGTCATCATGCGGAGCTAAGATACCCTAAAACTCGAGTTGGGAGAAACCAACTATAAGAGTATCCATATCTACTTTCTTTCTCTTTTTTTTTCCTCTGAGGACGCCAGATTCACAACCTCTACTTTGGTCATTGACTTACCCTATGCCACATGAGCTTTGCGGTCGGCTACATCAGATCCATCCCCTACTAGTCCTCCACATATGGTTTTGGTAACGAAGGAGATCATACCAACCCTCTTCACAGGGGAATTATCATCTTTTGTTGGGAAGTATGGATCGTCCTCATCACAATCTGTGTCATCGTCTCTTATTGTTGAGGTTTCATCTCGACATTTGTCGCCTCTCTTCTTTTTAGGATCATCTCTTTCCCTATTAGGGGCCTTACCATCGACATACTTCCTCAACTTTTTGGAGTTCAACATCTTCTCGATCTCATCCTTTAAGGCTAAGAACTTGTCTGTCACATGGTCGTGGTCTTGGTGGAACTCGCACCACAAGTTTTTATTCCTCTTATGCGGAGGAGCCTTCAGCTTCTCCGGCCATCTCAGTGACTAGTCGTTCTTGATCTCATTGAGGATGTGTTCGTAGCTCACTGTTAGAGGATTATAGCGTGCAAACTTATCATCGATTGACCTCTTCTTTCTATCTTTCTTTCTTTGAAATCTCTCGCTGCCACTTCCATTCTCATCCTCATACTTCATGGCCATAGCCTCTTCAGCGTTCATAACCTTTCCTACAATTGCTAACAGCTCCTCCATAGACTTGGGAGGGTCTTTCGCAAGTTTCCATAATAACTTTCCCTTCTGTAGTCCTCCAATGAGGGTTGTCATGGCTATATTCTCTTCATAATCCTCAACCTCCAATTTCTCTTTATTGAATATAGTAATGTAGTATCTTAGGCTCTCGTTCTTTCCTTATTTGAAGTAAAACAGATGGGTGGTCTTCTTTTGAGGTCTTACCCCAAAACAGAAATTGTGAAGGAACCATTCAGCCAAGCCCTTGAAGTTCTCAATTAAATTCTTCGGAAGAGAGGTAAACCAGATGTGTGCAGCTCCTGTTAAAGTCCCGGAGAAGGCCCGGCACTTCATCTCATCCGGTATTGAATAAATGTCTGTCGCAGACTGGTACATCTTAATATGATATATAGGGTTGGTGTTTCCGTCATACTTGGGAGACACCATGGGTGGTTTGAACTTGGTAGGGGTTGGAAAGTTCACTATCTTAGCCACGAAGGGGGGGCCCTCTGAGAAGCCTCTCTGTAGTGGGCCTCAGCTTTTTATAAGGTCTTCTATCTTCTCTTCGAGACATTGGATGGAGTCATTCCATGGCCTAGAAATGTCGACCTGGCCGAGGTTATCCTCGAACACCTCCAAGGGGTGGACTAAGGGTTTCCCAACCGTAGCACAACGTCGATTTCTCACCTCCTGGCCACAGTCTCGGCCATGATGGGGTCGGCCATGCTGAGGCCGATATTCCCCATTTCCCCTTTGTGACCTTGTTGCACTTATTGATCTTGACAACCTCTGTCTAAGGTCATTTACTGGACCTAACCTTTCAAAGGCTGACCCTCTGCTCAAGCGATCAAAAGTAGATCCCCTTTGTTGGACACCTTCATCTCTTCTGCCCCTATAACCTCTGCTCTGCTGGATAGGATGTACTGTGTTATTCGAAACCTCAAACGGCTCCCAGCAATCTTCCGAACCATCCTCTGCCTCCATGTCATCATACTTATCCTCTAGTTAAGGGTGTCCTTACCTCCCCAGGCGTAGACGCCTAGGGTCAGCAACATCCTTCCTCCGATGAGGAGTAGGTTGGTCTTTTCACGGTGCCTGGGGTGGTCCCCTGGCTTCAGGATGGGGTTGGACAGCTGCCGGGGTAATCATCTCCGGTGAGACCCTAGGTCGCCTCATCATATTTTGATTGATCTGGGCAAATTACTCATTCATCGCTTGTTGTGTCGTTGCCAAGGACTTCAAGGCGGCCGCCACCTCAGCCATTTCAGACTGGGGTGGTGCCTGGCTAGAACTAGGCCCTCTAGCACCAGGTGGTGGAGGAGGTGGTAGTAACTCCAGTGCCATGTGTCAAAACTGAAGAGCTTATGAAGAAAATGAGCTTAATACTTTAAGGGACCTCTTTCAATGGTGAAACAGCTCCACGCAAGGGGTGAGACCTAGTTCACCAATAGAGTATCCAGTGAGGGTAAGCGAAAAAAGAGGAAGAAACAGCTTCTCGTTCCCACAGATGGTGTCAAAATGATTATGCTGGAAATAGTACCACCCGTCAAGGTGTTTGTAAGCTCAAATCAGTGATAACAATGGCAGCGCAAGAGTATAATAAATATAAGAGATTGAGATGAGGGGAAGAGGATGAACACTAATATATAAGTGGTTCAGCCAATTAGGCCTACGTCCACTGTACAAGTGAGTGAATAAGTTCACCGTAATAAGGCACTAACGTCCATGGATACAATCTCTCAAGCTCTCTCTCTCTACTGTGTATATTAACAGAGTTTCAGCTAGGGTTGTAATTTTGGATCCCTCTACAAGGTAGAGGATGACCTCTATTTATAGTGTGTGGGGGGTGTAATGTACCCTCCAAGCATACAATGAGCATGTGGATGGAGATCCAGCCAGTGAAATAATGGCACCTGGCTAATCTTCAACTAAGTAATGATGACCTCAATATTCCCTCACGTGGAGGGAATGATTCAGTTATAACAGATTTGTCCACGTGCCTCAAGCCATGCATGAAATAATAGAAGCTCGGTTGTCTTTGCTTGATACCAACCTCGGCCTGGGTGAGTACGAGATTGATGAGGTACGATCCCTGCCTTGGATGGGAGTTATATGATGTCTTTGACTAAAATACCGACAGAGGTTAGATATAGGGAACGTCGGCCAGGGCCGATATTGTCCTGGTAATTAACACTGAGCCTTCAGGGCTGCTGATTCTCATATGGTTCTTGAAACTTCATCTAGGACCGATGATGATGTTGATGGATGGTTAATACCCATGTCTTTGCTGACCCCGACTGATGACCAGCCGAGGTTGATATATGAGGTTAGTGCGTTTCGGCTGCGAACGACCTGATAAGAACTGTGCTCCAAGGGTCTAAATGATCTCGGCTTATTCCAAGCTGAGATGAGGTCCATAGTCATGGGGGCGTCAGCTATAGCCGACCTCAGTAAGACGATGTTGCTGATGAGTATTCTCGAACTTCAATTACCTCGAATACCATAAGGCCAAGGTTGAGGTCTCTGTATTGTCTGGTACATTTTAGGCATATCATCAAGGACTTAAAATAGCCTAGAAAGTTGAAATCACCACCCAATCGGAGGGATAATTCAATGTATTTTGATTTTCATAAAGATCACGAGCACACTACTGATAGTTGTATTTCCTTGGGACATGAAATTGAATATCTTATCTTCTAAGGAAAGGTAACCAAGTTTGTTGACCGAACAGAAGGTCGGGAGTCCAGAAGAAGATCATAATCTCCTTGCAAAGGAAAAGATGATCGGAAAAAAGATCGAGATAATGACTATGAAGATGATCCAGACTTGCCGAAGAAACCTCGAGAGCCAGAACTTGATATACAAATGATATCATTTGGTTGTCATTTTATTGTAGATGGAGATGTAGGAGGTGGAGACAAAGTTGCTGAGAGAAAGGCCTACTTAAATGAGGCTAAATCTTGTTCTTACATTCGATAGATCAACCTTTTGGACGAACTAGATGGTCGACCCAGGAAGGTGAACAAGGATAAGCTAGTCATTGGCTTTTCTAAAAATGACTTGTCAGGAGTGCTTTATCCTCATGATAACCCATTAGTTGTCACCTTCAGAATACATGAATCAAGGATTGCAAGAATTATGGTGGATAATGGTAGTTCAGCCGATGTTATATTCTATAATCGTTTCCATAATCTGGGGTTATGGGATAGCAAATTGTAGCCATATCATAGGCCTTTGATAGGTTTCTCTGGAGAAATGGTTTAGAAGTCTTGATCGGCACCTGGCCAGTAAGCAGTACTGAGAAGATCCACATCTTGGTCCTAGACAAAAATGTTCAATCAGCTTATAACATCATCCTTGAGAGAGTTGTATTAAAAAAGTTTGAAGCAGTATCATCTACAGTTCACCAGTGATTGAAGTTACCTACTGATTATGGCGTAGTGTAGTGAAGAACAATCAAGTGGAGGCCATAAAATGTTATTATACCTCAGCCGAACAGGAAGAGTTGAAGAAAAATACCACCACTTACTAGATTGACATTTTAGATCCTCGGGAGGAAGCTGCTTTAGTCAAAGGACAAGTCATGGAGGTCACAAAAAATAATAATAATAATAATAATAATAATAATAATAATAATAATAATAATAATAATAATAATAATAATAATAATAGATGATGAGAAACTAGAAAGGACTACTCAGATTGGTTCCACCCTAGCACTATCCATCGAACATAAATTAATCACATTCCTTAAAGAAAGAAAAAATGTGTTTTCTTAGAGCCATGAAGATATGATTGGAATAGACCCAAACTTTATAGGCCATGAACTTAACATTAACAAATATGCAAAGTCGATTAAGCATAAGTGCAGGGTATTTAGCCCCGAGATAAAACGTAGATATCCAAGAGGAGGTAGACAAATTGCATAAAGTTCATTTTATTGAAGATGTCAAATATCCTAGTTGTTTAGACAATGTAGTGATGACAAAGAATAACAAAGAAAAATGGAGAATGTGTGTGGGTTTTGATTTGTATCGAATTATGCATTTAATTACCCTCGAACTTAGGCATTTTAGCTCCCTCGGGTACTGTAATTGCTATATTTATGCTCGTTAATCAGACAACCTCCGTTTTATACTCTAATACTTTATTTAAGGTGTTATTGAGTATTTATAGGTGTTATGGTGCTTAGTATGAAGTTTGAGCGCGTTCCGGTAAAGTCCCGTCGCGATTCACACGTTTAGGGGCATTTTTATAATTTCACACTTCAGGATTTTTGCCCGAAATATTCACGAAAGTTGTAGCCCTCGGGCCAAGCTTCGTGTGGCCGTGAATGGTTCTTGAATTGGAGTCTGAACAAAGGAAACACGGACCTTTAATCGGAAAGAATTATAAGAGATTCATTAACAATTTCATAAATGACCTCCATGTCCCTTTTCTCTTTTAATAACAAATCAAATAATTCCCTTTATGTCCTAAAACGTTTTATGTAGAAAATTCAGCCATGGGCGATTTTTGGCCAAGCTCGGGTTTGTGCTCGAGTTTTGGGTTCGTCCCAAATTGAGGACTTTCTTCTTAAATTGAAGCTTGGGTTGCATATAGAACTAGTTGTGGGTTAGTTGGCTCAAGTTTTTGGAGCACCCACTTTGATATTTTCTTGGTTTTGGCCATTTTTGGAGCTTGGTGGGTTTTACCATTTTCATGGAGGTTTTGGTTTTTGGCATGGTTGTTGCTCTCGGCGTATCCACGGTGGATTTGAATTATAGTTTCAGTGGATTTGAACTCGAGTTTCATTTGAGGCTTTATTTTTATGCTGGGATTTGAGAACAATTGTTGGGTTGTTGCTGCTTGTCCCGGTCGACCGGGCATCCAACTCGCAATCGATCAGTGTTTGGATTTTATGCCTTGATCCTAGGCAGTGCGCCCTCTACCTCTGCTACGGTCCACCGTCCTGAGGCCCTGGTCGATCGGTCCCCTGCATTTGTTGTTGTCGAGATTTTTTCTTTCCCTTTTCTTCTTCTTTTTCTTTTTTTAATTTTTTTTTAGTCATTAAATGTAACTTAAACCCATTTTTCTTTTCTTATTTATTTTCTTTCTTTCCTTTTCCCAACCTACTATAAATAGTAACTTTTGTTATTATTGTAAGTCACACATAACATCTGATCAAGTTTTTTCTCTAGTTTCTCTCTCTCTCTTTTAGTTTAACTTAGGATTTGTAATTTTGGGGGATTTATGTGGAGAAAACCCCTCTCTTCCATTTTCTTTGTGGTTTGACACCCATTAATGTAAATGGACACTATTCATTATCTTTCCTTTTTTTAAGCTTTGTGCCCTATATTTATTTGCTTTCCATTTATTTCCATGTCTAGTTAATTTTAGTTGTTAATTTAAATATTTATTATTACTTTAATTAATTATTTGTCATTTAATTAATTAGTTAATTTATTTAATGTCATTTAATATTCTTACGAGCTAATTTAAAATAGGTTGTGGCGGAATGAACTCACCTAGGGTTGATGTGTTGCTTTTCTTTGGTGATGGAGTTTATGTTTTTATTTCGAGTGTGTTTTTCTAGTTATTACGCCTAGGAGATTTAACGGGGTATATCATGTATGCTCCGTATTTACGACCTTGCGTGCGTAATTTTCGGAGTATTTGTTGACGCCAAAATGTTATTAATCTTTTATGTGAATTTAGGGGTGTGACAACTCTTGATTTAATTAATTGACGAAATGAGACGCGATCTTAATAATTCGCGAACCCATGTAACCATTTTATACTAATTAACTTTGGGTGAGTGATACTTTATTCGCTTTGTTAATTTTAGTTTAAATACACCCATGCCTAGTTTATCTTTTATTTCTTTTTAGTTAACAAATTACCTTTTACACTTTTATTTTAGAAGCATTAAACCAATTAAATTCTAACAACTCGTCTCTATGGATTTTTGATACCCAGAGTTGGTTGCTATACTCACCTATTGAGTGTAATCATAAGTTTAGGTTTTTGTATTAAGGCGGTGAATAGAAAATAAAGATCATCGTTTGACAAGCGCTACTTTTCACGCTTAATCAGGTTTCATCGACCTCAATAAACCATGCCCAAAAGATGATTTTCCTTTACCATGGATTAATAAGTTGGTAGATGACACAGTAGGTCTTGAGCGACTGAGCTTCATGGATTCTTATTCAGGGTACAATAAGATCAAAATGAAGCCTAGGGATTAAGAAAGTACTTCATTTATCACTAGCCGATGAACTTATTACTACAATGTTATGCCCATTGGGCTTAAAAATGCTGGAGCAATGTACCAGAAGCTGGTAAACAAGGTTTTTAAAGAGCAGATTGGGAAGAATATGGAGGTATTTGTGTATGACAAGCTCACCAAAATCAAGAAGGCAACTGATCACATTCAAGACCTTTTCCAAATATTTGGCCAACTTAAAAAACATCAAATGAAGCTCAACCCGACTATGTGTGTGTCGGCATACATGAAGGAATGTTATTGTGTTTCATTATAAATCAGAGAGGAATTGAGGCCAATCCAGACAAAATCAAGGAATTGATTGCTATGTAATATCCCTCATGTAAGAAAGACATTTAGAAACTCACCGGAAGGATAGCTTCTCACAATCGATTTGTTTCCCGAGCTACTAACAAATTCGAACCATTCTTCAAAGTGCTCAGAAAAACTTTTGAATGGAATGAGGAATGCGAAAATGCTTTTCAAAACATGAAGAAATACTTGGGATATCCACCATTGCTCTCCCGGCCAATTCTTGGGGAGAAATTGTATTTAAATTTGACTATTTAAAATTAGTTGTTAGCTCGGCATTAGTCAGATTGTAAAATCGAGTTCAAAAGTCGGTGTATTATACTAACAAAGCATTCAGAGGAGAAAAAATCAGGTATCCACGTCTAGAAAAACTAGCCCTTGCTCTTATGAGGCTTCAAGAAGAATAAAGCCATACTTTCAAGCACACACCATTGTGGTCTACACAAATTTACCTCTGCGCCAAGTTCTCCCCAAACTAGAGAAATCAGGGAGATTGATGTCCTGGGAAGTAGACCTAGGAAAATATGAAATAATTTTTTAGTAGAGAACTACACTGAAGGGGAAACTTATAGCATATTTTATTAGCGAATTCACGTATCTGAAAATGATCAATAATCCAGGTTTGCCTGCCGAGCATACTTCCTCAGAAGAAATATTCGCTTCAAAGCAAACTGAAGTTATTTTTTATCAACCTGAATCATCAGCTGCCCATGAGATGGCTCAACCATACACTGAGCAAAGCAAGAAAATATTCTAGCAGGCAGTTTTATCTGAAGAGAGATTTAACGATAATATTCCAGTTTGGAAACTATATGTAGACGGATCCTCATGTTCAACTGGCAGTGGAATAGGCCTTATCGTCAACACTCCGAATGGCATTGACGTGGAATATGCACTTTATTTTCTTTTCTAGGCCTCCAATAATGAAGTAAAGTACGAAGCACTAATCACATGCCTAGAATTAGCCTTATCATTAGGAGTCGAGTAGATTATAGCACATAATGATTCTCAATTAATTATTAACCAAGTACTCTACAAATATATGGGTTCAAGGGAGATCTCATGATCAAATATCTTTTCAAAACCATGAAAGTCATCTTTAAGTTTTCCTCGGCCAAAATGGTCAGGATACCAAGGATACAGAATGCCCAAGCAAATGCAGTGGCTCGAGCTAGCTTCAACGACCAGGACAGAAATCAAGAGAACCATCCCGATGGAAATTCTTATATATAGAAGTATAGATGTGGAAGCTATAATCAGTTTTACTACGGTAGATTTGGGACCCTCATAGATGGATTCTATTAAAATCTACATTGATAAAGGTATACTACCTATTGACCTAAAAGATGCAAGAAAGATAAGGTACAAGGCAGCCAGTTATGTGCTAAAGAGTGGAGTCTTATACAAAAGTAGATACGATGTTTCACTACTTCAATGTGTACACCCCACCAAGGTACTAGATTTGATCAAAGAGGTACATGAAGGTCCTTATGGGGCTCATTCAGCTGGTCGGCCATTGGTACGAAGGATAGCTATGAATGAATACTACTAGTCGAGTATGAAACCATATTGTATTTCCTTTGCAAAGAAGTGTGATAAGTGTCAGAAGTTTGATGTAATCCATTGAAGAATGGGAGTTGCTTTAACTTCGATTACTTCCCCTTGGCCTTTTGCTATCTGGGGAATTGACTTGGTCGGCCCACTATTGATAACCAAGGGAAAGTTCAAATACTTGGTGCTGGTAGTGGAATACTTCACAAAATGGCTAGAAGTTTAGCCATTAGTGAAATACCTTATGAACGAGTTTTCCAAATCATCTGGAATCATATCACATAAAGGAATGGAATGCCATTTTCCTTCATCACTAATCACAACACTCAATTTGATAATGAGTAATTTCAGGAGTACTGCATTCAGTCCGCGATTCAAAAACTTCACTCTGCACCTGGACACCCACAATGTAATGGACAAATAGAGGTCCCCAATGAGACTATACTTAATGGGTTAAAGAAGCAGTTGAAAGAAGCTAAGGGAAACTGGATAAATGAGTTGCACACTATTCTCCGGGCATATAAAACTACACCAAGAACAGCCACAGGAGAAACTCCTTACATGCTTGATTTTGTAACTGAGGCAATGGTACCAGCCGAGATAGGTCTACCAACTCACAGGCTATTGAACTTAGGTTCCCCTAAAAGTGACCTCACGAGAAGATTGGATATAGATTTAATTCATGAGGTCAGGGAAGATGTTGCACTCCGAGTAGTGGCTTATCAACAAAGAACTGTTAAATTTTACAACAGAAGGGTCAAGACGACCAACTTGAAAGAAGGGGATTATGTCCTTAAGAAGGTCATCTATAAAGGAAATAAGTTATAAGCAAATCGGCATAGTCCTTATCGCATCTCAGCAGTCATCTGACCAGGAACTTATCGCTTAGAAACACTTGAGGGGGAAGAATTCAACAATCCATGGAATGTCTATCATCTCATGAAATATTATTAGTAGCATTTGATATAATTTTTTCATCCAGTTTAATAAAAGTTATGATTTCCAACCAATTATGCTTCCTTTTTGTGTTTTTTTCAGAGTACGGTGATGATGACGACACACCCACAACCCAACAAACTTTTCCAACGTCAAAAAAGAAAAAAATTTGACTTCATGTATGACTTCGTCTTTGGCAAGTCACAAACAAGAAGTCCCTAAAACTTCATGTATGACCTAAAGTCAAGAACGAGAATTTTTACCCGGCCAAGTTAAATTCAGGAAAATCTTACATTCCTAAGACATTTGGTCATTGACAATGGTAACTAATGCAAAACACTTAGCTCTAAAAAAGACAAAGATCCATTTTACCTAAGTACGTTAGTAGAACCTAAGGCCCAATAACTCAAGTTCATAACTTGACCATACATGAATTAATTAATCAAGTTAGTCGGATGCATAGACAATCAACTAATCATAAGCTTAAGTGGTAAGCAAAGGCTAAATACATAGATGAACATATATATTTTTATATCCAAAACTCAATAAAAAGAAAATACAAAGATAATATTCAGACAAAAATAAGTAATGAAAAGAAAATAAAGTCATTCCATCAGACGTTTAACCTAATCTTTGTCCATCTCATTTGGAGGAACATCAAGAGTGCTAGGCAGAGTAGTGGTCCTAAAATCCCTCAACCTATTGCAACCACTGGTACTTGGTTGATCTAATAAATGAAGAGGGCAAATGTAGCAAATCCCGAGAATGATTGTGGTCGTCTTGAAGTTGCTCGATCTTTTCATAAAAGGATACATTACTTTCCACAACTCTATCAAAGAGATAGTGCAGATGAACATAGGCTTCCTTGACTTAGTCTAAAGTATCCACGCCAAGCAAACCTTGCAGTTCGGCCTCAATTAAACCTACATGTCCAGCACCAAACAAGCTATTGCTAAACCTTAATAAATCAATCTCAACAGAGCTAATTGCATTTCTCCTGGCATTAAACTGGGAAAGAATAGTATAAGAACAACAGTCTACTAAAAGCAAAATCATGAAGCATAAAAAATAGTGGTTCAACCACATGACCATCACCTTTGGTTATATAACAAAGTCATTACAAAATACTTGTTATTATAACCCCAAAAGGAGGAAAAGAAAAGGAAAGTTCAATATATTCATCCGATAACAGAGAAGCACATATGAAAGAAAAATCGAACAGTAGACTAAAGAAGTTACACATTCTCTTTGTCCTTGTTATCCTTGTTAGCTTCCTCGGGATGAGAGACATTAGCTTCAGGAATAGGAATAATGGAAGATGATGACTTTAGTTTATCATCCCTTATTAACAGTTGGTCATAGTCAACTAAGAACTACAAAAATTTCGGCCATAAGACAGTTATCATGTATTAGCAAAGTAAACAGAAATTAAAAGAAGGTAAAAATGCGAAGAGTAAATACTAGAGAAAGATTTTTATTTGCCTTCTCAATTAGTCAGACCCTTGTCATGGGTGCTACAGCCAACCTGTCAGTAGGTAAAATTCCAGAATGAATTTGACCTCTCACTAAATAAGGATTCATTGTAACTAAGGCGGACTCAGCAGTTGCTGGGTCAACTTGGGCTTTCTTTATCAGCTCCTATCGAGTAACATGCCCTCTCTTCATCTTCTTAAACTGGGGGTCAGTTCCACTTAATTCCTTGGTGGTAACAACCACTGGTCTTTTGGAGCCTTCAGTAATGTTTTTGTTACCTTTACCTACAGTAGTCTTCTTGGTGTGAGACATTAAGTTTGGTATCTTTCTCTTCACCATCTCTTCGGGGAATGAACTGCGTATAGTGATAATGTCAAGGGATGAAAGTCAGAAGTTCATCCAACTACTACCTCCCTTTATGTCAAAGAAGTAGAAACAGGCTCTTATTATTCAAGGATAATAGGGCCTTCGAGAATGCTTTCAGTAGGTTAGTCAACAAATGATGTAATTTCACTCTTATATTAGAGCAAAACAGAGGCCGACCTTGGATGTTATTCTCCTAACCTCTGCTGGATGGACCACAAATACCTCAATTCTTCAAAGTTGACATCTGAAACACGAGGGTGTTTCCTCTTTCTTCCCTATGAAGAAAAAACAAATACCGATGTTATGTTAGTCGGCATACATTCAAACAGTTAATAAGAACAAAAATAAAGCATTCAAAATATTGGCTGACCTATGCCGCGCCCTTCCTGGGGGCACCTGAAACCATTATACCTAAACCCCTCAGGAAGGGAGGCATACTGTCAATTTTTTACCACCACTCCATAATCCCAATAATCTTTGTTAGAATCAGTAAGGTTAACTACTAGTGCTCTGTTCGCTTCTCTAGTCTTAAAATAAAAGTATTATCTCTTGTAGTTCCCCATTTGTAATTGTACATCAACTCAGTTATTCCTTTGTGAATGCCATATATTTCATTCAACCTATTAACCTCATTCACCATGTGCCAACTTTTGGGGACTACCTTAGGAGGGACGCCGTCAAAATACTGGCAAAATTCTAAAAATAGTTATTTGGTAGAAAAGTAACTCCACATTCAGTAATAAAAAGAGTAGGGATCTAATGTCCTTCTTTTATAGCCAGCACATCCATGGGGCCATCAAACACTCCTACTATTACCCACTCAGGAATTCTTCTCTTTTACTTAAATTCCTCTACAGAGCTCTTATCTGTAAAAAACACCATGTTGTCTAAAGCAATAAAGAAAATAGATGAAAAGAAAAAACCTTACTGAGTTCCCTTACTGGTGCAAGAATGAAGTAAAAGAAAAAGTATCTTGAGAATACTAAAAATAGGAGTTCGAAGGTTTTGAGGTAAAGAAGAATGGAATCCAAGAGTCCTTTTTATAGATTATGCAAATTAATCTCGAAACTTAAGAATGAATGATGAATTGAACCAACGATTACACATACTATGGTTGCATGGTTTTTAAAGAGAAAAAAGACCAGCATGCCCTTTGGCGGTTCTCTAATTTTCAAATTATTCACATAAATGCCACTGATTGATATACCAGTGAAAAATTTACAAGTCCAGAAGGTCGGCGGACGTCGAGCCACTTTTCAGAATGAATCCTCCATCTTTTCAATAAATCATCCAGCATAGAGCATTGGGTGCTTTTATTGTGTGTCAAAATTATTTATACATGTGGGCCAATAAGAAAATGGCACTTGTCCTCATACATGGCTACTTCAAGACTCCTTATAGCCTTGGTCAGCTCCATAGATACCTGTCGGCCAACCAAATAATTAACATCAGGAATACGAACCACCAATAATTGGAAAGATCATTCACGTGGGTATATCAACAACCATTTTACACGTGCCTACGAATATCAATAGTCTCATTCATTATACATGGGTGTAAATGCCTGAATATATAAATGCATTCCACACCTTGGTTTCCAAATCACTATAGATATACCACTTCCCTTAGCTCAAGGGGAAGGAGAATTACGCATAAATATAACTACACAAAATTTTATGTAACCACCCTCAACGGTAATACCATAACCGTGGATGTAGGCTTTCCCATTGCTGAACCACGTTAAAAATCTTTGTTTTCTTGTTTATTTTCTCCTTCATTACTTACATAATTATCTATGATTATGAAATTGATAATTCATAGCCAAGATGTTATCTATACCAATTTTGGACATCAACAGGGGTTTAATCCATAATCCCAAATTAAAGTTTTCTCCCATTTCTTCACATTTTCACCACTTGTGAACGTTTTTCACAAAACAAAATAGAAAACTCTAGTTTTGGACTTTTGGGTTAAACCCAACCCATATATCATTTTCTAACTGCACAGATTTTGATGCCGATCTCGGCTACGTAGGCATCCCGAATTTTTCTTGGGATTCAAGTCCTACATATCTTCATTTTTCATATTTTATTCATTATCCCTCTATTACTATTTCCATATACATTTTTTTCTTACTTTAGTAGTCCCGTCAGACATGCGAACTCATTTTTCACAATGAGTCGCGATCTGTCATACTACTTATCTCTCTCTCTCTCTCTCTCTCTCTATATATATATATATATATATATATATATATATATATATATATATATTCAATTTTCTTACTTTAGTAGTCCCTTCAGACATGCGAACACGATGATTTCATTTCTCATGCACTTTTCTTGCATATATACACTTTTCATCCCACATACATTGTACACATTTTAGGAGAAAAATGAGAATATTTATATAGTCCATGAGAGATCGAAAGGGAGAAATGGGTTACTAACACCTTCTTATTCCATAACTTAGTCCCTAGACCCATTATTTATTTGGTTTCACATGCATTGGTTATTCTTTTGATGACTTTCTCGAGGGATGGTTAGATCTTTTGCCTATTTTGATTAAAATAGGCTGGCGACTCCATTTTACACATTTTCACCCCCTTTGACACTAGCCTCTTTATGTTTACGGGAGCCCGCGAATGTTGTACGAGTGGCGAAAAGGGAATTCTCTTCCTTGGCCCCATCTTCATGCGACGTAAACTTCCTTTCAGGGTGCACCCGAGAATCTCGAATGGCCATAGTGGAGAACCCACTAGGGACTTTATTTTTAGAGGACTAAACTCTATTTTTTACATTGGATTTATTTTCTTTTTCTCATTTTATCTATTTTTCTACATGTGTATATATGTTTCCACTTGTATATTCTTTTTACTCTCATGCTCATATGCTATATATGCCATGCTTATTTTCACCTTATCCGTGTATATTCTTTTCTTTGTCATGTTCATTTTCTCATCACTTGTATCTATCATCCTTTATATCACATGATTCATGCTCCATGCTACTTGTACATGCTTTTTATAGTTTATCCCATTTTTGTATACTTTGCTCTCTTTCATGCCCCTCATGTGTAGTCTCATGCTCTACTTCATGCTTAGTAGTTGTACATATTACTCTTAGCATAGATAATAACTTTGTACAATATACTAATTAAGACTCATAAATTTTGCACACTACATCACGTGAGCATTACGTACATTTTGACCCAAATTTTATCCCGCGATGGGTTTCTAGTCGTGTAGGGCGTAGTTAACCGAAGCGATATCACTCCCATCTTGCATTAACTAAGTAGCTTTAACTTATATAGAACGGTTCCCCTGCATTGTACCAGTTGACCAAACTCGCGACGTGAGGTATATAGTATGGAGCTCGTCTATGTACGTCGAGTTTATCAAATTTTCTCTCATGTGTACCGTCGCCATGACGTATATCGTGAGGCAATTCACATAAACTCAGGTATATCAAATGTCTTTTCCACAAGTATCGATGAATTATTTACCTTATAGACAAGAAGTAAATTGTGGAAGTCATGCCGGGGGGGACCCTTACACTAACCTCATATGCATAAACCTCATATAGTTGTTTGCCCAAGGAAACTCACATTTAGTTTTTAGATTTGAACGTGAAACTTTATAAAAATTTTGAGTCGTCTTAAAGCCTAAATTTTTCGTAATTTTTACTATTTTTAAAACAGGACCCTATCCGTGATTTTGAAAACAAGTCAAATTGAGTCTTGCATCGTGTACCCCATTATTTCCCAGACTCGGGTCTTGTCAGGCATTTCACTTGCACAATATTCGGAACATAATACAAGTGAAAGTTAATAATAGCAACTACAGTGGAGGTTATTCCTTCCTTTGTTTCATCAAAAATACCAAAAACATTTTCTCTCATTTTTTTCAAAAATACCAAATAAAATATTATTTTTCAAAAATAAAAAAATTATTTTCCCTCTCAGATGCGACCGCATACCCTAACTTGGTCTGGCTCCCTATTGGCTCAGATTTACTATCAAACCACCTAAGAGTTCTATACCCTCATCATCCATTACAGCGAAAACCAAATAGTCTTACCAAAAATACCTTATAGAGAACATAGATTAGAATGCCAATATTCATCTAGACTTGATGCCACAAATAATGTACAAGCCGATGTCCAAGAATTAAGAGAAATAGATGACAGATTCCTAAGGTTCCGAAACCAAATATTTCCTTTCCCCGTGCTATGGGACCACAAACTCCTAAGCCGATGTGGGCTCCATATGAGTATCATGAAGCTCCTCATCTTCCATGTGTCCCACCTATCAATGGATCGCCACTTTGTCATCTACCAATAGCAAATATTTCCTAGATAAGGCCTAACTTGCTAGCACCCATTCCTGACGATCCTAAGGATGAATAATTGAATCGAGTCAAGGAATACCTCAGACTTCTTTCCAAGAAATTAGATCATATCAAAATATCAGGGAACTAAGTGGATTACAACCACATGACTGCTTATCTGAAGGCCAGTTTGCCAAAAAATTTCAAGCTTCCCAATATCGAGAAGTTTGGAGGTAGTGGGACTCCTATTGTACATCTTCGCAACCACCACCATTCCTATATCCTACTCGGGGCTACCGAAGAAATCACAGCTTAGATATTTCAACATACTCTCAACGAAAGTGACCTTCGTTGGTTCCTATCACTAGAGAAATCATGGATTCGTAGTTGGGAGAATGTAGCCAGGGGATTCATGACTGGGTACAAGTATAATGAGGAGTTAGAGGTAACCCTCCAAGATCTTAAACTACTCAAGAAAAATACTATAGAACATGTTGGTAATTTTATCATAAAAGATCAAAATTTATAATTGCTCATTTTATATTTATTTGACTCATCCGTTATACCCCACTGCACCTTTATGGCCATTATCAAGTCTTTAAAAATTTGTGATGTTATTTTATTTGGATTCGGGTGATTATAATGATTCATGCTTAGTTTCTTACCCTTTTTCTATTACGGACAAAACGGGTCAGAACAAATTAAGCAAGAGTTTATTTTTCTTTAAACTCGTACGCATCACGGTATTTCTTTGTCTTATGTGTGTAGGAAATTCTTCCTTGATGATGATTTTATAAACAATATAAGATGAATATTTTCAGTTAAAGACTTATACATTTATGCATTTCCATTTATTGGTTTGGGAGGGAATTAGTTATATTAGTCTTAGGGGTAAATTTTATCTTCAGTTTATGTTTTGTACCGAAATAACCAAAGGGTGAGATTTGTAAGAGAAAAATTCATAATTGCTCATTTTATTTTTATTTGGCTAATCCCGTTACACCCCATTTCACCTTTATGGCCGTTCTTAAGTCTTTAAAGAGAATAACCATTGGTGATATTTGCAAGATTGTAGATCGTGCATCACAACTTTATCCGAGAAGAGTTATGAGGCGGTTTGGTAAAGCTTAAAATATTCAGGGGTCGTTTTTAAATAGAGTTTATTTTTACAAAATATTTTTTAAAGATTTTTTGAAAAACTCGATGCTCGTTAGAATGAACTGACATGTCATTCGAATGAGATTGAGTTGTTCTTTTAAACAAGGTTTCCATATTCGAACGAGATCTGAAGCGACACCTTTTTGGTAGCCACAACCCAACTTTTGGACCCCCAAATGGACCCGAATCCATAACCCAATAAGCCCAAAAGTTACCCAACCTATATACTATTGACCCAGGACCATTTTTAAAGGCTTAAACGAGTTCATGTGAGTCCCAAAACGTGCTCCGAATTATTTACGCCAAAATAATTGCTTTTAATTTGTACCGCACATAATTTATGTAATTTCCTTTTATTATATGCAAACGACATAACACAACCATGCTAAATAACAAGTTATAATTTCCTTTTATTATATGCAGATGATATAATCATACACAAAATGAATCATACACAGAAGCATGCTTAATAACAAGTTTCCACTTAACATTTTCAAATAAAATATTTATTTAGAATAAATTTTCAAAACTAATTATTTATTCCAAAATAATATTTCAGTAATTATTTAAGAAAAATGTGGGGTATTACATTTCTCTACTTATTTTATACTTTAGATATGCTCTATCTCTTTCTATTATTACACATAAATAGAATAAACATCACTTTAGATATATGCTATCTATCTCTCTTAATATTATACATAAGCAGTTAAAATCACACAAGTATATATATATGCTCTTGTACGGATTAAGATTTTCTTGAAATTAACTCTTCTAAAACTAATTAAGATTTTAAAGTCAATTTAAGTCCTATTTATTATCTTTAGTTAATCCAAGTGATTTACAAGATAATAATCAATTCATCTTTTAGGCGGGGTTCTAATTATTTAAACCTACTTTTTCATGTTAGGTGATAAGGTAGAAAATGTAAAATACATGGTATTTATTTTAAGTCGCAAAAATCCTTCCCCGTAAAAAACGACGGACTATCATAGGTCAACCTAGTCTACTTCCACTAAAATAATAACGAATTAGGAACAAGTTACAACAATCAAACGACAACAAAAGAAGTTATTACCTCACCTAGACCAACCTCTCTCTTGGTTGCTTCTTCTAAACTCTCTTTAGTCTGTCGGCTTGGCTTTGCGTTCTTGCTCCCTCTAGCACAGGTTCAGCTAAATGCCTAATGTGTTCTAGTTCTTAGTGAAGAATTTGTGTGTTGTGTGTTATTCTAAATGAAACACGCACTTAATGGTACAACCAAATGCTATGTAACAATTTACCACCGAAATACCCGTCTCAACTCCTTTTTCCTATTCTTCTATTTAAATCAAGCTTTATTGATTTACACTACACCAAAATGGGCAAATTGTCACCTTTCAGCCGGCCAGCCTTGTCAAGGTCATTGACCGTGACAAAAAAACACGCGTTTTATGTCACGGTCATTGACCTTGACACGACCGTGACAACGAATTGTCACGGTCAATGACCGTGACAAGCCCGTGACAATTCAATTTGTCACGGTCTTGTCACGGTCATTGACCGTGACAATTATTTAAATTCTTGTCACGGTCAATGACCTTGACATGACCGTGACAATATTCGCAGCAAAAACCCTATCCCCCTTCTTTTTTCCCTCCCGCGCCGTTCCCTCCATTTCTCTCTCTCTCTCTCTCTCGACGCTGTTCTCTCTCTCTCTCTCTACTTTCAGGTCCATTTTCTCTCTCTCTCTCTCTCTTTCATTTATATATATATTTGTGTGTATATTTGTGTGTATGTGTATATATATATGTGTGTATGTGTGTGCGTGGAGGGGGGCAGGGGGTGGGGGGTGGGGCGGGGTGGGGCAGGGTGGGGGAGGGGGTGGGGACGGTGGAGGGGGGCAGGGGGTGGGGCAGGGTGGGGGAGGGGGTGGTGGAGGGTGGGGTGGGGTGTGTGTGTGTGTGTGTGTGGTGGTGTGTGGTGGGGGAGGGGGTGGGGTGGGGTTGGGGTGTGTGTGTGTGTGTGTGTGTGGTGGTGTGTGGTGGGGGAGAGGGTGGTGGAGGGGTGGGGCAGGGGGTGGTTAGGGGTGGGGTGTGTGTGTGTGTGTGGTGGTGTGTGGTGGGGGTGGGGTGGGGTTGGGGGGTGTGTGTGTGTGTGTGTGTGTGTGTGGTGGTGTGTGGTGGGGGAGGGGGTGGGGTGGGGTTGGGGTGTGTGTGGTGTGTGGTGGGGGAGGGGGTGGTGGAGGGGTGGGGCAGGGGGTGGTTAGGGGTGGGGTGTGTGTGTGTGTGTGGTGTGTGGTGGGGGAGGGGGAGGGGGTGGGGTGGGGTTGGGTGTGTGTGTGTGTGTGTGTGTGGTGGTGTGTGGTGGGGGAGGGGGTGGTGGAGGGGTGGGGCAGGGGATGGTTAGGGGTGGGGTGTGTGTGTGTGTGTGTGGTGGTGTGTGGTGGTGGAGGGGGGCAGGGGTGGGGTGGGGTGGCAATTTTTGACACGACACGATACCCGACACGAACTCGACACGAACTCGGATGATAAATTATTTATGTGTTGCAAGAATTTGAAATTAATTAAATTAAGTTATTGTAGGCCTATGAGTGCAGTGTTTGCTCATCTGACACGATTAGTTAAATGGGTCGGGTTAGGGTTGACTAATACTTAACACGAACCCGACATGACACGACCCGAACACGACACGACGCACACGAATTGCCACCCCTAGTGGGAATTGATATCCAAGACATGTATTTGAATTGATATCTATTTATTTGAATTGATAGAATTGTTTCTAGGATAATAATCCTACTATAAGATAATTGCTCAAAATAAATATTAAATAATAATTACTAAGATATCAATTCAAATAAAGTCTTAATAACCTAACCAAAAGAAATAAAATAAAATATCAAATAAATTATCATCCACCTCATAGACATTCCCTACCAATCATTTTAAGATAATTTTATCCTTATAAAGATAATAGATTATGTAATTTTAGGACTTAAAATAATATTGATTATGGATATAGGACAACAAACATTTTGTTTCCATTTTTAGTCCCTATTTTCAAATTAAAGGGACACGTGGCATGTTATGATTGGTTAACATTTTATGAATATGGGTCCGCGCCAGCGGTTTTATTAAAAAATAGGGACTAAAATCATAAATAAAATGTTTGTTGTCCTATTTTCAAAATACATATTACAATAAATCCTAAATTTACAAACCCCTAAAGATAAATACCTTTGATTGCAAAGCATGCACTTGTATTATTTCGACGTGTAATTTGGAAATGCTTGTTTTTCTTTCTAGAGACCCGTGTCGTCAAAACTTGGTAGTGTTCGAGTGTGTTTTTATCACTAAATTATTGTTTCACTAACAAATACTCCTTATATCCTAGATTAAGAGTCCATATTTAATTTTTGTACTTACTAATAATACACTTAATCAATGGCTAGGATTAACCCTTATTCACTATTATGAAATTTGGTTAATTGATTATTTAAAAAAAAAAAGCAAAAGTAGACTAACATATATACACAACACTAAAAGTAGACATCAATTTTATAAATAATTGATATTTTCATTCAAAATATGTGTGTGTGCATGTGTGTGTGTGTGTGCGTGTGGCGGGGGTGGGGTGGGGTGGGGTGGGTAGGGGTGGTGTGTGTGTGTGTGCGCGTGTGGCGGGGGTGGTATTGACGGAACTTACACATACGTTATAATATAGACGAAACATTTTTTTATTTGTACTAATAACATTTTTTTTATCTGTACTAATAACATTTTTTTTACAGCAAAAATGTCTCCTTCAGATGTTAGGGCGAAGATGATGATGCTGTTTATGATGATGTCGTCGTCTGGGTTCGGTGGTAGCGGAGGCGACGAGGGCTCCTCCGCCCCTAGGCTCCCCAAATATGGAAAATTTGGGATTACCGTCGAAAACAAGTCGGAGCTTTTAGCGAGATCCCTCGAGCTGCTAAAGACGGTCATCGGCCCGGGGTTTATGAGTTGGAAGGAGGTGCCGTATGAGCTCAAGTTAGCTGTTTGGGCGGCACTACAGGTAATATTTATATGAATATTTCAATTTCAATTTCAATTTCAATTTATATTTATATTTATATTTATATTTATATTTATATTTATATTTATATTTATATTTATATTTATATTTATATTTATATTTATTCGCAACTAACATTGTATTTGTTGGACAGGAACAATTCAACTTGGATCCAAAGCTACGCGATTCCGTCTTCGAGCAGTTGAGGGAGCAACACAAGACGTGAAAAAAAAATATGCGGGCACGGTACTTTGGAAAAACACGAGAGACCATTTTACAATGGCGCGGATCCGTCCCGCCCAAGGAGCCGATCTCATTGGCACAATGGCAAAAGTTCATTGACAATGAGATCGAGGATCGACAATTGGCATCTCGCCAATCGGGGAGGGAAAATCGGGCTAAAAAGACGGACGTGCACTACTCCGGCCGGACCTCTTACGCTGAGGTGGAGCATAGGATGAAGGTAATATTTAATTTATCTATAACTACAGAAATATATTATTGGATATTATTTTACTTTGCGGGGCCGATACTAATTTTACTTAACTTTATTTTATTTCAGGGGGTAGGGAGTGGGCCAGGGGGTAAGCCACATAGGCTCGATACTTATGTGGCTCTTCGGACGAAGAAGGGGAAGGGCAAGGAGGTGTCCCCGAGCGTCGCGGCCACGATTGTAAGTAATCCGACAGTTTAATTATTGTTAATTACGTTATAATTTTTTAGTTTACTTATTTTACTAATCATGTGCTTTTTGTCGTTTCAGGCAAAGCTTAAGGAAGTGCATGAGTCGCAGTCTGATGCCGACAAGGCATCTTTGTCCACAGACGCACTCAGCCAAGTGCTTGGCTCTGATCGCAAGGGGAGGACAAGGGGAGTGAGCTCGCGGGTGGCCAAATCTAGGATCATCGGATTGGAGACGAGCGACACCGGGTTGGCTCGAACGGTGGATTCACACGGCGCGAAGCTGTCCCGTTTGGAGGCGACGGTCCAAGATATGTACGCATTCATGAAGCGTACGTTGGGTGGAGACCGTAAAGAGAAAGGTAAAGGGAAAGGGAAGGAGAAGGCGGTGGAGGAGGAGGTGCGGGAGGACGAGGCGCAGGATGACGAGGATGTGGACCTCGCTGCTTCATCACCGACACGTTCGTACTTCGACGATCCACTTCCCTATTTGACGCCCTCCAACAGACCATTATCGACGATTGGTTGGCCGAGCGTGTTCATATTGGACATAATTGATGGCCAGCGGATAGGGCGGGGGTTGAGGGACCCGGATATCATCGAGGGTGGAATAGTCCATGGACGTGTGCTTCAAGGGATGGAGACCAGGGTGCTCGTCACGCATGTCATACCCGGGAAGGAGAACTCCCTACTGTGGTTGCGTGAACAATGCGGCACGACATATATTAGTGGGTGCGTCAATTCGTATGTCGTGTGGCCTACTCACCTCCTCAGTTTTATACAAGACATGTAGTAACATTATTTTCAAGTTTGTCCATTTTAATTATATTTGGATTATATCGTCATGTATATTATTTTTACTTTGAAAATTTGGATTATACTGTCATGAATATATATTTGCATTATCTTTAGTTTGTGTTGGATATATGATGTTTGGAACAGGTACAACGTTGTTATAACAGGTACAAATATACTGCTGGGCAGTGGCGGTGGCCATACTGCCCAGCAGATTTTTTTTAAATTCTGCCCAGAATTGTCACGGTCATTGACCGTGACAAGTCCTTGACAACATTTGTCACGGGCTTGTCACGGGCAATGACCGTGACAATTTTTTTAAAAAGGATCGCGGCTTAGTCACGGTTTTAAACCGTGACAAACGTGTCAAGGTCAATGACCGTGACACGACCGTGACACAAAACGCGAGTTTTGTGTCAAGGTCAATGACCGTGACACGACCGTGACAAAAAAAGTTGTCTCGCCTCGAAATGTCACGGTCATTGACCTTGACAAGGGTGATTTGTCAGGGTCAATGACCTTGACAAATGAGCAGATTTGGTGTAGTGTTACCACAGGCTTAACAAACTTATTTATAAAAAAATTAGAGTAATTAGAGTTGATATAATATATACACAACAAGTGCTTACGTGAATACATGATGTATAGTGATAATGATGGAAGTGATCTAACCAACGATCTTGAAATCACTTCAAAAAATCAAGTGATCATATAATACACAATAATATTCATGACTGAAAAATTTGTAAAAATATCAAGCACACAGTCAAGTATCAAACACTGTTTTAACAATAGATTTAGATTAAATCAATTTAATATAATATCCTATGAATTCCAGATTAAACAGACCAAAAGATTTATATACTTGATTCAATCCAATATGTTCTTGTGCAGTAGAAGGCCAAATTATATTCAAGATTTAGTCCAAGTATTATTTATTTTGCAAATAAATTGTCACTGATTTAGGTTTAATTATAAAAACCTTGAATACAATGTAACTTTGTTACAATTAAATTTTCTTGAATATTTTTAAAACAAATTGTTTTAAAACGAAACTAGAACAACATATCAATCAAGAATATCCAAAATGCACAAAACAAATTTTTGTGTGTATAGTATTCTATATGTAAAATATAATAGCAATAATACTACACGAATATAGATCTTAAAGAAAATAGATCTCAAAGCACATATACACTAGGGGTGCACATGGTTCAGTTTTGGTTCGGTTCCACTGCGGAACCAGAACCAGAATCGAAATTGATCGGTTCCGTGGTTTTGGAACCAGAACCAGAACCGAAATTGGTCGGTTCGGTTTAGAACCGAACCATCGGTTCTCGGTTTGGTTCGGGTCGATTCATGGTTCTGGTTCTGGTTCTGGTTCTGGTTCTGGTTCTGGTTCTGGTTCTGGTTCGCGGTCTGGGCCGTGGTTCTGGTTTGCGGTTCTGGTTCGTGGTTCTCGTTTGTGGTTTTAGTTAATGGTTCTGGTTCGCGGGTTGGTTAATGGTTCTGGTTAATTGTCCTGGTTAATGGTTATGGTTAATGGTTCAGGTTTACAGGTTGATTCTCGGGTTGGTTCTTGGGGTCGGTTCTTCGGTTCGATTTTTCGGTTTGGTTCCATGGGTTCGATTCTCGGTTCCGTTTGGTTCAGGTATAAAACCGAGAATCGAACTGAACACTACGGTTCTCAATTTTTCGGAACCATAACCAACTCATGGAAGAAAAAAATCGAATCAACCTAACCCACAAAGGTCGACTTGATTCGATTCTTCGGGTCGTCGATTTTTTTGCACACCCCTAATATGCATAAAGAAAAGAATACTTACAACTATTTTATCCTTTAAGAAAACAGAAACGAGAAGAGAAGGCTCTTGAGTTTTTGAAATTTATTGAAATGAATTAATATTTATTGAGGAAATACACATTTGGAAAATATATCTTGAAAATACGAAATGTAAAAAAAAATGGGCAGAGCTTCTGTATAAAAATAATTTCTGGTCAATTAAAATGAGGGAGGGGCTATTGGCACTCCTCAAAGTCTTCTCACACTCCAATTTTTTTTTAAATGTCAATCATACCCTTACATTTATAAATTATATGTTTTCACTTTTTTGCTTTCAATTAAAATAAATATATTTGAAAAATAATTAAAATAATTATATTTTAATAAAAATCTGTTTTAAAAATATTTATTTTTTACTTTTTATAATGGTTTTAAAAAACATTTCAATTGTTTAAAAAAATTGTTATCTATTTTTATTCTTTTTGAAAACTGTTTATAAAACATAAAAAATTATTTTATATAAAATCAAAACTACTTTTACAAAATAAACCGCTTTTTATGAATCTTTTATTTTTTAAATAACATGAATACGACTCAAACAAAACGTGACGTGACATGGAGTCGTATTTTTTTCATTTCGTCCGCACGCACCAATTTTTATTATTTTAAAAATAATCTTATTACTATTTAGAAAAAATGGTTCACGACATCGGTATGTATAGACAGTTCGACCAACTATACATACCGCTGGCGCGGACCATTCTTTCTAATATGTTGGTCCGTGCTAGCTGTATGTTTTCTAATAAAACAGTTGAAATGTTTTTTTTTTACAAAAACAGATGAAGTGTTTAAAAATAGCAGTCATGTTTCCTTCAAAAAAAAACATTTCATCTATTTTAGTTAAAAAAAACATTTCAACGATTTTTTCTTTTAAAAATATTTCAACTATTTTGTTAAAAAAAAACATTACAACTGCGTTTTTTTTGAAAAACATTTCAACTTTTTTTGTTAAAAAAACATTTCAACCCCCGTATACATATTGCTAGCGTGGATCGTTTTTTCTAAATTGTAAAAATATTATTTTTTAAAAATGTAAAAAATGCAATAATTTTTTCTTGTAAAAAGTAAAACAAAACAATTTTATCTTCTAAGTAACACGATCGTCACCCAAATAAAATGCAACGTGTCATGTAGTCGTATTTTTTTCAAACCAATAGCGCGGATCATTTTTTACATTTATAAAAAATAATCTTTTTACAATTTAAAAAAAATGGTCCACGTTTGCAATATGTATAGGGACATTTGAAATGTCTTTAAAAGAAAAAGGAGTTGAAATGTTTTTTAACAAAATCAGATGAAATGTTTAAAAATAGCATTCATGCTTTTTTCAACTAAAATAGATGAAAAGTTTTTTTTTGAAGGAAACATGACTACTATTTTTAAACACTTCGAAAATATGAATGCTATTTTTAAACACTTCATCTGTTTTTGTTAAAAAAAACATTTCAACTGTTTTATTAGAAAACATCCAGCTGACACGGACCAATATATTAGAAAAAATGCTCTGCGTCAGCGGTATGTATAGTTAGTCGAACTGTCTATACATATCGTTGTCGTGAACAATTTTTTCTAAATAGTAATAAGATTATTTTTAAAATAATAAAAAATGGTGCGTGCCGGCGAAATGAAAAAAATACGACTCCATGCCACATCGGGTTTTTTTTAGTCGTATTCATGTTACTTAAAAAATAAAAGATTCACAAAAAGCGGTTTATTTTTTAAAAATAGTTTTTATTTTATATAAAATAATTTTTTATGTTTTATAAACAATTTTCAATAAGAAAAAAAAATAGATAACAATTTTTTTAAACAATTGAAATGTTTTTTAAACCAGTTATGAAAAGTAAAAAAAAATTAACAGATTTTTATTAAAATATAATTTTTTTAATTATTTTTCAAATATATTTATTTTAATTGAAAGCCAAAAAGTGAAAATATATAATTTATAAATATAAGGATATGATTGACATTTATAAAAAAAATGTGAGAAGACTTTGGGGAGTGCCAAGGTTCTAAAAAAAGCTGGGTGTGATCGAGGCGTGGACGCCATGCCTTAAGCCTTAGAAGCCTAGGTGGCCCTTGGCGTAAAAAGGCGTTTAGGCCTTTTTAATATATTTTAATATTTGTTAACCATAACAAGACTATTAAAATACTAAAATTGTACATATCATAAAAATATGTCAGAATATTTGCAAATAAAAATACTATTTGATTATTTTGGATGAGATAATGGTTCGGTTTGCAAAATGATCTTTAAAAGGGAATATCGTTTCACTAAATCATTGTTGTTTTTAGAGAAAAAGTACGCCTTAAGGATTTTACCAAGCATAATGCGTCAAAATCTTAAGACGGGTTGTTTCTCCCAAGCCTCAAGCCTAAGCGTACCTAGACGAAACCTAGGGGAATTTTTTAAAACAGTGAGAAGTGCTAATAGCCACTCCCTTAAAATGAGGTACCGAAATCTTGTATTTATAGAGAGTATGGCTGTGCACTGAATGGTCTAAAGTCGGTGCACATAGAAATTTGACCGTTTTACAAAACAAAGTCGTTATGGTTGAAAATGAAACCCGCTTTGGTTTTAGAAATAAAACCGTGGGCGGAGCAAAACTGGGGACAAAATAACGACGTCGTTTGTGATTTAGAGCAGGACAGCTGTGAACCATTTCTAAAATGGGAACACGGCGTCGGTTGGTAAAAATAAAAGGCCAACATTTGTTCTTAATTCAAACAGTATGAGAGTGACAGATCTGTCAAAATCGTTTCTACACGTATGATATGACAGATATATCAATAGCATTAAACACATGTACTAATATTAAAGAATAAAGAATAAAACGAATACACTTATATACTCAAAAACCACACCCATGACAAAATAAAATGGTCTCCCTTATATCTTCAAATAAATAATAAATTGTACCCATTATTAATCTCGAAGTGCGTATAAACTGTTCTGAAAATTACGCTTCATATAACAATAAAAAATAAACCTGACTAAACACTAAACTTAAAAGGGTAAACTAAAAAAAAAAAATATTCCATACGAACCGTGGAAATATTATTTTTGTCAAATAACATTAAACATTTTGATTTATGAAAAATAAGCACTCAAAATGTTATGAATTGAAAAAAAACAGTGAATTTTTTTTCTTATCACACAAACTCTAGAAAATATTATTTTTAGCAAAAAAAATCTAATTTTTTTTATTTTTGAGAAACAAACAGGGAAAATATTATTTTTAGCAAAAAAACACTTAATATTTTTCCTTTTGACAAACAAATACTAAAGATATTGTTTTTGATAAAAAAAAATACAAAATTTTTTTTGGACACGCAAACACTGAAAAATATTATTTATAGATACAATGAGTTAATGCATTTTAGATATCCTATAAATACTCATAAAATGTTGACAATATTGTATGAGTAATAAAGAAAATTTATCTCCTCATATTGAGTGTTATCTCTCAAATATTTAGTGTGTTAGTGCATTTTATTATCTCTCAATTTTTTTTTGGCAGTCATGTATTTAGATGAAGGGGTTTACGAAGATTTTCCCAAGTTGAATGGATACTTTAGCAATTTGAATGAACGCTCTAATGAAAATTCTTTTCCGGACTGAATTTTTGAGGTGTGATGGTTTTAAATGTTTTAATAGGTTTCTTAATTTATATGTTTGTTTCATGCATTAGTAGTCGACTATATTTACATTTACAATTTTCCATCTATAGATACTAATATGTTGTGCGTATTAGGTTTTGTTGAAGTATTTTGTATAAATTCATAACGTATCATATATTGTATAATATGTTTAACGTTACATATTAAGATTTTGTAATCTATTTAATAAACTCATCTTCAATATTTTCGAGTTATTTTACGTTGTTTTCTATATACTTTTAAACATAGCAGTCTCTTTCATAACAATTTTTATATATTAGTTTAATACTAATTTTCATTTATTTATAATAATATTAAGATATTCAGGCACATTATTCACTATCAAAATATCGCTCTATTATGTTAAATATATTTTCAAGATACCTTAATTATATTTTCTTTCACCATGTGAATCTCCAAAAAGTATTATTTTTCAGTCACACAATGTGTGGCCTATATTTTAATATACATATGTTATTATCTTTAATTAGTAATTAGGGAGACATTAAATTTATGGGGACTCAAAGGTATTTTTTTTACAATGTTAAAAAAGGTGTAGTTTCAATTAAAAAAAAAAAGAGTAATTTAATTTCGATAGAGGATTCAAATATAGTTTAATAGACAAATTAGGGAGCGGCTATTGCCGCTCCTCCAAATCTGCTTGCGCTCCAAAATTTATAAAAATGACAAAATTATCCCTCCTATAAAATGCAAACCTTCTTTTATATATATTTTAAGTTAATTTTTTAAACGGTTCATTATCTAAAAATATATATCACAAAGCTCCAATCTTATTTTTTTTTTATTTAACAAGACATAGACCAAATAAAAGTGACACGATACGTCCAGACACAAAATTTTATTTATTTAAAAAACAATTTCCAAAAGTGACGCGACATATTTTTTTTTTTAACTAACACGATCTAATTATAACGTAACACGACACGCCATGAATTTTCGTTTTTACATAACACTAAAACGACTAAAATAAAAGTGATACGATACGAAATCTCATTTTTTTTACGTAACATAAACATGACTTAAAAAAAAAGTAACACAACATGACTTAGGAAGCAAAACTTCACAAGACTTTATTTCAACACTATTGTAAAAAACTTTATTTATTTCGTGTCGTGTTACGTTTTAATTAGATCGTACTAGATAAATAAAATAAAATTTTGTGTCAGGGGTTTATCGTATCGCTTTTATTTAGGTCGTGTCTTGTTAAAAAAAAGATTATGTATCGTGATGTGTCGTGTCGCATTTTAATTGGATCGTGTATGGATTTGATTATAAAAATAAGATTTTGCATTTTGTAGTGTCGCTTTTATTTGAGTCGTATTTGTGTTAGATAAAAATTAAATTTCATATCATCTCGTATCGTGTAGTTTTGTAATTAGATTGCGTTTATGTTGGATAAATATGTGACACAATGCGAAATCTTTTTTTTATGAAACACAAATATATTTTAATTATTTTAACGTAACAACATGTTGTGTCGCTTTTACTTGGCCATATTTGTGTTTCGTAAAAAAAAAAAATTCGTATTGTGTTACATTTTAATTCGACCGTGTTTGTATTTGTGGGTTGAATAAAATATATTTTATTATGTTCTTTAATATTTGTACAAGTTCATTCAATGAATTGACAATTTACTCATTAATTGATTTACCCTTTAGTATTCACTCATTTTTTTTATCTAGTACGATCTAATTAAAACGTAACACGATACGAAAGAAATAAAGTTTTTTACAATAGTGTTAAAATAAAGTCTTGTGAAGTTTTGCTTTCTAAGTCATGTCGTGTTACTTTTTTTTTAAGTCGTGTTTATGTTACGTAAAAAAAATGAGATTTCGTATCGTGTCACTTTTATTTTAGTCGTATTCGTGTTATGTAAAAATGAAATTTCATGTCGTGTCGTGTTACGTTATAATTAGATCGTGTTGTTAAAAAAAAAATATGTCGTGTCACTTTTGGAAATTGTTTTTTAAAACAATAAAATTTTGTGTCGAGATGTATTGTATCACTTTTATTTGATCTGTGTCTTGTTAAATAAAAAAAATAAGATTGGAGCTTTGTGATATATATTTTTAGATAATGAACCATTTAAAAAAATAACTTAAAATCTATATAAAAGAAGGTTTGCATTTTATAGGAGGGATAATTTTGTCATTTTTATAAATTTCGGAATGATTGATTTGTAGGGTCCACATATCACTATTCAAATTATCAAATCTACAAAAACGTGTCTAGGAACTATTTGCAAAAAGAAAGACTTTTGGGTTGACGAAAAAGCAAGTTTATTCGTTCTTTATAAAGTAGTTAAGTTCACTGGAACTATTAAATTTCAGTACTGAAGATAAACCATTGTTGCTACCACTCATCTCAAACATTCCAACCTCTCATATGGGTATGTTTTCAGCTTGAACAATCCATTTTCAACTTTCATTTTTTAATCTTCTTTTTTTGTTCGTATTATTGTGTTTTTTCATAGTGGTCGGAATTTTATAGTAGAATATATTTTTTTGGCTTTTGTCCCGTCTACAAATATATATTTAGGCGCTACTTTCATGTGCTTTTAAAATGGTAAATTCCTTGTAACCATCCAAAACTTGCAATGTTAAAACAAACACTCTATTTTTTATTTATTTTTTGTAGATAATGACACTTGTCTCATATATGAGCAACAACTAAAAAAATAAAAATACAAGAGTGGAAACAAGTAAATCTTTATAAATAAGCCTAAATACTTCAGATCCGAATCTTTATTAATAAGACTAAATCTTTATCACAATTTTTCATGTTTATATTGATTTTTATCTACACAAAATAGTGTCATGTTATGTTCGTGTTAAAATTATGTGTATTGTTAATTATGATATTGTGTTTTGTTGTGTTAATCATGTTTTATTTAAATTATCATATCTAGTCCTGTTAACGGATCGGATTTTACCCCGGATCCGATCCGTTTAACCGGATCTGATTTTGATTTTGAAGTTCGATAATCCGGTTATTTGATAACCCGTACATCCGTTTACTAAATTGATCAGATATGGAATATTGTCAATCCGATCCGAGAATAATCCGATCTGATCTGATATGGAATGTTTTATTTTTGGTTGAAACTAACCTTCCAAAAAATCCATGTTCAAAAAATTAGGGCAAAATACATTTTGCAGTTATTTTTAAAAAACCCATAAAAAACTCCTCAAAATACCTTATTTATAAGGGTTTGCGCCAGTAGTTTTTTGTCGATTTTTTAAAAATAGCTACAAAATGTATTTTAACCTAATTTTTTTGAATATGAGCTTACTGGAAGGTTAATTTCAAGAAAAAAAAAACTTGGAAAAAATATTTCTTAGGCCCTAGAACTAGGGGTGATGTATACATCATGATGTCGGTGACCTTCATCTCTCTCTATATATTGATCTATTTTGAATATTTTATAAAACCCAATTATATGGTTCGCTATTTTTATATGCTTGACCTCAAATATATTTTTTTGTAAAAATATTTTCCAATATTTAACAAATATGGTAATTTATTGTAGACATGTGTCTATTATAGAGTAAGTTAATCAAATTATTGTATATGAGAAGAAAAAAATGCATAAATAAACCTTGTAGAAGTCCAAATTCAATACAAACCAATAAAATGAAACTGTTTCCACAAAATAAATTTAAACGTTTTTTTTGGATATTTTTATATTCACGGAAATTATTTGTAAAAATTTTCATAGGAAAGTAAAAATCTCACTAATATTTGATGAATTTTAATTTTATAAAAAATGGACTAATAATTTGGAACAATTCAAAAGGAAATAGTAAATTTTTAATTCGGGACGGATATAGTAATCAATAAATGACTATATAAATTTCTCTGTACCTTCATTATATAGTTGTTTGACTCGTTTATAATAGAATTTACATCCTTGGAGATTTATTGATGAATTTATGGTGCAATTTATTGATACATCTCTAATTCAAGAATGCGATTTTTTAAAAGCAATTATTTATATTTTATGACTAATGTATTATTCATTTTACTTTTCCAGATCGAGTCAACGAACTGGGTACTTTCTGCCTCATAAATGGGAAAGGTAAATTGAAAGCCAAAGCCATGGAAGCCTTTGTCAAGAACTTAAGACTGTCTAAATTTGAAAATTCTTACACTATCGTGTCTATCTTGGGCCCGCAAAGTAGTGGTAAGTTTGAATTACTATCTTGGTTGGACTATTATTTTTCCATAATAAACTTTACAATGTTGTAATAAGATGAATTTGCTAAAAGAATTCTTATGAAGTAATATTGTTCATAAGTAGGACTGTATTTTTTTTCAAACTTTTAGATTTTCGATCTGATTTTTTTCGAATTTGGAATGAAATTTTAGTTTGTCGATTTTTGATTTTTTCGAAACAAAATCGGATCAGAAATCGGAAATAATTCTGAAATTGCTATTTTCTGATTTTTCCGATCCGATTTTTCTGATTTTTTTTTCGATTTTTTTGAAAGTTTTCCATATCCCACATCGGTTGGGAGAGAGAGAGGGTTCCAAAATGTACTCTATAAAAGGAGAGTATCCTCGTATTTTCTACACAAATAAAAAAAATGGGTCAAATCCCCATGTATTTACATGTTGGGCTAAGCCATTCTCTTTGTTTCTTTAAAATGAGAATTTCGAGTAATCGAAAATCCATAATTTAGTTTTTTGAAATTTTGGAATTTCCAAAATTTCTAGGATTTTGAATATATTTTGTGAATTTCCGATTTTTGCCAATTTTCCGAATTCGGAATTAATTTAAATTTTTCGAGAAAATCGGATCGGAAATCGGAATGATTATTTTATTTCCGAAAAAATCAAATTTTTTTCCGAATAGGCATTTTCCGATCCGATCCGACCGAAACACAACCCTATTCATAGGAAACAAAAGTAATATTTTTTACGAATAATATTTGTTTGTATTAATTGTTACGAATTAAAGTAGTTTGAAGAATTCAAATACGTAATAAAATTAATTATTTATGTTTGATACGAATTTTATTTGTTCGTAACAATTGCTACGAATCAATAAAATTCATAATAAGAATTTACGTAATTTGTAGTTATTTTTAAAATTTAAAAAATGACTACAAATCATTTTAGAGAATTCGCTCTTATTTTCACACCATTGAAGGGCTGTACAAGTAACACAATTTTGTCTCTTCAATGAAATATTAAATTAAGGGGATCATAATAACCTCTTTTATTTTATTTTAATTTAATGTTTGTAATAGTGTTCTGCTTTTCTTATCTTTTGTATTGATTTTTACTTTTGTGATTGGCAGGAAAGAGCACACTTTTAAATAATTTATTTGAGACCAAGTTTAAGGAGATGAATGCTTCTGAAGGAAGGTGGATACTTCTCAAGCCAACATGTCATATTAAACTTTATAGAGAATTAAAAATTAAAAAGCTTTTGGATAACCCTATTCTTTTCGGGCATCAAACCACTCAAGGTATATGGTTGGCAAAATGCCCGGACATGAAACCTTGCACTATTATTATGGATTTGGAGGGTTCTGATGGAAGAGAACGAGGAGAGGTGCTTTTATAAATATTTATTTGGGATGTCATTTTATTATTTGATATCATCATGTTCATACACATTCGTTTTTAAAATTTGATATCATCATATTCATACACAATCCAACACTCTATTCAATTAAAAATTTGATATATATATAAACTATCTAGATAAAATTTACGCAATCATATGTAAATTATTGAGGTAAAATTTCCATTATTTACTTAAGACTTAAAAACTTTACTAAATCATATTTTAAATTAATAAAACTGTTTTTTTAGTAGATAAAAAACAGTTTTTTGTTTTAAATAAGAAAATCCGTTTTTCCCTTTTTTAAATATAAATTAAGAAAAAAATATTCATCCCTTTTATTTATTAAAAAATAGAGAAATTTTTTCTCCCTATTTTTGCCCCTGTTTTCATTAATTAAAAGAAACAAGAAACTATTTTTTTTTTTTTTTTTGGTTCGAGTTTTCATGTTAAAAATAGTTCTTTATTCTTATATCCGTTCGCTTTTTTAATTATTAAAAAATATATAATTGTTTATTTTTTCTCCTTTTCCTCAGTTTTTATTTAGTAATTAAACAAAAAAATCTTTTTGTTGTCCCAATTTTTATTTGAAGAGAAAAAAGTCTTTTTATTCCAGTTTTTATTTGTTTTAAAAAAAACTACTTTTATTCTCTTTTTCGCCCTGATTTTTATTTATTAAAAATAACAAAAAATGTTTTTGTATTATATAGATAAAAATAGTTAGAGAGAGGGTTCTGGGTTTACATTGGGTGAGAAGAATATTTTTAAAAGCTATAAAATTTATGGGGTGAGTTGAGGAATAAGTTGGTGCAAACAAGATCTCCGAATTATTATTGTTGTAATCGTTGCATTGTTTTCACCATCACCTTACCAATAGTTTGCACTCATTTTGCGAGTTTAAATTGTAAAGTTTTCCATGCCTAAATGTCACGCTTTAATTTTTGGATAATCAAATATTTAGTCAGGACAATATTCCGATCAATATTTTATTATCTCACATCGCACGTAAAATGAAAACTATTCGATGTTCATTTTTTAAAGAATAATTATGACGTAAAACATATTTCACTTAACTTAAATTCCACAGACAAAATTCTATTTTTAATTGAGGAATAAATATAACTATATGAATATATACCATACATTATTATATTTCTCAAAATTCACATAAAATTCAATTTAAGTTGAAGTCAAAACTTTAGATATGACCGTATAAAACCACTACACTATCCCATATAAAATTACACAATGATAAGCATAACAACTAAGAACAAAAGAAATCTCGAACGATCGCTACACCAATACCCGCCGCTAATCGAACGATCGCTACACCATGAAACAACTTGGTCATGTCCATCAAATAAACACAACCGAAATAACAACTCGGGTCAATATTCACTTGCGTATATTGGTATGAACAAAGATATTAATTATTAAATTTATGGTAAACTTACATTAAATCCCCCTATATTATTTTAGATTTTCGGGTCACTATCCTGTGGTTTTCCCGACAAATCACTCCCCTTTAGTATTGACCCATTTTAAAATGGTTCAAATTTGTTAGCAAAGCAAACATGCTTTACAAAAAATACTACTATACCCTCTCAAAAGTCACAATGTACTTTATTCACACCAAATACAACTATGTGTTAACGGGTCGTGTCGAGTAGAGTTTGTGTCGGGTGATAAATGAATGGTGTCAAAAATAGCTCCATTCATACATGATTGGTTAAATAAAGGGGTGAGAAAATTTAATTGGTACACGATTCGTTTACTTTACGAGTGAAATGATATGATATGTTTTTACTTGTGAATTAAAATCCATTTATACTCTTTTAGTGGTTTACATTATGAAAATATAATAAATTGATGTATTAAGATAGATTAATTTAACACCACTAACAATGGTTTTTATTTTAAAATATTGAGAATAAATTAGAATCACATATTGACTACTTTTTCCCAACGATATCTCGAAGACACAACAAATGTCTCAAGTATCTCAAATACTTGAAATAATATATAATCTTCTCAAATATCCAAAATAAGATCTCATTTTGGGGTTCATTAGATTTTATTTCTCCTCAAATTACTGAAAAAACCCTATGAGTACCAATTTGTTTGTTTAATGGGTCTGGAGGGTTATAAATGAGTTATATGAATTTACACGAAAACGTTTGTTTACTTAATGGATGTGGCGGGTCCACCTATTTATAACTCGAAGCCGTTAAGGCTATACTCAAACTCGATTAAACTGTGTCGATTTCTTATCGCGTCACAAATTTCCACCCTTAATTCCATCATATGATAAAATCCTCTTGTTACAAAATATCATTATCCTCCAAATTAAAACCAAACCAAATATTCATACAAATGAAAAACAACTCTCGCTCTCTCCATTAACATTGCCACATTTATTCAATGGTGCTTGGTTTTAATTTTACGCTTTGATTTCGTTTGTTCTTTGGTTATATGGATTTGTTACTTCAATTTGTTAGTTAAATTGAAATGATTTGTGTGTTGATTTTTGGTCATACGTAGATGTGGATTGGAAGGATTTTTGTTAGGGTTTGCTTCTCTATCTTAAGTGGCGGCGGTGTTGATGCGAAGGCATGTGGTTTTGGTGGTGCGAATATAGGCAATGGTGGGTAGTGGTGATAATGGTAAATGTCGTGTGTGAATTTAGGGCTGTATACGAAACGTTGGGATGTGCATGCCCAAGCTACAGTTGTGACATGAGAGGCCCTTGATGTGGAAACTCTGTTGGTTCGATTCGACCTGTTGTGCCCTGGGGAACAGATCTTCCACCTTTTTCGTCATTACATGTTATGAGAACTGGAATTTTGGTCTTCTAACTGCTCGGTTAACTTCCTTCTTAGACGTGTAATCTATTAATCATGATCATTCAGTCTCTATACATAAAGATCGACCAGTCGTCACATTGTTATCCCCACAAGTCGGTCCAGGGACGGAGTATAACATCGCCGACTAGGTCCGAACCTTCAAGGTGAGCATTCTCTTGATCTTGATAGATTAGGAGGTAGATGGGACTTCAAAGGTGCCTTCTACGTCCTAAGAATTCCTACATCGGACTAGATAGAACTTATATATTATAAATAACGAGATTAATGGACACTCATATTGTTGTAGGGATGGTGCTTCTCGATAATGAGAATTCAAAAGTTTCCCACAGATGATACAAATTTGTAGGGCTGATATTTCACGATGGAGAGAACTCAAAAGTTTCCCAGAGACAAGAGCAAATTGTAGGGGTTATTGAACTCATAATAAATGCAACATTACAAATCAGTCCTAAAGTATTAAAGCAATATAAAAAGTGACACAGGGTGTACGTAGTTAGGTAGATCATACTACCTACGTCCACGAGAAAAGAGGGAGAGTTTTATATTAGTTGAGAATAAGGAAGGATGACTGGAATGCTAGGGTTGCTAGCTGAGAGTCCAAGTCCTCGTGAATAAAATACAATTCAATTTCCCCAAACTGGCTGGGTTCACCTTTATTTATAAGTATAAGGTGCCTAAAAATCTAGGTCTCTCCTCTTTGAGCTTATCTCCAAAGTTTTAGGTTCATGGCTAGTTCAATCGTCTGTGATATGTTGTGATCTTCTTTGATTTTTTATTAGCCTTCCATTGGTATTTGGCCGACTACGCTGCCTTAACTTCTAGATGCTACGTGTCCGTCCATGTGGCATAATTGACCTAACCTCCCTTCACTAAGGACCCAGGATAAATAATTAAATTGCCTTCCCAATAAATATTAGAAAATCCCAAATTACAATTACCATAATTTATTTTATTTCTGTATTTAATCGCGATTAATTCCACTAAATAATCATGAATGCACTGTAATCTAATTATCTCCAAATCACATGGAATGAAGAGATCTTATTTGAAAAGTTTATTGTGGTATATAATATATGATTCCCCACGTTAAGTGTCCGATATCCATTTGGTCAAATCAATTTATCACTAATCAATTTTAACCAACATCTATTCATTTTCTTTATTCTCAGATTTAACTTATTTACTACTCCGTCGAATTATAAAATAATCCACCAGTAAGGTATTACTGGTAAAAACAAAATATATAATTATATCAAGGGGTATCACCATTCAAGATATCTACTGGACGCAGATTTCTTTGAATTATTATCGCATACCTACTAACACAACGATTACACAATGTGGGGATTGAGATTCAATAAAAAACGAATCTTTCCAATAACACTCAAAACAACAATTGTGCAAGCATTCCAATCCTCACAATCCTCGAAACGAAGAAACTATGCACCATTTGTAAATAATGTGAAATTACCTAAGTCTAATCAAGACAATCTTTAGACTTAAATCTAATGGGTGGTCATGTTGAATAGATTCACGCTTTTGTGAACTATCATACAAGTTCTCGAACCATCACATATATTCTCATAGTTTGAGATAAACTACTAGCATTGCACATGCAGCTATACAAATTGGATGTCACTTCCCATCTAGGATGTGAACTTCTCAACTGAATTAGAGCTGAAATTTTGATGTCTTGTGATCAAGCCTAACCGACCTCACTAGAATTCCTACTAAGTCTAATATATATATATATATATATATGTGTGTGTGTGTGTGTGTGTGCAATCATAAATATAAGGCATTGTCATAACCATGATTCTTATTTCAAAATAAATTGACACACCTGTACTAAAAGGTAAACGTCATATAGAGTTTTAAGAGTAAAACCCAACAGTGCGGTGTTTTGAAAAATAAAAAATAATTTAATAAAATTATTAAAATACATCAAAGTAATTAATTAATCTTTAACGCTAATAAATAATGTTAAGTACTTAATGAAAAAAGTTCCACATGTAGTCATTTCATTGGATGCCTGGAGCCATTTTGACAAATTACTTGCCAACTTTTATACAATGTTATCTTTCTGTTAGACTTCCTAAACCAAGTTAAGTTCAAGGTTGCAATTATGTAACTTAATGTACTTCACGGGTTACGTGCCAAATTGAAACATTCAAGTAAGGATTGTAAATTCCCTAATACTTTAAGAAATACAATGTCTTTTTCCTTGAGGTGATTTTCAATTTTAGAGCCAATGTCTGAAAGGTTGAATTGTTAATCCCAAACTTTTAAAATTAGATCAATTAAGCCCACCGTTAAACTTCTATTAAGAGGCATTTTTTGAAATGCTGGTAGGAACACAAGTGGAACTTTTAAAATTTCAAGTTGACCAATTAAAATATGACACGTGGCTTAAAAATTAAATAATTAAAGAATTTACCTAAATATCATCATCAAATTTATAAAACTGTAAGCTAAAATGTTAAAGTAATTTGAAACTAAAATAATTTTATTTGTAATCTCCAACCTCTTCCCACTCCTCGAGCTACCCATATCCACCACCAACAATTTTCCTCACAAAACAAACACATACTTATATTTGCATATACATACATACATACATACCAACATAAATGCACTGATACACGTACAAACCCATAAAACATATCATAATAAACCCATAAGCACACATATACAGATGCATACGCACATACCCAAATAAATATATACATTGATTTGTGCGCACACACACACACACACACACACACACACACACATACACACACACACATGGTTAAATCTCAAGAACACAACTATATATACAAATTATTTACTCTCAATCATACATTTGCAAGTCAGAAACTATCCTTAAGATTGTAGTCTCGGATTCTCTTCTCGTAGCAACGATTTTGAGCCCCAAATCTTCAACTCTCTCTCTTTTCTCTTCTCTTTCTCTCAAGTTATCTCTCTCTCTAACTCTTTCTAGGTTTGGAAACACCAATGAGAGATAAAATGATCTTGCAAGGCTAAAATACCTCAAATACATTAAGTATAACATTAAATGCTACTACACACTTAAAATGACTCGAAACATGATAATTAAGTTATAACTAGTCAAAAATGTCCCGGAACGCAAAAACACAAATGGTACTTATTTTGACTATCTCAACCATTTACAGATTCACCGTGCCCTCTAAACTGGCATCCGAGATATCGTAGAATATTTCATGTTCCCACATCGTATCAACTCTTTAATAATAACCCAATTGGAATACACCGTCACTTAAAGCACCACGACGCAATAAAATATGATGTTACACTATAAGTACCATCGTATCAACTCTTTAGTAAATGGATTATAATAACGATATCCCTTTTGGCGCTCACCATAACCAAGAAAGACATAAATAACTGGCGTTGGAGATAATTTGGTACATTCTAATGAGGTGGAAGAACAAAACAAGTACAACCAAACACCTTTAAGGAAGAATAATCAGGGGCAGACCCATACAAATTTTCAAAAGGTGACAAACCTAAACAATGAGAGGTCGAAATCAAATTGACAGCAGTAAGGACATCGTATCCCCAAAAATCACTAGGGGCATATGCGGATAATAAAAGAGAGCGAGCAGCTTCAACAATATGCCTATGTTTCCTTTCAGCAATACCATTTTGCTCAGGAGTGTCAGTACAAGATAATTGGTGAATAGTTCCATCTGAATCAAGCAACTCACCGAATTTTTGAGAAGTATATTCCCCACCCAAATCTCATCTAAAACATTTGATAATAGTAGAATGTTGAGTTTTGACAAAGGCACGAAATTTATTATAAATATCAAAAAAATCTGAACTTCGTTTCATGAGAAAAATCCAACAATAACGCGTATAATCATCAATAAATGAGACATAATATCGAGACCCTCCTTTTCTAATAATAGGAGAGGGTACCCACACATCAGAATGAATGAGATCAAAGGGTGCAAAAATAGAGGAAATACTTCTATTAAACGGTAAAGTTGAAAATTTTGCAAATTTACAACTGCTACAATCAGAGATATCATGACAGTACAAATCTCGTAATATACCTGTAGAAGCTAAATACTTTAATCGTGACCCTAAGACTTGACCAAGACGAGAGTGTCATAAATAAAATCTAGACGAATCTGAACTCAAACGAAAGGATGACAAGTCAACACTGAAAGCTGCAACCATTGGTACTTTGAGTTTCTCCATGATGTACAATCCCCCTGCTACGGCCTGTCCCAATCACCTTCTGAGACCATGGATCCTGCACATGACAAAAGGTAGAAGAAAAGGAAACTGAGTAACCGACATCACATAGTTGACCAACATAAACAAGATTCATTGTAAACTTAGGAATGTGATAAACATTAAAGAGAGAAGTTGGGTGAGTCAATAGTCCCAACACCTGCTGAGGGTATTAGAGTACCATTAGCAGTCATAACGGGCAACGAAGAAGTGGGACAAAAAGAACCAAAAGTGGACAAATTTTGTGACATGTGATTAGAAGCGCCGGAGTCTAGAATCAAAATACCCGAGGACTTACATAGGGAAAAGGTAGACATAGCGTGTGACTGTATGACAAGAAACTTTTGAAACTTCTTGGTAAGAGAAGACATGGATGGAGTTGGTGATGAAGAACCTGATGCAAATGAGTCTTATGGTAGTACAACTTCTCCAGTATTAGGTTGTGAAGGCCTATACGAACGCTGCTGAGATTGGTTGTTGCATTTCCAAGTAGAAAACTGTTGCTGAGGTGGTCGACTATTTGATTTTTGTTATTGTTGTTGTTGCAGTGCTCGCAACTTAGGGCACTAAGACTTCCAATGACCCTTCTCCTTACAATAGCTACATTCATCACTGGCAACTCTTGAATAAGGCTTGTTCTGATTACTAGAAATCGGTCGAGAGGAGGCTGCGAAGAGAGATGGTTAGAGTCCGAAGAAATTACCTTCCCTAACTGAGTCTTGAGATGAATCTCCTCGGCTAACAACTCGTGAACAACTGAATCAATAGTTCGAAGTGGGCTACGATGAAAAATCGACTCACGAAGACCCTCAAAATCATCACGCAATGCCATCAGAAACTGAACTAGGCGGTGTTCCTCCCTATTGAAAATATATGGTGCAAAGGCCCAAAATTCAGTTGACTTTGTGAGAGCCAATTGATCCCATAGATCCGTCATAGAAGAATAGAACTCCTGGATACTCAATTTTTTTTGCTCAAGAACCCGAATATTGCACTCCAACTGGTACTTTTTTGGAATATCAGATTGTGTATACAATCTGCCTAAATGATCCCAAACATCCTTTGCATAATCATAGTTAGCCAACTGCATACCTATAGAAGGTGCAACGGAGTTATTAATCCAAGTGATGATTTTCGAGTTGTTTGCTTCCCAAACATCCAACAATTCTGCATATTTTTCAACGTTCGACTTATCGTTAGGCTTACTTAAATCGCCATTAATGTAACCCCAAAACTTCTTCCCTTTCAAAAAATTCTTCATAACATAACTCCAATACGTATAATCTGTTTCATCTAATCTGACACTAATTGATTTCAATGAATCATCTCTTTCACCAGCCATTGCGAAAATAAACAATCAAACAGTACCCAAACGGAACCAAATCGAACGAACTAAATAATTAATCGAACAAATAGGAGGAAAACGACAATAATTATGTTCAAAACAGTTGGATCCGCGAACTGTGTTGATGAGATTAAGCTTTGATCCCGCTCTGATACCATGATAACATATTAAAGATCTACAAGCAAATGGAAAAGTGAAAAAAAGGGGCTAGGGTTTCATATTAACATAAACTAAAATGCAATACAATGAAAAGAAAGGAAAAAGAATATATGTCCTACTACAACCACCTAATAATAAAATAAAAGGAAAAATACTAAAGTACCCTTAATGCTAAATAAAACTCTAATAATAGGGTGGGGTGTTGGGATTGATGAATAGATTTTTTTATTTGGGGGGGGGGGGGGGGGGGGGGGAGGGGAATGTATTGTTGTTTTACTTGTGATAGTTTTTTTAAATATTATATTAGTTAAATTAATTGATCAGTATTGCTAATGTAAATTGCGTGTCAGTTTTATTATTTTTAGCTTGGGATATTTTTTAAATCCGTTTCGTATTCAAAGATTTTTTTTAGTGCTACGTCTGTATCTCCTAGTGGCCAAAATAATTAATTTGGCACATAACCTGCCAATTCATCATATTCGTTAATTTCTTTTAATATAAGTTTAATGAAGGGGATGATTTCACCAACTTTCAAAATTCAGGGTGACATTGAAACTTCTCAAACATGAGGTCTAAAATTGAAAAGCATCGAAAACTTCAGGGTTAATTTATATTTTTCCTAAAATTCAAAATATAATTGAAACTTAAAAGAATTTCACCTTGAAGACCCGTTTGTTAGTGTGTGTAATCTTGGTTCACCACCTCAACAACTCTACTCCATGTCAGACGTATACATGTGATTCTCATGGGTCCCCCATATAAGAATAACACGACTCCTTGCATCCGAAGCATCTGAGTCGGGTTTTGTTTTCATACGAAAGGTTATTTCTTATGTAATGCGTATAATTGGTTCCAACGCATTTGAATTAGGGCGGTACCAAAATCACTTGGCATTTGAGAGTATAAGTATCATAAGTGGATCATAAGGCTTAAAGGGAATCTAAAAAGCATAGACTATCTTTTGCAATGGGTGGTCCTAAAGGGATCACCAAAATTTATATTGGGCACTACTGCATGCTTTAAAATGATTATACATTGTGTTTAAAAATGTTATGCAGTGGTAACGAGTATAAATTTTGTTGGAGCATTTAACACCACCCTTTTACAATGGCCTTAATTTGCCAAAATTTCAATTAAAGAAAAAAAAGCAATGACCTATTTTCCCTACATTTAAAATCAAACAGAGTAGTGGTGAACGTGTCGGGAATTTTCGTACTAGTTATTCTACTTTATTTTTCCAGGATCAATCATGAAGTGCGACAAATAATAATTATGATAAGGCAAACAAATCAACTTTTCAACCCAACATAGCTTTTTAGCAACATTTCCTATGACAGAAGTAACTCTTAGGCCTAGTTTGATAGAAAAATAAGAAAATGCAATTGATTCTAGGGAAAATAATTCCAAGGCAAATTAATATTTTTCAACATGTTTCTCTTTGATACAAGTTGTAAAATCACTAATTTTCCACCTTTTCTTTCAAACACGAAAGCTAAAAAATAGAAATAATAATTCCAGGACCTAAAAAGCCGTTTCTACAAATTTTTTATTTTTCTATTGAAATTAACCTTCTAATAAACTCATATTCAAAAAATTGGATCAAAATACAATTTGTAGCTATTTTTAAAAAAATCACAAAAAACTGCTCAAAATGAGGTATTTTGAGCAGTTCTTTGTGGATTTTTTAAAAATAGCTACAAAATATATTTTAACCTAATTTTTTGAACATCTATTTATTGGAAGGTTAATTTCACAAGAAAAAAAATTTTTGGAAAAAAAAAAATTAGGGCCTACAACTAGGTATGATGTATGAATGATGTATAGAGCATGATGTAGGTGAGCCTTCTCCATATATATATATATATATATATATATATATATATATATTATTTATGGCATAAATAGACACACATATAAGAAATATATGAAAATATATACATATATGAAATATACAAAATATTTAAAAAAATATACTAAATATGCAAAATATTTAAAAAAATACATATGAAATATATTAAGATATACGAAATATATGAAAATATAGAAAATATATATAATTATTAATATTCACTATTAATCCCTTATTTTGTTAGAAATGGGTCTCAAAGTGCATGAAACTTTACCGATTGTCAACTGTTTGCATCATCAGAAAGAAAAACCTTAGTAGAAATGTGGTCAATGTGTAAACCTGTGCACCCCATGATATATTTTTCTTTTTTTTTTATCTAATTTAAAGGTATAATTTATTCACTACTAATAGGATTTTTTCTAGTGTATAGTCTTCCAATCCATTATGTAATTCCAGGCCTTATTTGTGTTGATGGATTAAGTTATATATATGATTAGGCTTGCAATTTGTATCAAGTGGAAATTTATAATTCAAATTACAGGACAAGGATTGATCATGTATAACAATGGTTGTTATTTATCATCTCATTTTTATTTAATTGAAGGTAACAAGAGAAATGGACAACTATTATAGCATTTCTTTATGTAGCTCATTCATTTTTTTTCTTTTTTCTTTACAGGATGATACTGCATTTGAAAAGATGGCTGCTCTTTTTGCCTTTGTTGTTTCAGATATTGTTATAATAAACATGTAATTTTGTTTTCCTAGCCAAAGTGAGGTGTATTATATGAATTTATCAAAAAAATGTTTTGCAATTCAGTGATGTTCTTTTTGAATATTTTTTATTTAATTTAAGTTTCCATTGAACATTATATATATTTACAGGTGGTGCAAAGATTTGGGCCTCAACAATGGTGCAAATAAGCCGCTATTGAGAACTGTATTCGAGGTATCTCCTGTGTACCTGCATTATTCAAGAAAGTATTTTGCATTAAAAAGGAAGTGATTAGATTTATCATTCCTTCTCCTCAGGTCATGGGGAAAGTGTTTAACTATCAGAAAAAAATAACTTTATTGTTTGTACTACGTGATAAAACAAAGGTATGTGTATTTCTCTATCTCATATTTGTTGGTTTTGGCTATCCTACGATGTTTGGGGCAAAATTGAGATTGAGGTAGGGGCCTCCAACTTTGTGTTGTGTGTTATTTTCAATTTTTGTTTATTTGTAAATTTGTCATTTTGGCTCAAATCTATAAATATAAGTGTTATTTCTAGGTTTTGAGAGAGGACAAGTTTAAGAGCTATTTTGAGAGTTATTAAAGCTAAAGAGAGATAGAGTTCCCATTTGAGAGGTGAGTTCTTGTGAGGTTGTGAGTGACTTTCTAAGAGAGATAAATTGTGTGTGTATAACCTTTGGGTTCCTCCATTTATCTATAGAAAGAAAAAATCCTCCTTGGTAGATGTAGTCCAAATTTGGGTGAACCACGGTATATCGTTGTTGTTTTTTCTTTGATTATTACTTGTGTATTCTTATTGTCTCTTCATTGATGCTTGGTTGAATTTATTGGGAGTTTTCACAGTAGTTCATTTACGGAACAAGTTCTTGGGTGTTTTTCGCACACCAAGTGTTTGATAAAATTCTTGAGTGGGTTTTATCATCTTGGTCGCTAGAGATAGTCTTGCTTTAGTGCAACAAGTGGTATTAGATCTTAAGTTGCATTGTTTGTCCGATATTTTAGTTCGAGGTTGAATCAATTTTGGCAATTTTGGCATAGCTTTTGTTTTTGTTCCAAATGAAGAAAAATGTGGAGAGTACTCGAGAATCAACCTCTACGGGTGGAGGATTTACGAGATGGGATCCGAGTTATGGATCGAGTGGCTCAATAAAGATGGATATGAAGGATTTTGATGAGAAGATCAATTTCGGATTATGGCAAAGGCGAATGCGAGGCGTTCTTATCCAGCGGACGTTGCAATTAGCATTGTTGGGGGCAGAGGGACGACCGGTAGGCATGACAGATGCCGAGTGGATTGACATTGATCAAAGCGGCTTCAAGTATTGAGATACTTATCACGGATGTTGTGTTGAATAACGTGATAGCGGAGACCACGGCTAAAGGCATGCGGGATAAGCTATAAGAGATTTATTTGGAAAAGTCGTTGTCAAATAAATTGTTTCGCAAGAAGAAACTCTTCAAGATTGAGATGAAGGAGGGTGAGGATATGATGAAGCATTTTAACATTTTTAATGCCTTGATAAATGACTTGAACCGGATAGGCGTTCAAATTATTGATGAGGATCGAGCATTGTTGTTGCTTGCATCATTACCCCATTCATACAAGCATTTTGTGACCACTCTCATGTTTAGAAAGTCTACGCTCCGGTGCAATGAGGTTGTGCAAGATATTCAATCTCATGTCACGATGATAAAGAAGGAAGGTGGAGGTGATGGGTATTCCCATAATGAAGGCCTTACAGCGAGATACAGAGGTAGGCAAAATGGCAGGAGGAACTCCAATCGGGGATTTAATGACGGTAGTAGGTCTTGATCGAGGGGTGTTGATGGTAAAAGGCTGAAATGCTACAAGTGCCGGGAATGGGTTCATATAATCCGAGAATGTCCTTTGTGGAGCGATAAGGTTAAGCCCAAGGTTGATTCCGAGAGGGCAACGGTAGCGAGTGCAGAGTATGAAGATGAACTTGGAGAACTTCTCACAATCTCCAAGGTTAACTCTCTTTCCCAAGATGATTGGATATTAGATTCGGGATCGACGAATCTTGTTTGCTCCAAAAGGGAATATATTGAGACTTTCAGGAAAAATGGAAAAGGTTCCATATCTTTGGCTAACGGAGAGAAGGTTGTCGTTGAGGGTGTCGGGACGGTAAAACTCAAGATGTTTGATGGGGTGGAGTGCACTTTGCGTGGTGTGGCCTATGTCCTAAAGTTGCGAAGGAATTTGATATCCATTAGCCGTTTGGATTCCAATGATTGTCGAGTGTCGGTGGCGGGTGGAGTCTTGAAAGTCACACACAGTTTTATGGTCCTAGCGAGGGGAGAGGAGAGGGAGGGATTGTATCGTCTAAATCAGACTTCATGAAATATGGGGAAGTTGTGTGCACAAGTGATCGAACGTTCGAGGCATGTCTCGTTTGTGAACAAAGTGGAGACATTAGGTGCTAGATTTCTGAGAGTAAACGGTAGTGATGAGATAATACCTACTAGTGGAGGGGATGGATCAAAATCCCACTCCAGGGCCAACGGGTGATGTTGACTCGGTTTAGTTGCACACATGCATTGGCCGATTGGAATAGAAGAGGTGTAGGACTATGATGGATTCGAGGTGTGCGTAACTAATTCAAGGAAGGCAGATGAGTTATTGTTTGCGATCATTGGCAAACCAGAGTCTTTCGTGACAAAAACTTGGTACATCTTTCGAGGGTGAGATTTGGAGGATGTGAGAGTTAGGGAATTTTCCCTCTCATCCGTGGTTATTTCTCAAGGGGAAGATTCCCTCTCATCCGATCGGATAGTTAAAACAACTATCCATATCCATATCCGCTCGGATACCTCGGATTCGGATAATATCCATATCCGTTTACATTGTTTATACATCGTAAAAAATAACTATTAAAAAGCTACAATATAAACTCTATAGAAAATTAGTAATAAATGAAGTACTAACCTTTAATATCCATATTCATAAATCATTTGTGTCCATATTGTTTACTTAAACCATCATGACAATCAAGTTCCAAAAAAACCTGTTGATTAGTAGAATACGAAGTGCATACAATAATAAAATCAACTAATAATGAAAATAGTATAACAAGTAAATGATTGGAACAAAGTGCAAGTAGTTTTGCAATATAATAAAAGGTGGTGCCACGATACATAGTCAAGTTTGCAACGTCCATAAACCAAAAGTGGTGCCCCAATATGTACTAAGAATTTAAATAACAATTAAGATTGTTTTTTCCAAAAAGATCCTTTACTCCATATACAAAAAGTTTGCAATGTCTCGGTAGTCGTCATTCAGTATCTCTTGTGACCTTCACATTATCTGGAAAAAATTTATGAATTAATGAAAAACTCACTGGCTACTTAGATTTCCTTAATTTGTAATAAATAATTAATTAACTTACTTAGTTTGCACTAATAACGATAAAAACAAAAAATAATTACAGTAATATGCAAACCATTAATTGGTTTGATCACTTCATTATAGTAATCAACATGGTTTGTCATTTAATTGTGCAATGATACAAGGAGAGTAATGGTTGCTAACTTGCTATGAATATTTGAGTATAGTTTTGGTTTTCAATCAATTTTTAGCTGGTTGAGTACAGCTCTAATATTTTATCATCATCAATCAAACACACTTTCTTGATGTGGATTTAAGACTTAGAGTGTCCAAATGGAGAGTAATATGAAAACCATAATAACTGTAATATTTGATCATCATCAATCATTATCCTAATTTGGAAATGGAGAGTAATATGAAAACCATGCAGCTAAGAAGAATTAGAGTGTCCAAATGAAAATTCCAATTCATCATTAATATATAGGATTGCAAACCAAGCAGCCAAGCAGAATGCAAATGATAAAAGTAAAATCAATAACAAGAAGAACAAGCATAAAAAAATTCAACAATAAAAGTAAAATGGTCCGGAACAATAATCAAAACAGCTGTTGGAACAACATTAATATATAAAATTCAACAATAATCGATTGTAAACCAAGCATAAAAAAATATCAATAATAAGAATAACAGTAATATGGGTAGGAATAGCTTGATACCAAAGATAAAAGTAAAATCAATAACAAGAATAACAGTAATAAAGGGAACCACCAGAATAGCTATTAGAACAAAAAAAAACTTTTCTTATGCCTGTTGGACCGGAAACACCTGCTTGGATGGAAGAGGGAACCACCAACGGAGGCGGCAGGACTTTTGGTAAGGCAGTGATCGAGTAGAAGGAAGGAGAGAAAGGGTTTCGTTTGGATTTTTTTTGGCAAATGGGTGACGACGTGTGTTGTTGTGTTTATTAGGAAATTAGGTTAGAGTTTTAAAATTTCATAATTAAACTTATGCCCAGCTTTTATTTTAAGTTTTAGTTTACACCTAAAATATTTATAAGTAATATTTTAAATGTATGTTAGACGGATACAGATATCCGATAAAATAGATATTCGGTAAAATTGATACTTCGCATCGGATACGGATTATCCGTGTTGGATACCAGTTTTATCTGTATCCGTATTCGTTTTTTCGAATATTTTTATAGAGTATCCATATTCGCATCCGTTTCCATTTTTTCGGATAAATATCCACAAATTCGGATTCAGATATTGGACGGATGCAGATTTTCGAATATCCGTTTTATAACCCTAGTGGGAAGCAATTCTTATTTTTAATTTTTTTATTTCCAACTTGTAGTGGAAAATGTGATTTGTCTTTTTCTATTTTCTAATTCTCTTTATATATTTATATGTGAATAATATATTTTATAAAATTATTAACATTAATATTGTTAGAGCAGTAGACTAAAATCATATTTTATGTAATAGTTTTGGTTATGGATTTATTGTTAAAATAAATTAGTTTTTTCCTTATTTTAATGAGGACCATGTATGGTCATAATGTTTGCACTATTTTATATATTGTTGGTGTCTTTTATTCCGTTTAGTATGTGTTCTGGTGTACGCTTGTCAATGGATTGAATTTTATCCGAATTCGAATTTGATCCATTTAAGCAGATATAGATCATGCCTAATATACAATTATCCGATTACCCGATTATTAAATGGAGTGGATTTGGATTCATGTACCCTGATCCGTTAATAATTCGATCCGATTAATATTTTTAATACATACATACATACATATATATATATATATATATATATATATATATATATATATATATATATATATATATATATAGAGAGAGAGAGAGAGAGAGAGAGAGAGAGAGAGAGAGAGAGAGGATCAAGTGAGGTCCCTGAGTTTGAGGTCCCTAAATGAGGTCCATTTTTTTAAAATAGTAAAACAAATATTTTGGGGCTGATTTTTTTTGTATGGTTCTTAAACATTTCAGTAGGACCATAAAAAAATAATCAGCTCAAAATGAATTTTTTTACTATTTTAAAAAAATCGGTCAAACTTTGTCAGTTTTTAACACCTTAAAAACAACTTAAAAATTGACACAGTTTGACCGATTTTTTTAAAATAGCAAAAAAATTCATTTTGAGCTGATTATTTTTTTATGGTCCTATTGAAATGTTTAAGAACCATACAAAAAAAATCAGCCCTAAAATATTTGTTTTACTATTTTAAAAAAATGGACCTCATTCAGGGACCTCAAATTGGGACCTCACTTGATCCGCTCCCTCTCTCTCTCTCTCTCTCTCTCTCTCTCTCTATATATATATATATATATATATATATATATATATATATATATATATATATATATAAATATCTTTTTAATTAATATAGATTGTTTTTAATAATATTTTTAAATATGCATTATAATAGTTCTTTATTTCATTATCTATTTTTTTGGAACATTTGCAAAATAAATTTATGAAATAAGAGTTGAAAATAAAAATATTGCAAAATCAAGTTTAACATAAATGGATAATCAGATAATCGGATCGGATCCGAATCCGTTTAACATAAACAGATATGAATTTTGATTTGCCTGATCCGATCCGATTAATAAACGGATCAGATCCGAATCCATTTAACATAAACGGATAGTGATTTGGATTTACCTGGTTCGGTCCGAATCTGATCCATTTATACGCCTATTCTCGTGTGTAGAGTACAACATACACACAGAGGATCAAATCACCCGTTCGTGTGGAATACAAGTTTTATTGTTCACAGTCTTAGATGAAACTAGACATACCATCAGTAGGGCTGTAGGACAATACTTTAGTAGGTTTATCTTGATTATGAAAAACATTATAGTTTTAACTTATTATGCTTGTACACTTTGTGTATATTGAACGAGATCACTTTGAGGTCATTGTATTTATACTGATTTAATAAGATAATGTACTCCTCATGATTATTAGGTTTACTTAGTGCTCTTAACCCGAATATGATTGATGGACACATGCACTAGTTATTTATTGCTTTGACCTATCGGGTGAGATTCATTATTGAAACGACAATCTTAATAGATTAATGGTGATCAATGTATGGTGAAATTCTTTTATGGATGGAATCAATGTCTCGTTATAGAGTCTGGTGATACCCCTTGAGATTCTTATAAGTTTTGTATGTGTGAAACCCAACGGGTGGATTATATTAGTCTCACACTACAAATAAGTTAAGTTAGACCGCTCAAGTACTTAAAGAAATTAGTCAAATAAATTAGCGGTAATTTATTTTATTAACTAGTATTTGTAGCCTTAACGCGGGGATAATTAAGTAATTAATAATAAGGAGCTCGAAATATAATTTTGAGTTAAGGAGTGGAGTTGCAATTATAATTATGTAATGATATTAATTATAATTAATGAACTATTATTAGAATTCCAGTTGGATTAGATTTTCTCAGGCCTATTAGCAACCACATCCTTATCTCTCCTTACAGTCCCTACCGTAGCATATATATAAATGCCTATGATTCCTTTTTCCTCAAGAATCGTCATTCTTGAGACTCAAAAATCCTAATTCGAATTTGTGAGAAATAGAGATGATAAAGAGAAAAAGTGAGAAGAGAAGGTGGTCACGAAGGAAGAACTCACACTTTGCTTACGACTGTTCATATTGAAAATACGGTAAAAGATCATGAGGTGCATTGAGCATCATCACATACTGTTCATGCTGAGACGAGATCAAACTAGATAGATCTCGAAGGTAAGCCCTAATTCCGCCTTGAAAGGTTTTACGTATATGAATTTTTTTTGTAGTTCGATTTATACGCATAATCAACAGACCCTAGGGCAGCCGCTCCAACAAATATGGACTCCAATGGAACACTTTCAGAAAAATTATTAACGTTATTATTTTCTGGAATATTAATTATTGTTTTCTTAAAATTCCATTAAATAGTAAAAAAATAGTTTCCAAAATTATTATTAACTTCTTAATAAAAATATTAACTTTAGTATTAAGAATAATATTCCACTAAAATATTAACATTATTATTAATATTAACGTTTCACAAATTAAGTCATTAACATTCAAGTAATATTAACGTTCTGGTACTAAAATATTTTCCATAAATTAATATTCTACATAAAGTAAATAATTATATTCCAGAATAATGATTTAACGATTCACTAAATAATAAAAAATATTTTCTAAATTTTTTAATAACTCATCAATAGAAATATCAATTTTTTTATTAATATTAACGTTCCATTAAAATATTAACATTTCACTAATTATATTTACATTGTGTGCAGACTCCTGAGGAAAAACTAAAATCTGATTTGAAGGGAGAAATTAACAAGGTATGTATTTGCAATTTCTTTCTTATTCACAAACTCCATGCGGCCTACTATCTTATATCCTCTTTTTTTGGTAGATTTGGGACTCAGTTATTAAGCCAGATGGAGAAGAATCAACCCCACTAAATAAGTTTTTTAACGTAAGATATCAATGCGTTCTTTAGCCAAGTTTGGACATGTTTCTATTTATCAATTCTGAAAGAATGATAATGACATCTAAATGTGTTTATCCTAATCAATTAACCAGGTCGAGGTTGAGACTCTTTCGAGTTACGAACATCAAGCAAAAAAGTTTCAAGATGAGGTAAACCACACATGCATAAAATACAACACTCAAATGAATAAATTTAATTTGTTCTTTATAGCCAAGATGCATTCCTTTGACGCGAGGTTCTCAAATTTAAAGAAAGTTATTAAATATGAATTCTGTCATTTATGCCCAAACTCATAACAATCTCCAAGTTTTCTTTATTTCTTTTGACTTTTCCCCATTTAGAAGTAGCATCTTGAATCATTCTCACAATATTTGAAATCACTTTTGAACTGCCTTCAAATTTATTTGTAAAAATTCTAAAGTTCCTTTCCTTTCATATACTATAAACTGAAATAGAAACAATCAACTTCATAATGTTTGATTTGAAATTAACACTCTTGTGGCTCAAATGTTGGATTTCCTCCTTTAAGTTTTCACCATTCTTCATGTTGCATAGCTTTAGAACCTCTCCCCAAACATGCTTAGAGAATGGCAATCAAAGAATAAATGTTGAGCAGTTTCCACACTACTATTACACAGAACACAATCTTCATTTTCAATAATCCCCCAAGTCTTTAATGTGTTTCTAGTTGAATTCTAAATGTAGAGTTCATAGTCATAAACACAATGAAGATACAATTCTGATGTGCAAACAAGTCAAATAGATTAGTCTTAGTATTTTATGTAGGTGACCTAATATTTTATAATTTTATCCCTCTAGAGTGTTGTAATTATTTTCTGAAGGGTTCTAATAGCATTGGTAATGGAGCTCAATAGTTATATTTATAGTAAGTGAGGGGAACCTAGGGTTTCCAATTAAAATCCCCTTCAAAAAGGCTTCTAGAAATTCTAAAACTTAGTCCTTAAGAAATGACCGTCCATGCCATTGAAATAAGTGTTGGGTTTCTTTTTACTTTCGAGATGTAAACTCTACGGCCATCATAACATAGGCTGCGACATAAAGGTTATAACAATGTCCTACTAGTATTAGCCGTGGCTTTTGTAATTCTCTGTAGCTTAAAGGTTATGGTCGTGGCCTTATTCATACTCCAAGGACTACTAATGTTCTTAGGTCGTTACGATCTCCTCGCTTTAGAAAATTACGTCCTTGTAGTTTAAAGATAAATAAGGTAAGATTTAATTCATACCTCAAAATAATTGTGGGTATTTCTCACTGATAGTAGACTCTATTTCCCACGTGGCTTTTTCTGCGACCTAGTTTATCCAAAACACCTTAACTAAGAAAAATTTTTTGGTCCTAAAAACTTTTTCCTTTTTTCTAAAATTTCTACTAGGACCTCTTCATAACTTAAATCTCCATAGATCTCTATAGGGTTGTGGTTGATAATGTGGCCACAATCCCTAATATAATTCTACAAAATTAAAACATGAAAGATATTATGTATATAAGCCAAGTTTGAGGGAAAGGAATGTTTATATACTATCTTATCGACCTTTTCTAATACTTCAAAGGCCCCTACATACCACATAATGAGCTTTCCTTTCTTCCAAAATTTCATTACCCCATTCCGCGGGAGACCCTAAGAAAAACATCGTCCCCGACTTCAAAGGTTATGTTTTTTCTTTTGATATTAGACCAACTCTTCTATTTACTCTGTGAACTCCTTAGACTTTCTTGTATAAACCTAACCTTAGTAGCTGTATGTTCTATTAAGTGTGGTGCCAACCGTTGCCTTTATCCTACCTCATTCCATCAAAAGGGGTTGCAATGTTTTCTACCTTACAAGTCTTCATAATTAGCGATCTTGACACTAGAATGATAGTTGTTATAAACAAACTCCAATAATAGAAGATGGTCTTCCTAACTTTTGAGGAAGTCCAAGGTACATGATCTTAACGTATCTTCTAGAGTCTTATTTGTCATCCCCGTTTTCCCATCTGTTTGGGGATGGAAGGTCGTATTAAAAATGAATTGTTGCTACATAACCTTTTAAAAAATTCTCTAAATCCCAAACGTGAACTTGGTGTTGTAGTATGATACATTAGTCACTAGTACTCTATGGAGTCTGACAATCTCCTTAATGAACATTTTTTGACCAAGAACTCGATGTTGGACTCTTTCTTTAGGATAAGAAATGTGCTGACTTTTTAATCAATCAACAATCACCCAAATAGAGTCAATACTTCTCTGAGTCCGTAATAGACCTACTATGAAGTCCATGAATATATTTTCCCGCTTCCACTCTAGGATAGGCTAGGTCTCTAAAAATCCCATGGGCTTTTGATGCTCAACCTTTATTTGATGGAAAAACAGACATTTGAAAACATACTCTGCAATCTCCTTCTTCAAGTTAGGCCAACATAAGTTTTCTTTCAAGTCTTGGTCCATGTTAGAGGTTTCAATCTTAATTGAAAATTGTGATGAGTGGCATCCCTACATTACTGTAGACTTTATCTTCTCATCCTGGGGCTCGCATAGCCTTGTCCCAAATCTTAAGGCGCCGTAGTCATCAACCCTAAAGATAGTCTTCTAATTATTTGGCATCAATCCATGAATTTTATGTAGTTTAGGGTCAACGGCTTGAACCACTCTTATCATTCCAATTAATATTGGCTCCACCCTAAGCATGCTAATTTTTTCGTAGCGCTGGCTTGACCAGCCACGACCCAAAGGTCCAATAACTTATATTCCCATGTTCTCCAATTCTCTTAAGATATATATTTTCTTATTTATCCTCAAAGCATTAATTGAACTCTGTCTACTTAAAGTTTGGGTTGAAATAAGCCTTCTAATCTATGGTTGAAATCTTGAATAAGTTTAGGGCTATGGTTTGTAGATCAAATGGATTAATTTTGGAGAGGTCCTCTGGTTGAGAAGTTGATGAAAAAGTGATTTGAAAAGCCAAGCCACGAATTTGTTGTGATATATAAAGGATTAAGAGTTTGATTAAGAAAAGAGTTCTAATCACATACAAACACTACCATTGTGGAGGAGAATTAGCTGAAGATGAGACAAAGCCGTCCAAAACATTTCAGCTCGATTGGACGGTCCAATATTTTTAAATAATTTTTTTTCTAGAGAGCTAGAGAGCTTTATGTTTTGAGGACTCTTCTATAATAAAAATTCAATTAAAACTCCATTTTAATTTCGATTCCAATTCCCTTTCAAAATTTATTTTTCAAATATAAAAACCAACATTTTAAATTATAAAATTTACAAAATCCAAAATTTTATTTTTCTCCGATTTTCAAAATTAATTTAAAAATTTGCATTTAAAAAATCTGGGTTGTTACATGTAACACTTAACGGGTGGAACAAGTGCCATCCATATCACGTGAACGAGTGCGTAGGGAGATTAAGCCACCATCTAGGCTTGGTTTGGAAGAGGTAAATTGCGCTCTCTTTTATAGTGAGGGTGATCTAACGACATACAAAGGGGCTATTAATTTTGATATCAAGGCGAGTTAGATGAGTGTTATGTCAAAAGATATGGAAGCTCTAAGAAAGAACTCCGAGTGGGAGCTTATTTACATGGTGCAACCTGAGGGGTTCAAGGAAGCAGGAAAAGAAGATCATATGTGCCGTCTTAAGAAGTCGTTGTATGGGCTTAAACAGTCATCACGACATTGGTACCTACGGTTCGACACCTTCACGTTACAAGTTGGTTACACGAGGTGTGATCATGACCATTGTGAATATTTTCGGGTTCTTGAGGATAGTTCGTTTGTTTTGTTAATGCTTTATGTGGATGATATGCTCATTACGTGTCGGGACATGTCACTGATAACAGAGCTTAAGGTGGAATTGAGCATGGAGTTTGACATGAAGGATCTCAGTGTGGAAGAAAAGATTATTAGTAAGGAGATTAAATGGGATAGAAAAGTTGGCAAGTTATGGTTATCTCAGAAAATTATATTTCGCATGTAATAGGGAAATTTGACATGTTGGATGCATGGCCACTTCCACACCGTTAACTTCACCTTTTGCTTTGTTCTCTAAGCAATGTCCCTCTACAGATGATGAGTTAGAGGACATGGCTTCAATGCCGTGTGCTTGTGTAGTGGGATGCCTTATGTATGCTATGGTTTGCACGGGGTCGGATAACGCCCAATCGTGGGTTTGATCAGTAAGTATATGTCGAATCCAGGAAAAAAGCATTGGAATGCGATGAAATGGATTATTCGGTATCTGAAGGGAACCAAGTTCGTGGGAATTATGTTTGAGCGGTATAAAGGGGCCGAGTTTATTGAAGGGTACGTGGATTCATAATATGTGGTGGATCTCAATAAGAAGAGTTCTACATCGAGGTATGTATTCACTATTTCTAATGGGTCGGTATCTTGGAGATTCATGTTCCAGGATATAAGTTCTTTATCTACTACGAAGGCTGAGTATATGGCACTTACGGAAGAATAAAAGGAGGCGGTTTAGTTGAAGAGTTTGGTGAGTGAATTAGGGATAAATCAAGAAAGCGTTTGTTGATACCAAATTTAATCTGCTGACGTGGACCCATCATTTGATAACACGTGTCTTCCAACGTGGAAATTGTAAGTGCTTATACCGAGCTACTCAACACCCCGAGCAACTTAGAGGCCCCGAGCAACTCAAGCGTGTCGAGCTGCTTAGGCGGTCCGAGCATCTTAAGCGGTCCGAGCTACTTAGCGTACAGAGCACTCAACTCAGGAAAATCAAGGAGACGACTACGTACTAAATGCTCATTATTATTGTACAGATGTATATATCTACTAAACAACAGCGCATTGTCCTTTGATATGTACAGCCTCAAGGCTATAAATACATTGTAACCTCCTCATTAGAAGGGGACTCAAAATTTCTTGGTAAATCCATTATTGAGAATTCCTAGCGAACAGTCAGTAATAACAAAAACAGTGGATGTAGGCCATTCTTATGAGACTGAACCACTTTAAAAAACCTTTTTGTCTTATTTATTTTATCTGTGATTTATTAATTAGAGATAATCTAATTTTTTACATCAACAGATTGGCACCGTCTGTGGGAAACGACTGTAATTAGCGTTTTTCACCAAAATAACTCATCATCAATGGCTGATAATCCAGAATCCAGTAATCGAAATACTGGTATCCTTCCAAATCCATCTAATCCCCCAAATTTTTCGAATCTGGCTGATATAATGGCTAATTTGGCCCAAGGCCAGATGGCCATGCAAGAAATCATACGACAGCTTATACAAACCGTTCAAGGTGGAGTGCCAGCTCAATCAGGACAACGAAGTGTTCAGAGAAATACTCGTTTACCTTCTTCGAGAACTAGGCGAATGTTATTTCCAGAGGAATCTCGATCCAGACACACCGATTCCTATCGCACTGAGAGATCTAATGATCCTTCTTATCAGCCTGGACGGACTTCCTCAGTGCGAGCTACAGACACTCAACAAAACGTCACTCTATCTCCAAGAGAATAAGTTCTCTTGAAAGGTTGAGTAGAGTATCTCCTTTTGATCGTCTGGGTCCTAGGAGGAATAGAAGTCCCCCTAGGATTGTGTCGAGGAACTCTCAACAACCATATGATTTAAAGGAAGGCTCTGCCCAATCACGACCAACTGCTCATTATGAAAGATCCCAAGAGGCAAATTTAGCACGATCAGTTGCTCGAACCAATAAGCCCAAGGAAGGAAATGATGCATGGAAGGGCTCTATTCAGAGGTTGGATCATAGACTAGGGGAAATAGCTAAAGCCAAGAATCCTCTACAAAGAACCTTTGTCTAAGGAACACCGTTTATACAGGCAATTGTGGATTTTCCCACACCGTTAAAGTTCAAAGCTCCGGTGGTGACACCTAAATATGATGGAAAAACTGACCGTGTCCTTCATATAGAACAATACCAAGTAGTTGTTGATATCTATGCAGTGCTAGACGAGATGAGATATAGAGCATTCTCAGGAACTCTTACCGGATCAGCTCAGATATGGTATAACAACCTTCCTCGGGGGAATATTGAGACTTTCTTTCAATTGGCAGAGCTCTTTATCGGGAACTTCTGTTTTGGAGCAAAACCAGTAAAAAGGGTAGCACATTTGCTAAGTGTGAGACAAAAGGCAGGTGAAATCACCAAGGATTATATTACTCGTTTTTAATAACGAGAAACTTGAGGTAATCGATTACGAGGAGAAAACAACAATTAGTGCTATGATGAGTGGACTGTTACCCATAAATTATATTATACTTTAACTAAAGATCCACCCAGGACCATGGCAGAACTGATGGCAAAAGCTGCCAAAATCAAGAATGCCGAGGAAGCCATGGCTGCGAAGAAGAACGCAGACAATAAGGAGACCAAGGTGGAACAGGGTAAAATCGAAAAGAAGGATCAGAAGAACAATGGTGGTAACAGGCAATCGAAAGCAAAGCAAACACTAGAGCAAATGAAGAAGTTTGGAAATTACACTCCTTTAAAGATATATATAAATCACATTCTGGAGGAGATCAAGAATAGCGAGGAGCTAGCCTGGCCAGCAAAAATGAAAGCAGATCCTGATAGAAGAGACAAGTCCAAATATTGCGAGTTCCATAAAGATCATGGTCACACGACCAAAAATTTCATAGCTCTCCAGAATGAAATTGAAGCACTCATCAGGCGAGGAAATCTAACTAAGTATGTTGATCGACGGAATGGTGGAAAAACCAATGATCGAGCAAGATAAAGATCTAGATCTCCTCGTCGAGCAAATGAAGATAAGAAGAGAGACCACGAGGACGATCCAGAGGATGATCCCGATATTCCTAAAAAACCAAGACATCCAGAGTGTGAGGTATTTTCAATCCATTTTGGATCATTTGAATGTAATGTTATTACAGGTGGAGATGCATGAGGTGGAGATCTTACTGCAGAAAGGAAAGCTTACCTCAATGAGGCTCAAGCTTGCTCGTACATTCAGCGAATAAATTTAACTAAAGATGATCGTCCGAGGAAGGTGAATAAAGACAAATTAGTCATTGGTTTCTCCAAAAATGACCTAGAAGGCTTATTGTGTCCTCATGATGACCTGTTAGTGATCAAGATGAGAATGAAGGAAGTGGTGATTTCGCGAGTACTGGTGGATAATGGTAGCTCGACAGACATCATGTTTTATTCATGCTTTGACAATTTGAATCTGAAGCTAGCTCAGTTGGAGCCATATCATAGGCCCCTCCTTGGTTTTACTGGAGAGAAAGTTTTTTCACTTGGGACGATCAAGTTGGATATGACGATAACCTCACTCGGAGGAGAGATAACAACAGTCTTGCTCGGAGCCACAAGGGGCTTCTCAACAACTTTCTTGGCAGCAGCAGAAAGGGGTGCATCAATATTCCTTGTCCCTTCTTCTGGGACACTTTGCTTACTTTTCTTTGCCTCTCCAGCAGTAGAGGCAGACTTATCAAAGAAAGCAGGAACTTTTCTTTTCTTCATTAGATCACTAATGGGAACACTTGATTTAGAGGAAGAACCTTCCACACTAGTTTCAGCAGCTGGTATTTGGTCAAGATTAACTACCACTGGACGAGGACGAGCAGTGAAAGATGAATTATAGATTTTGTACTGCAACAAATAAGAGGCGGATCTAATATGTTCCTCAGCAACAGATTGGTGCAAATTCCAAATAAGTTTCAAATGCTTTAAATTAACGTCAGCTTCTTTTGGAGGCTTTCTTTTACTGTCAACTATAATAAACAAAAATGAATGTCAGTGATACATTACATCAAACACAAAGAAAATAAGGTTTCAAAAAATAAAGACATCCTATTCCATTGCCATAGGGGGGACACCTGGGACCTTGATATACGTCATCTCCCTTTAATGGAGCATCTTGCCAACTTTTCATAACAATCCCATGCTCAAAATAATCCCTATTGGCGTCTGGAAGATTAACAACTAAAGCCCTATTCAAAAACCTAGTTTTTAAATAAAATGTGGAATCACTGATTACCCATCTATAGCAATACATAATCTCTGGAATCCCTAAACGGGTTCCATGGAGTTGATTCAATCTATGAACGCCATTAACTATTCTCCAGGTATTTGGATCTATTTTTGCAGGTACAACGTCAAAATATTGACAGAATTCCAAACATAAGGGATTTGGAGGAAAAGAAAAGCCACACTCGGCCACAAAGAGGCTTGGGAACTAATTTCCCTCAGCCAAAGAAAAATAATCACGAGGTTCATAAATCTCTTCCAAAATAACCCATGAAGGGATTGAAAATTCAGACCGAAACTTGTCCAGCGACTCAACAAGATAAACCATAATGAACAAAGTAAATAAAAGAAAGGAAAGAAAATCTTACAGAGAAAAAGAGATCAGGTGACAATGAACGACGGAAAGAACGAAGGCACAAGACAGAGAGAAAATGAAGAATTCAAAGATACAGATTTGAAAAGTGAAAGACGATAGGATTTCTGCCGCGCTTAAATACTTTACCTCGAGAATAGAGAAAATAAATGATTACAAGGGAGAACATTTGCGTATCCGGCGGCTAAAAGAAGAAAAGGAGCACAAATATCGAAGCGGTCATGAAAATTCAAAATATTTATGAGGCCTGATACTGTGAACTCAAAAAGGAGTTATATACAACGTATGTTTTCCTAAAAACCATACAAGCCAATAATGTTTTCAAGCAGAATGTTCCATATTTTTTCAACATCAAACTATGAAACATTGGGGGCTTCTGTTGATACCAAATTTAATCTGCTGACGTGGACCCATCATTTGATAACACGTGTCTTCCAACGTGGCAATTGTAAGTGCTTATACTGAGCTACTCAACACCCCAAGCAACTTAGAGGCCCCGAGCAACTCAAGCGTGTCAATCTGCTTAGGCGGTCCGAGCAGCTTAAGCGGTTCGAGCTACTTAGCGTACATAGCACTCAACTCAGGAAAATTAAGGAGACGACTACGCATTAAATGATCATTATTATTGTATAGATGTATATATCTACTAGACAACAGCGCATTGTCCTTTGATATGTACATCCTCAAGGCTATAAATACATTGTAACCTCCTTATTAGAAGGGGACTCGGAATTTCTTGGTAAATCCATTATTGAGAATTCCTAGCGAACAGTCAGTAATAACAAAAATAGTGGACGTAGGCCATTCTTACGAGGCTGAACCACTTTAAAAAAACTTTTTGTCTTATTTATTTTATCTGTGATTGATTAATTAGAGATAATCTAATTTTTTACATCAACAGTGTTCTTCTTCATTGAGATAGTCAAAGTTCTATGCATTTGGCTAAGAATCAAGTATATCATGCTCGTACAAAACAAAATTATATGCAATATCATAGAGTTCGGGATTAAGTTAATTCCAACTAGGTTTCGATTGAGAAGGTGGACACGGATGAGAAAGTAACGAGTTTCCTCACCAAACCAATAACGACAGAGAAGTTTAGGCATTGCTTAAGCTTTCAAATCCCACTTCTTGTTGAAGTTCCAAGAGAGGCTCCCGGTTAGGTGGAGCCGCATTGAGGTAGGTAAATTTCATGGTGATCTTTAAGAGGGTTCAATTGTTTACATTTTGGCATTTTTTTGGATCATTCGAATCTCTAAAATGGATTTTATGGTGTATATTAGCTCTCTGGTGGCTTCCTGTTGGTTCACGGCTGTTTTGGGAGATAATTTTTTTTCTCGATATTTTCAAAGTTGCCACTTTGGGAAAAACTATAAATAAAAGGAGATTTTCTATTTTTCAGCGGTGTTCAAAATTTTGTGAGTTTTTAAAAAGAAATGTGAGTGAGAGCTTCTTTTTTAAAGGTTAGTTCTTGTGTTTGGTTTGTGAGTGGCTTTCTGGGAGAGATAAAGTGTGTGAATGTGTAACCTTGTGGTACCTCCATTTATCAAATAAAGAAGAAATCCTACCATTGTGGATATAACCCTAGTTTGGGTGAACCACGTTACATTATTGTTGTTTTTTTACTTTGATTGGTTGTATGTTCTAGTTATCCTACTTGTTGATGTTTGGTTGGATTCGTTTTGAGTTTGCACACTTAGTTTTCAATAGGAACAAGGTCTTGGGTGTTTTCTGCACACCAATTGTTTTATAAAATTTGGAAGTGAGTTTTATGGTCTTGGTTGCTTATCATAGGACTGCTTTCGCACAACAAGTCTCACCCTATTAATGACATCACACAGGAATTCATTGCCATGCCCCAAATTTTTTTTGGCAATTCGCTCCCTCAAGCATGCATTGATCCATTTTTTTGACATCATATTAGTTCTTCTTGACTTTGCCATTTTGTCAAGACGTTTCAATAATTAACAACTCATGAGAGAAGCGATCTCTTCACAAAATAACTTTAACTTCGGCGTCTTTGAACTCCGTTCCATGATCACTCCACCATATCACTATAGTCAATTTTAATTTTTCTTCACAGAGACAATGAAATAAAAATAATAAAAAAATTTCTTTTATAAAAGAAACAATAGTTAAATTAAAGAAGTCATATCTACCAAAACACATGTGCAATTTACCTCCTTGACTGTTGGTTCTCATAGGACCCATGACATTATTATGAATTAACTCAAGTGTCTTAATAGTAGTGATATTCTTCAGCTTCTTGTGGGAACTCTTTATTTGTTTCCCCTTTTGGCATGTTCCACGCACTTACGAATCATATTTTCCTAGCTTAATTAACCCTATAACTCTTCCTTCTTGCCAAGTTTATGTAAATTTATGTAACTCTAACCTTTGATGCATAAGTTGAAACTTATCACTTTGATAAATGGTAGGTAAGTGGAAGGGACTAGACCGTAGCAATATTGACTAATCCTCTCCCCCTTAAAAATACATTTACCATCACAACCATTGATAATAAATTCACTCTTAGAGAAGTTGACTACAAAGTTTTCATCACAATTGATTAATGTGTTTGTCGTAAGTCTACTCACATATACCGCATTCTCAAGCATAATCTAATTGATCAACCTCAAGGTACCCTTACCATTCACATGAGATTTACTCCCTTCCTAAATGTGACCAGACCACTATCGTGATCCTTAAAAGTGGAAAATATGATCTTTTCTCGGGTCACGTGGAAAGGATAACCATTATCCACTACACTAAAATGGGTAAATTGTCACCCTTCCAGTGACTAGCCTTGTCACGGTCAATGACCGTGAAAAAAAACACGCGTTTTGTGTCACGGTCATTGACCATGACAAGACCGTGACAAAGTCTTGTCATGGTCATTGACCGTGACAATCCTTATGATATTGTCACGGTCAAGGACCGTGACACGTCCGTGATAAATGCCCCAGTAAAAAACCCTTTCCCTTTCTTTTTTTCCCCCGCTGATTCGTCCCTCCTTTTTTCTCTCTCTCTCTCTACGCTTCTCTCCTTCTCTCTACTTTCAGGGTAGTTTCTCTCTCTCTCTCTCTCTCTCTTCTATTTATATATATATATATATATATATATATATATATATATATGTGTGTGTGTGTGTGTGTGTATATATGTGCATGTGTGTGTGTGTATATGTGTGTGTGCATGTGTGTGGTGGGTGGTGGGTGGGGAGGGGGTGGGGCAGGGTGGGGGGAGGGGGCAGGGATGGGGGGGCTATTTGTGTGTGTGTGTGTGTGTGTGTGTGGTGGGGGAAGGGGGTGGGGCAGGTTGGGGGAAGGGGGAAGGGGGTGGGCAAGGTGGGGGGTGGGAGGGGGCAGGGATGGGTGGGTGGGTGGTGGGGTAGGGGTGGGGGGTTGCGCGTGTGTGTGTGAATGTGTGCGTGTGTGTATGTGTATGTGCGCATGTGTGTGTATGTGCGTGTTTGTGCGTAATGTCCCTTGTAAACGAATTGATTGGTTATTAATTTTTTTAGTAAATTAGTATATGATTTCCCCTCATTGTAAATTAGTAAATTAATATATGATTAATTATGAAAGTAGGATTGCCCCTCATTGTAAATTAGTAAATTAATAATTATATACTTTAATTGTTAGTTTAATTGATGAAAATATTTAATTGAGTAGATGAATTAGAAGGAGTACGGGATACACATTTGTTATTGACATTGCTGTTGGATTATAGTGGATCGATGTTGGGTTGGTTAGTTTTAAAAGTGGCATGACCACTGGATTATTGTCCATATGGGGGTGTGATTTTTCAACTTTTTTTGAAAATTACTTTGTATATCGAACAATATATATATAGTATGATAATTGAATGAAACATACTTGAAATTACATATAGTGCGCATAGATACTAGCCTTCTAGTTCTTATGCGTATGCATTCAATAGCCCTTAGACCCGTTTGAGAGTCATTACCCCTGTAATGAGATCTCTCGAATTGTTTTGTTTGGACAGTTTGGGACTGCATAATTTCTGTATAATATTCTTAGTGGCTTAAAGTTATTACTTTTGGAGGAAGTTCTGCTGTCGTATCCTAATGTTCTCTGGGTACATACTAGATTGACAAGTGTGACTGTTATTTCAATTGATCAATTGAAATAACACTCACACTTGCCCCTCTACGTCATGTACTTGGAGAACTACGGGGATATGCTGCCGAATTTTTTTCAAATCGTAACAATGTGCATGAGCTGTTAAGTATATTACAGAAAAATGCTGTCTTGAATGGGATATGACCACTCACCCTTTAGAGGAGATGGAGGAAATAGAAATTTCTATTAAAAATTGAATTTGAATATAAATAAGACATAATTAAATGAAACATACAATAAATCTAAGTTTTGTTTATACTAATCCATGAATATACGCTTCGTACTTTTAATAGGTGATTAGTTGTGGTAGCTGTGATGGGATATCCGAAATACAAAGAGTGGATGGGTGAGACACTTAGAATGGGGGATGTGTTTCGCAGAGGTGCTAACGAATTTGTAAAATATGCAAAGAGATGTCATAATGATGAAGAGTTTCCGTGTCCGTGTGCTAGGTGTAAGAATGATAAGGTGTTTGAGTGGATAACAGTTGAACTACATTTGTTAAGATCGGGTATGCAAGATAGTTATCGATTTTGGAGTTTTCATGGTGAATTGAAAGTTCCTTTTGTCCCCGAGCAACCTTCACAACAACCTTAAACAAGTAGAATAGACACCGAGGGGTGAGCTCGCGGGTGGCCAAATCTAGGATCATCGAATTGGAGACGAGCGACACCGGATTGGCTCGAACGGTGGACTCGCATGACGCGAAGCTGTCTCATTTGGAGGCGAAGGTTCAAGATATGTTCTCATTCATGAAGCGTTCGTTGGGCGGAAAAAAACGCAAGGGGAAAGGGAAGGAGAAGGTGGTGGGAGAGGAGGTGCGGGAGGATGAGGTGCAGGATGACGAGGATGTGGACCTCGCTACTTCATCGTCGACACATGCGGACTTTGATGAGCCATTTCCTTATTTGGCTCCCTTTGATCCATCGATGTCGACACTTGGTTGTCCGATCGTGTTTATACTGGACATATTTGATGGCCAGCGGATAGGGCGGGGGTTGAGGGAACCGAATATCGTCCAAGGTGGACTAGTTCATGGACGTGAGCTTCAAGACATCGAGTCCAAGGTGCTCGTCACGCATGTGATACCTAGGAAGGAGAACTCCCCGTTGTGGTTACACGAACAATGCGGCACGATGTATATCAGTGGGTGTGTCAATTCGTATATCGTGTGGCCTACTCACCTCCTCGGATTTAACCTTACCCAAGACATGTGGTGACATTATTTGAATTGAATTGTATTGTTTTTAAGTTGGTACATTTGAATTATATTTGGATTATATCGTGATGCATATTGTCTATTTTATTTGCACTATCTCTATTTTATTTGGATATATAATGTTTGAACAGGTATAACGCTGCTATAACAGGTACAAATATACTGCTGGGCACTGGCAGTGGTCATACTGCCCAACAGATTTTTTTTCAATTCTGCCCAGAATTGTCACGATCATTGACCGTGATAAGTCAGTGACAAAGGATGGTTGCCACGGACTTGTCACGATCAATGACCGTGATATTTTTTTATTAAATGTCACGGGTTTGTCACGGTCCTTAACCATGACAAAACTTGTCGAGGTCAAGGACCGTGACATAACCGTGACAAGTCTAATGAACTTGTCACGGTCAATGACCGTGATAAGTCCGTGACAAAAAAAGTTGTCACCCCCAGAATTGTCATGGTCGTTGACCTTGACAAGTCCAACTTGTCAAGGTCAATGACCGTGACAATTCGACAGATTTGGTATAGTGATCAATGTACTACTATGAGTGTCAATGGTTTACTAGCCAAATGTATCACAAAACACTTGTGTTCTCATATCCAAATCAATATCGGTTTAGGAGTGGTCATTATTTTTTATCTCTTTCACAAGAATTTCTTCTTGATCCATTAAACCTTTCAATTCTTTTTGAAAACCATCATTTTTTTAAAGAACATTAAGAGTCTTGAAGTTTCTTTTGAAAAGTTGACCAATTTTCATAAAGCTTATGATGAAAAAAACTCTATGCTTGCCTGTCTTGGGACAAAAAGTGTGGTTCTTGGGTTGAGAGATCCTTTAAAAATTTTGAAGACCGTGATTCTTTTTAAACCATGAACATTTTGTTAAACAATGTTGGTTAAGAAGCACCATTCCTCTTTATATGCATCCCCTTTTGGGAACCATGCCTTTTTTTAACCTTAGGCAATAGAACAACATCAGTAACATCATATGAATATAAAAAGCTTTCAAGAAAGTAACCATTCGAAGGAGAGTTGAATTCACTAAAACAAATATATTTTTTGTCACTTTCAACTTTCAAATTATTAAAAAGTATTTTTTTCAATTTATTGGACATATCTTCCAATTTAGTATTGACTTCTTTTGATGCTTTTCGTTCAAGAGACGACTTCTCAGTTTGATTTTAAAAAGAACTTTTTCTTGTTCAAAATTCAACCTTTCATTTTTCAAATGCTAAATTATTTGTAAAAATTCATCTTTCTCAATTACCAATATTTTCACTTTTTCAAGAAGAGTAGTTTATGAGTTTTAAGCTCACTCAGCAAATTAAGATCACATTTGCTAAATAGTTTTTCACCTCTAAATTTTTTGATTTTGTTTAGCTAGAGTAATGCTCATCCTTTTCATATTTAAATACTGTTTGTAAATCATATGATGATTCTCACTCAATTCCTTACCGACCTCATCATCACTCACATCATCATCTGAGGATGAAAACTTAAAAGTCACTCTAATTGTGCATAAATCTTGCATCTTCTAGTGTAGGAGAAACTACTCTAGCTATGAATGCAGTGTAATTCTCGTCTTTATCAACTCACCTTTACAAGTAATTCAATGAGGTATTCAAGGTTTTCCTTGATTTTTATTGTTTTTTGAAGCCTGGTCGGACATTTGTTTATAGGATGCCCCTTCCACCAAATGCAAAATATTTGCGTCTTTGACAAATTTTCTTTTGTCCTTTTTTCCCTTAGCCTCATAAAGACAATAATGAGATTTCTGAACCTTATTAGAGTGTAGATATTTTTTCTTATCTTTACAATACTCTTTGTCAAAATTCCCTTTTTATTTTTTGTTTGATAAAAAAATTTAACAAACAAAACCATCTCTTTATCGACACTTCCATTAGATGTCTGATTTTCGTTGAAATCTTCTTTGGTAAGCATGAATTCTATCCTTTTACCCTTCATAGTAAAAACATTAACATTTTATTCAAATGTTTGCAACGAGTCAGTAACATCTTCAATCCGACTAGTGTTTCCGTCGAATCTCTCATCAAGATTGACGACTTTTGTCTTAAAGAATTTAATAAGAAACCTCAACATGTTTTTCACCACACTACTCTTAGTAATCTTATCTCGAAGATTAAATGAAGCATTAACTACCTCATTTAGAGAATTATGACATCAAGAAGTGAATTATGTTGCAGATGTTTTACCAATTTTGAGGGTTGATATCCCTCATTTCCAAGTTATTGACTAGTTTGCAAATCTCCACAAATAAGTGAAAGGGATGATTCAAGTTGACAAATTGTTTATGCATTATGTTAATTTTTAAAAATTATGGCAATTGTATGTGTTAGTTGGCTGGTTGTGTCCATCTGATCGACTCCTATTCCTAGAAAAAGTCATAAACTAACTTAGCGAGTCTAGTGAAGTACTCCTAAAAAATTTCACTATCTTCTATCATCATTGTCTTAAAACTGGTTGATGTTGAAGGCAAGACCTATTCATGGTAGAAGTTCCCTCGTGCGTGATTATGAAAATATCAAAAGAATCTTTGGAGGTCTTACGATTCATGATCCTATTGCACTCTTTGAGTACTTATCGAAGAAAATTTAGCATTGAGTCTCGTTGAGTTATAGTTACATGTTGCAAACTCCACGTCGGCTCAATTAAATCTAGGTTTATGAACATCCACTTCATTTTCACTAATGGTCAGACCACACCATCTGCCGTAAGCACTCATGAACTCAACAGAGGAGAGACATGCCAAACTAAGACACCAAAAAATAAAACACAAAAGGCATAATACACAAGAACCTAATCTCGATGCATGTACATCAACAAGAGCTAACCTATTATTGATACCAATTAATAGCCGAGTCACTAACTTATTATATCATAGAAGGAAGGTCGATAAAACAGCCACAAAATTAGACAATTTAATTTTTTAAATGTCATGGGAATTTTACGAAACACATTGAAAATTAATTGCAATCACTAATTAAACATTTGAATTTGTTAGAATGATTTTGTAAGTGATTACTAACTTAAATTTCAACATTTTTGTTCAATATGAATGGCTTTACAATGATTATATCTAACTTATTATCAACTAAGTTAATGATTATTTTTTATGAGAGTAATTTAACTTTTATGAAATAGAAGAGAAAGTTACAAAGAGAAATTGACCAATAGTCCACTAAACAAGTGAATAAAAAAATACATAAAGAAAGAGAAATAGGATCAAACCCATAAAGTGAACATGGTTCATAATAATGAAAATGTCGAAGGGGAGGGGGAAGGTATTAGTTTCCAGAGAAATTAAGAACATGGTACTGACAATTGTTCAAATTTGGAAAAGATTCAGTGGGTTAGGTCAGGAAAAAAATAATAAAAAAGAGGATTCAAGGAAATAAAAAATTCAACTTTCGTATTAAATTGTGATTTAGGGAGGTTGGGAGTCAATGATCCCGGGGGTGAATATATGTAGAAATTGAACATTATAAGATGGAATATAAGAGGGTGGGATCAAAACATTAAAGGATGGTCATAAAAAATATTTGTTATAAAGATATTGTGGACATCGTAGTACTTACGGAAACATTAAAAAAAAAGAAAAAAGAAAAATTGAGAGTTGCTAGGTAATAAGTGTGTGTGTGTGTGTTGGGGGGGGGGGGGTGTTAAGGTTTGGATTTCATGACGTGAATAGGAAAGTTTAAGGTGTCCTATTAATGTGGGATGTGAGAGGGGTGAAGGCATTGAAGTCTGTTATAAGGGAGTTATGGGATTTTCTAAAAAATTGTTCAAAAGAATAAAAAGGATAAACACCAAACTTTGAATGTGATAACTAATGATACTTATATTTGATTAATCCCGTCAAAAGCACCTTCTTTCAAGTTGAAGGATTCTAGACCACTTTGCCTTGTTACATGTTCATACAAATCAATGGCAAGGGACTTACCGTATAGATTAGGTCTTTGAGGGGATACACATAGACTTGGCAAAATGAGGCAAGACACGATAACTCGACACGAACCGACACGAAGTTATAAGTTAATGGGGGACCCTTAATGGGTTCGAGTCATATCAGTGCCAACTCGATAAGACACGATAGAAAATCGGTCGGGTTAGGGTTGACCCCCTTCACCCGTTAATACCCGATAAAACCCGTTAGGACTCATTAATTTAAGTAAATAAGATATACTTTTGGAACTTATAAATAATTTATGTAGCATAATGTTAATTTAATCATAATGAATTTTACTAATTGATAGTTTTAGTAATGTCAATGAATTAATGGGTCTATTTGGGTTAAAAAATGTGATAATATGTCAACTTGTATACAATTCAAAGTAATTCATTATCTTAATGGGTATTAACGAGTGAACACGATGCGACACGATGACATAACGTGTCGGGTTTGGATATGATTTTTTCACACGATAAAAAAGTCACCCATTTAGACATAAACCCAATAAGACCCGAACACGATAAAAACGACACGAATATGACTCTACACGACCCATTGACAGGCCTTAATACACATGGGATGCCCGTTAAGTGTAGAAATTTTTTAGGTCTTGGGCTAAATGCAATCAAAGCATTGGAGAAGATAAGGCAATATAATAATGAGGGGGTGGTTTTCAAACTTTACTTCAAAAAAGCCCACGCCCATGTGATTGGGGAGTTTTAAGAACATGTAATGCATACAAAAGGATTTGTGGATAGATGGAGGGAATGTATTAGGGGTTGTTGTTTACCCGTGAAATTTTTGGTTACGTTAAATGGTAGATCTAAGGTTCATTTTGGGCATTTAGAATACTTATGCATGGGATACCTTGTCCCCGATTTTTGTTTATTATAGTTGAGGATGTTTGGGAAGGTTTTTGGATAGAGAATGTGATAAAGGTCTCATAAATGGGTTTGAAAGTAGGAGGGACAATTATCACACGCACAATTTGAGGATGATACCATTTTTTAATGAGCCCTGAAGAAGAAAATTTTCAGATTTGATACACGTTATGGATCTTTTTTAGCAAAATTACTGGTTTAAAAGTGAATTGGTCAGGAAAAGTGGTGGTGGACTTTGACATAGCGGAGGAAAAATTAAGGAGATTGGAGAAGGGAGTGGGATGCGAGATTGAGTCTTAGCCACTTATGTAATTGAGTATGACATTGAAAGGAAACACATGTTACATCTCTGTTTGGGATCCAGCGATGATAAAAAGTGTCTAGGAAATTAGAGAGGTGACCCAAAGGTTGTTAATCTGGGGGGGGGGGGGGGTTATTCTAATTCAATCACTCCTAAGTAAATTACCCATTTTCTACATGTCTCTTCTTAAAATTTCGGTTAAAATTCCAAACATTATTGAAAAACTCATGAGGGATTTCTTTTGGGATGGATTGGGGAAAGGTAGGAATTAGTTAAATTGGAAGTAGTGCAAAGAAATAAGTAAAAGGGATGGGGGCTTGTGAGTGGGTAACATAATTAAAAGAATTTGGAACTGTAGGGTAAGTGGCTTTAGAGATTTCCCTTAGATCAAAACTCACTTTCGTTCTCAATAATTAGAAGCAGATACAATCTCAAAGATTATTTATGGTTCTAATTTGGCAATATGGGTTCATTTTGTTGTTTGGGAATTGGACTTTTTTCGCACTCATGGAATACTTTCTTTAGGAAGAATCTTAATGATTGGAAGGGAGATGAGTTCCTCTCTTTATTAAATATTGTGGAAGTGGTTCCCTTTGTTTTGGTTCCTTGGATAAAAGAATAATATAGGTGATGCATCTGGAATTTTGTTCATGAAAAGCATACCTCCAATTGTCAATTAATTCCCTAAATGTGATGTTGAGCCTTATAAAATGAATTTGAAGGCCGGGATCCCCTAGAAAGAACATTATTTTCCTTGGATGGCCTCCAAAATAAGGATTAACGTTTGTGATTTTCTCCAGAGAGACCCTGCATCAAGTTCTTTATATGGTCCCTTTACTCGATTCATTTGGAATAATTTTGTTTTGAATAATTGGGAGTTGATTGGTGCTTTTCCAAACAGGTGGAAAGAGTTCACTGTGATTAATTGACTCATTTATTTTTGGTTTGGGGGGAGTAAAAATAAAGAAAAGTGCTTGCGCCACTGCATTGTGTTATGTATGGATCAAAAAGTATGACTATAAAAGAATTCAAGAATTTTTTATTTTTAAGAGCTCGAGAACAAATATTTATGTGTTAGAATCAGATTTCTTTCCATTTTATGGGCGTTAACTGATAAATCATTTTGTGGTTTGCGCATATCTAGTATGGTGCATCACTAGAGCGATATTATTGGTTGAAGGTTGGGGACAGTTTTATTTGGGCAGCAGTTGGCCTGAAGCTTTTTTTGATTTCTAAGTAAGGAGTGAATGTTCTTTTGTCTTCAGTGTTGGTTGTTGAGGCTGCGAATATTGTTTCCTAAAATCTGTTTTTGTATTTTTATCTTGTAATATTGTTGGACTACTCGTTTTAAGCTCTATATATTATTATGATATTAATAAAAGTTCATTTCCTATAAATAACTTTTCTCCACATTTATTGTCTCTCCATTTTGTAATTACAGATTAATGTGGCCAATAATTTGAATTACAATGTGGGATTTCTTTTGGGAAGGGGTAGATGAGAAGAAAAATAATCATTTTATATAATGGTCCATGGTAACAAAAGGCGAAAAAATTGAAAGGTTGAGTATTAGTAATTTAACTGTTAAAAAGAAATCTCTCCTGGGAACACGCTTATGGAGATTCGATTAGGAAAGAGGATATACCTTTTAGCATCCCTTCTGGATGGAAAATCCGACCATTGAGTTTTATCAATTTGCAAATTCTTCCTCAGCTAAAAAAAATGAAATTGGCTAATATTATGATGACACTACGTAGCATTGGTATCATTATAAAAGAAGTTTATCTTTATGATGATAATTGTTAGAACAGAAGTACAAGCTATCAATTCTTTTTCTAGATTTGAATGAGAATTGTCTAAACTCAAAATTAACTGAGAAGGAACCAATAGTTGCGTTGGAGATGAAGGGTGAGAATTTTATTATATTTTGGAAGGATGTTTGGAGATATTAAGTTTCAACATCACAACCCATATGATGTCATTGCTTACCTATATTGCATTAGTGGTATATTAGTGTGTGCTATGTCATTGCTTACCTATATTTCAATAGTGATAAATTGGTGTGTGTTAGGTAGAAAGGTGTGGTTGTAATGTTTCCTTACTTGTTTAATGTATGGCCTAAAATGTATTTGCCATGCTATAAATACCACATGTCCTATTCTTGTATAATCATTCAAGAAAAAGTAAAACAATAAGGCAATTAGCATTTGTATCTTAGTTTGAGTATAGTATTTTGTGAGTTAGTCTTCTTTAAGTGTTTTGAAAGAGTGGTTTAGTGAGTACTTCCTTATAACCATTTCTTGCGAATATTAGAGTTTTATACTCGTTATTCTCAACAATTGGTATCAGAGCGGGACAGTCGTGTACCAGTAATTTTGGAGTGAGTTTTCTTGCGTCATGAGAAATTTGTATTCTGCAAGTTTGTATCTTGAAATCAGGCTTGTTTGGTATTATAAAAAATTTACCGACACGATGGGTGATCTTCAAGTAGTTTGAGGAATCAAAAAGCTCAACAACCAAAATTACAACACATGGGTGACATGTATGACGTCTTATATGCAAGGACAAGATCTTTGGGAGGTCATTGGCGGTAGTGAAGTTATACAACCGGAGGTTGATGACGCTAATGGAAGTTTGCAAAAATGGAAGATTAAAGCGGGAAAAATGATGTTTGCCTTAAAGATCACAATTGAAGAAGAAATGTTGGACCACATCCGGGATGCCAAAACACCGAAAGAAGCATGGGACACTTTCACTACACTTTTTTCAAAGAAGAACGACACAAGACTACAACTTCTCGAGAACGAGCTTCTATCGATGGCACAACGCGACATGACTATCACCAAGTACTTTCACAAGGTGAAGAAAATATGCCACGAAATTTCAAATTTAGATCCAAGAGGTGCTATTGGTGAAACTAGGATAAAAAGAATAATTATCCATGGTTTGAGGTCCGAATACCGAAATTTTGTTGCTGTTGTACAGGGATGGACGACTCAACCATCACTTGTTGAGTTTAAAAATTTGCTTTCCAATCAAGAAGCTATAGCTAAGCTAATGGGAGGATTCTCACTGAAGGGTGATGAGGAAGCGCTCTACACCAGCAAAAGCAAAGGCTACTTCAAGCAACACGTCGGAGGGGGATATAAAAAGGATGATGACAAGGCAAAAATTCATCAAGGAGAGGGAGGTTCTCGTCCAGGGGGAGATTCAAAGAATCGTGGCTACGGAAAACGATTTGAGGGCAAATGTTACAACTGCAGCAAGAAGGGGGATATGGCAAATGATTGTTGGTCCAATAAAAGGCCCACTGAGAGCAATGTTGTTACTTCCAATTCAAAGGAGAGAAGCGAAGATGATTGGGATGTTGAAGCATCTTTTGATGTGGAAAATGAGGAGTTAGCTCTCACAGTCTCTACGGTTGAGAGGATCGACTATGAGAATGATTGGATTGTCGACTCAGGCTGCTCAAATCACATGACGGGTGATAAACAAAAGTTACAGAGCCTATTAAAATACAAGGGAAATAGAGTTGTGGTAACAACCAACAATTCAAGGCTACCAATAGCTCATATCAGTAAGACGATAGTATCACCTCAATACAGTTCTAACTAGGTGCGACTTCAAAATGTCTATCATGTTTCGGGTATGAGGAAAAATTTGCTTTCAGTGGCACAGTTAACATCATTAGGCCACTTTGTCTTGTTTGGTCCATGAGATGTGAAGGTATATTAAGACCTCAAGATCTCAGGAATGCCAACAATGGAGGGACGGCGATTGGAGTCAGTCTATGTGATGTCAGCAGAGTCTGCATATGTAGATAAGATAAGAAAAAATGAGACAGCAGATTTATGGCACATGTGATTTGGCCATGTTAGCTATTCTAAGCTAAGCGTGATGATGAAGAAGTCGATGCTCAAAGGACTTCCTCAATTTGACGTGAGGACAGACACCGTCTGTGCGGGATGCCAGTATGGTAAAGCACATCAATTACCATACGAGGAATCAAAGTTTAGAGCAAAGGAACCATTAGAGTTAGTTCACTCTGATGTGTTCGGACCAGTCAAGCAACCATCAGCTGGTGGGATGCGGTATATGGTAATGTTTATTGATGACTTCTCCAGGTATGCGTGGGGTTTCTTTATGAAAGAAAAATCTGACATGTTCTCAAAGTTTAAATAGTTAAGAGAGACGATTGAAGGAGAAGTGGGGAAGAAAATTATTTGTCTATGCACAAATAATGGAGGAGAATATACCTCAAATGAGTTTTTCCAGTATCTACGAGACTGTTGAATACGTCATTAATTTACTTATGCCAACACCCCCCAACAGAAGGGAGTAGCAGAGAGAATGAATCGACATCTTGCAGAAGTTTATCGGATTATGCTACATGCTAAGAATGTACCGAGAGGATTTTGAGCTGAAGCTATGAGAACTGCAGCCCATGTGATTAATAAACTTCCTCAACCAAGGTTAGAGTTTGTTTCACCCTTTAAGAAATTGTGGGATATGAAACCTACGATTAGTTTCTTTCGAGTATTCGGGTGTGTATGCTATGTATTTGTTCCTAACCATCTACGTAGCAAGTTTGACAAGAAAGTCGTCAGATGTATCTTTGTGGGATATGACAGCCAGAGGAAAGGGTGGAAATGTTGTAATCCTACGATTGGAAGGTGTTACACGTCACGAGATATGGTGTTTGATGAAGCATCTTCTTGGTGGTCCTCACTAAAGGAGGTGTTATCAAACTCGAAGGAATTTGAAGAGAAGCTGCAACAGAAAATGGGAGAGCAGACTCCTCAAATCCTATCAAGCTCACACGAAGCTGAAGATTCATATAATGATGATAATATAGAGCAAGAAGTAACTCAGAATCCTTGGCAAACTGGTGTATATTAACAACCAGATGAAGAAGGTGGACCTAGTGAAACGAAAGTATCAACTCCACAATCACAACTCAGGAGATCAACAAGAATCAGAAAGCGAAATCCCAAATATGCCAACGCAACCATAGAAGAACAAGCAAGTTTCAAAACTTTCGTCATCAGTTCGACATGTTGAAATGAATGAGAGTAGATGTTGAGGGGGAGTATTAAGTTTCAACATCATAACCCATATGATGTCATTGCTTGCCTATATTGCATTAGTGGTAAATTAGTGTGTGTTATGTCACTTCTTACCTATATTTCACTAGTGATAAATTAGTGTGTGTTAGGTAGAAAGGTGTGGTTGTAACGTTTCCTTACTTGTTTAATGTATGGCCTAAAATGTATTTGCCATGCTATAAATACCCCATGTCCTCTGCTTGTATAATCATCCAAGAAGAAGTAAAACAATAAGGCAATTAGCATTTGTATCTTAGTTTGAGTGTAGTATTTTGTGAGTTAGTCTTCTTTAAGTGTTTTGAAAGAGTGGTGTAGTGAGTAATTTCTTATAATCATTTCTTGCGAATATTAGAGTTTTGTACTCGTTATTCTCAACATGAAGAAGGGATACATCATGGAAAAGCCAGTTTTCTTAATTATGTTGTGTTTGTTAAAAAACAATTATTTCACTTCCTATGTGTCCTCTCCTAACATTAGCTATATTCATTGGAAACTTACTCCATCCTCTTATAAATCATATTTCTCTCATGTTCCTGATTCATCTTGTTTGTCTCCACCATTTAAATTTATACGAAGTAACGACATTCCCTTAGATCATAGGATTGATATTGAGTTATGTGTGAGCCACTAACCAATAAAATTAAAGTACTAGTATTTTGTTGGTTAGTGGCTCACACGTAACTCAATATCAATGCTATGATCCAATATACAAGGCGAAATTGGCACCTATCACTAATGCTATACTACAATTCAAGTGAATAATTAAATAATATTTTAATTTATTGCAAGATCGCATTATTTATTTGGAGTAAGGTGATAAAGAATTCAAAATTGAGGGTGCTATTTTTGGAGAATCCGAAGATCTCTTCATCTTGGAGTTGATTGACCATGGGAAGAAGAACATGAGGCACTTATGTACACACATTGTTATTGCGGATTTATTTTTATAATTGTGTTTAAATTTGACTATTAATTTGAGATAAAGGGAGTATTACTCGTGTTTGAATTTCTTATTTTGAACATAAATTTGCCTTTCTTTTGTAAATGAAGTTTGGAGTTTAATGTTGTATATTTGTACGCCTAGTATTCTTATATGTGCTCTCGCATGTTTTTATCATGAAGGTGTCTAGTCTGAGGGAGCGGTTTCGTGGGCTTATCAGCTCCGGGGGAAGTGAAAAATTCCCCGCTTCAGGGTTATGTTCGTCTGTAAAACACATTTGGAAGAAAATAAAGAAGAGCAAGGACCTTGATCTTCCTCCCTTGAAGGTAATGAATACACACACAAGAAAGATTCTTGCACATCCTTGTAGATTGTTTCATGAATTTTACAGTTTTGTTACAATTGTAGGTTATGGTCGCTAATGTACGATGTGGGGAGATAGTAAAAGAAAAGTTAGAATCCTTCAAAGCAAAGAAGGTTCATGCTACGTTTTATATGGAGTTCATTTTTTTAATGGTTATCTATTGTTTGCAGTTAATTAAACTGGTATTAAAACTAGTCAACTTGATATATGATTTTTATAGGTTTGGAACCAGGCGGATGTTGAGAATTGTTTGGCAGAGTAAGTACGTGTCCTATGATGCAATCATTCAGATATGATTTAAACTTGTGATGCATAAGCTTTGTCGTTATTATGTACTACGTATGGATAAGTTTGACTATATCCTTATTAGCAGTATATTATTAGATATATCCTCCTAAGATTCAATTTTTCTGTCAAGAGATGATATATATATATATATATATATAGACACACATAGATAGTTTAAAACCATCCAAATAATGGAGCTAGTAACCGTTAGAGCATCCTTAGTGGTAGATTATTAGAGTAAAAATATATTTTGTTTATCTTTAGTGGGTAGTTAAATGGTTTAACATACATGGTTGTATTGTAAATGGGAGTCAAATTTATAATAGAGATGCATATCTAGACGTGGACCCATTATTGGGCGTTGCATGAAGCACTGTGTTAGAATACACCGTTTAAATCCCAAAACAAAGCATGAAGTTTTGTGGGAGAATTAAAATAGTTTTCAAAATTTAAATTTTTCCCAACGACTACTTTCAAAAGGTTATCAGTTTATTACACCCCTATATATATGTTGCCTGTGATGATTTTAAAAAATCACAACATATTTGCTATCAAACAAAATTTGTTTCTTGACATAAATTTTTGCTTTGATTTTGTACATTACTTTACAAAATTAGTTTTTGGATATAATTGCTTGGGGTTGAAGTATAAATGAGGGTTGTTAGGTGGTAAATAAAACCTCCCACGAAAGATTAGTGTGCCGCATGGAAAACATCTCACACGACACTTTGATGTTCTGCGCCAGTTTCAAACGGTGTGGTTTTAATCTTTTTATTTTTTATTTTAACAGATTCATATACCATATACCCACTAAAGTGTTTTGCTGACTCACCCACTAAATATAACACTTTATATTGTATTTTTACCTTTCCCATTAGTGATGCTCAATATAAGGTTTTTAGAAATTGTCTAATATTATTAGTAAGGGTGAACTCAAAATCACACTCAAATACTTTTAAGAAAATCCCACTTAAAAAGAATTTGGCAGAGTTATCCAAAAGTTGATTGGCCGTACTAAATTTTTGAAGACCATATGTGCGCGTGCTTATCTTTCCTTTGTGTTTCCATGGAATTGTGTGTTTATGTATCACACTTTCTTCAATGCCGTTGCTAGTGATGATATAAAATTGTTGAAGATATGATAAACTGTTTTGCAATTGAGTGGTAGGCAGGTAGCTTTTCAAAAGTTAGAATTTTACATTATCATCAGGCCCCCTCAAATGTGGCATGATGAGAATGTAAAAATACGATTTTATATTCTAATCACATTTTATTGTGCAATATTTTAACAATATCCTTCACCAGTTGATTAAATGCTATATATTTTTTGTTTATTTTTATTGAAATCTCTTCAAGTTAAAGTTGAAGAGTGTCTATTAGATAAATTATAGATTTATTTTGAGATTTTTATTCTTCTTTTAGGTATGATAAAGAGGCTAAATATTATGATGAAGGTGTTAGAACTGAAAAGAGAAGAGAATTGAGAGATCGACTGCTTCAAGTAATACCTCTTTACTTTACTCCCTGCATTGATTATTCAAATATTAGAATAGTGTTGTTGGCAGATGGTATGCTCAGTGAGGCTAAGCGCACAACCATTACACAATGCACAATTCACTAAACACGGGGAACTAAATGCAAGCTAGGAGACTTGAACATGAAAAGGAGCAATAAAAAACTATATTGGCTTTTCTATCAATAAACAAACAACCAAGTCTCAATAAAAATAACATTCATGAGATTTATAAGGAATTAGATTAAACAAAATAACGACGGTAACAAATAAAAATAAATTCGATGTGGAAATAAAAAAATTAAGGAAACCACAAAATCAGATTTCCAACACTAACTAGAGAGAAAATATCAATGAGGCCTAGTTTGTCTATTGATAACTGAAGTAAATATGGACAAACTGACATGGTAAAAATATTTGTAGTTTGCTTTGATGGAAGAACAAATGACGAAATAATAATGCACGCCCACACTTTCTATGTAATGAAGTGTATCTCATCCTCTAAATGTTTTGACTACTTTAATGATGTACAAAATCTAAAGTAAGCTCATTCCCATTGTGAGAATGACCCAAATTCTTCGCATCAAGAAATCAACTAACCAGGAGTGAGGTGAGTGTTTTAAGACATTAAGAGGCTTGCAAAGATGAAAACCCGTCCTTTCATGCTCCCCCAGCTAGAAAATTCACTGAAAGATCCATATGGATAGTCTCCAACAAATCGCATTAAGAAACACATTATTGACATCCAACTGATAGAGAAAAATAATGAGAATACAACCAGGGACACAAATATGGGTGCAGGAGGATACTGAAAAATCCGAATTTAAACTTTTCGAATATTTATCCAAATTAATATCCGAAAGAATGGATGTGGATAGATATTCTAAATATTTGGGGGAAACGGATAAGAATACAAGTATGCCAAATAATACGATATTGGTCATTCTTGTTTTACTCCAACTCTTGATAAAAATAAACAAAAGAGCCTTATTGATATTAATAAGCGCCTTTTTGTCATTTGTAGTCTTTTTAGTCTTTCCTTTCTTTTTAGTATTACATTGTATTTTTCTTTTGATTAGTATTTAGTGGAAGGAAGGTTATGGGCATCTAGAGACGTAATTTTAGTTAGATTGATAACTTAGAGCCTAAGCAACCTCCTTCCTGTAAATACTCCTTTGTAGCCTCATTTGAGGCATTCTTCCATTTTGATATATATTGAATTGAGAGAGTATAAACGGAAGTCATTTTTTCTTGCTCTCATTTGGCGTCATTAACCTCAATTAGTATCAGAGCCAAGTTGGTTCTACCCGGTGTTGTTGTAAAAAAATAAAAACTCGTAAATAACGTCAAGATGGGTCCAAGAAAAGTGTACGCCTATATGTTTCTCGAGGAGGTTATCAATCAGTTGATGGCCTGGATGGATGACATCGATGCGCATCTTCCTCCACCGACGACCACCACTGGCAGCCCTCGCACAACTCTGGTACCATCTCAAAACCCTTACCCTAAGTCCCCAAAAGTGACTCATTCCACACCCTTTCCACAAAGAAACCCAATTCCACAAACCTTAGCCCCATATACATCCAAGAAGGAACCACCACGAAGGGTGGCACCCCACTGCCCTAAACCGTTAGCCGAACAACCCAAAATCCCTCCAAAGACAGTCGCGATTTCCCAGCCCTTCACCTTCCAACACCATCCACATATTCTGAGCCACATCTAACCCAAAACACCATTATTTCGAAGCTGCTCACCCGTCAGGCCACCGGAGACCAAACTCATACCACTGGGTACCATCTGCGCAGCCGCCAACGCCTGAAAACCCACTGAACGATCAAGAATTCCACGCCGGTAGTTATCGCTGCCTTTGCTTCCACAAACTAAGATCCACGGTTGCCGATCAACCGTACCAGAGGTCATCCGGATCCCACAACTACTTTCGGTACTTTTTCGCTGTCTTCTTCTCCAAGATGTATTTAAATTGTTCCACCCATGATCGGAACCTACTCTCCAACAATAGCCGAAATGATCCGTGACATGCGGTACGCAAAGGGGTCAAATTCGATTCAACCACATACACAAGTAACAATTCCCGGTGTTAGATGAGCCCATGATGAATATCAACCCAAATCTTGTCTAACAAACCTTATAAATTCAAACCCTACACATGCCAAATACCCTCACCCTCCAAAATTTTCAAGAATTACCTAATCACCCTCCACCACCACCCACATTAACATCCCACCACTATTTTCCATCCCCACACCTTCCCCTACCTCGCATTATTGTCCCACCCCATTTACCACTATAAAACCACCACACATACCCCACCACCCCTCAACATGACAAAAACCTACACCACATCTCCATCTATCCTCGCCACCACCCACAAAAACACCTCGAACCCCATCATCTTCCCCCTATGCCACTGACTCAACCTACTACTATTGGCCTTCACCCATCCCATATTGCCTTCCCCATGCTTTTTCCCCCATTTATGCTATACATATCTGTCCCCCACCCCATTATATGTGGGATGCACGCTATGTCCATTCAGCCCCTATTGATTCACATAAGAGGGTACCAAAATGGATTACTTTACCTCCACATAATGGTCCACCCTCACCCCGACTCCACTCTGTCCCAGATATGGATCCTCCCCCACCCACCGAGTGGCACACTGATGTGTGACACCTTTTGATTCATTGCATTCGAAGGTCGTATGTGCCTCTCACGGAGAGACATTGCTTGCTGTGCTACCAGAAAGGGCACCAGATGGACCACTGCCCCTACCGACAGCCTATGATTCCCGCCCCACCTCCTTCCCGACCTCGAGTGGCCATCCCACGCTATATTGGCTATATTCCCCCCCCCTCCACCAGCCATTTTAGAGACACCCCCATCAGCACCTAATCATCCTCATCCACTGCCTCAGAGGCAACCATAGATAGCACAACATGACGCGCCATCGCTAGACGATGATGATCTAGATGAGGATGATTTGGCCCTACAGGGTGGTGATGCCATCACACACGTATCTCTTCAGTTATTATCGAGGAGTATGCAGGGCGATATTTGGATGGATGTCTCGATGTTCGATAGCCACCTACAGCTTGATGTCGTTGTTGATTGGCTTGCCGCTATGGAGAGGATTTTTTTAGTACAAGCGATTGAAGGGTCGCCAGCGTGTTCTGTTAGCGACAACCAAGTGTCAGGGATACGATAGTGTTTGGTGTAATGATTTGGAGCAGCGTTGTGTTCTTGAGGGTCAACCTCCTATCCAGTCTTGGGCAGAGCTCCGGAAAGAGATGGTGGCCTATTTTGTTCCCGCTACTTACGAGTGCGATCTCTTCCTACGGGTATAGTCTCGTCGACATGACACTTCAGTCTTAGACTACACGGAGCACTTTTAGCTTCTTTGTATTCATGCCCACCTCGATGAGAGTGATGAGCATCAGATTAGTCATTATATCCATGGACTGCAGAGTTATATTCAATGGGATCTCACTTTACATAATGTCACCTCCTTTGCAAAGGCAGTCGAGTACGCTATTAAAGTCGAGTCATTCCATCAGACTGTCCCTTCACTCCATGGCCGCCCCACTCCAACTCCTCCAGCACCTGTGATTTCTACTGCTCATGTGGCCCCGCCTACCCCAGCTATTTCGACACCCATGTCTCCACCTCTTGCACCCTCTCACCCTGTAACATTCAAATGTTACAATTTTGGGGTGATTGACCATAAAGGTTCGGATTTTTCCCTTCTATGACGTCGCGCTCTCCTAACTTCGAGAGATCCTGAGTACCTTGAGGAGACGATGGAGGTTCCACCCTAGCAGGCTCCCATTACTATCCTCGATGGTGACACTGAAGGTCTTCCCCTTTGAGTTCGAGGATGAACTCTTTTAAGTGGGGGAGAGTGATGTGAATAAGGGCATTTTTGTCATTTTTTCGTCTTTCCTTTATTTTTAGCATTGCATTGTATTTTTCTTTTGATTAGTATTTAGAGGAAGGAAGGTTATGGTCATCTAGGGACATAATTGCAATTAGATTGATAAATTGGAGTCCAAGTAACCTCCTTACTATAAATACTCCTTTGTAGCCTCATCTAAGGCTTTCTTCCATTTTGAGATATACTGAATTGAGAGAGTTTAGACGAGAGTCATCTTTTGATTCATTTACGCCACTTATTCATCTATTTCAATCTTTACAATTTAACTCATGCCTGTGATTTATGAACATAAATCAGGGATGTAGGACTACCTCTTTCACCATTTTTATTTCAAATCAAGGGTGATTGCAAGATTTATAAAGGAGTATATCATTTGCTATTTTGGTATCCTGAAGGTATTTTTATCAGATAATGACTATCCATTTGTGAACAACGGGGTGAGCCTGCTCGCAGAAAAATACACCATTATTTATCATAAGTAAATGGTGGCATACCCAAAGTGCAACGGGAAGGCAGAAACTACCAACAAGACCTTGGTGAACATCCTCTCCAAGATGCTAGAAGATTTCCCAGGAACTTGGGATTACAAAATACCGGAGGTTTTTTGGTCTTAAAAAACAAATAAAAGCAAACCTACAGGCTACACTGCATTTTCCTTAGTTTTTAGGGCTGAAGTAATCATCCCGGTGGAGCTGAAGGTACCATCCACACGATACAGCTTGAGAAGTGAAATGCTTCCCCACAACAGGAATGCTCAATTGGAAGAACTCGAAGAGAATAAAGATAATGCCAAGAGACACTTCAAGATGTATAGAAATCAGTTGTCCAGATCCTATGACCAACTAGTAAAGCCAAGAAAGTTTTAAGATGTCGATTTTATTTTGAAGGCTTGTACAAGGCACATTCGGGGTCTCTTGCTACCTAAGTTTGAGGCAAACTAGGATGGACCATATGTTGTTCGAAAGGCCCATCACTCAGGTTAGTGTGAGATCCCAAAAGTCGAGGATGATGTAACTTTCAAGATTAATAATGAACGATGGAGTACTTGTCCGTCGATAGGCACACGATACAACTGGTATCCTGTCATCCCACGATCCTGGGAAATCCTCCATCGTTTTAGCCAAGATTTTAACCAAAGTTTTGCTAGTTGCCTCGGCCTGACCCTTTCCCTTTGGGTATGACACCATTGAAATATGATGAACGATGGAGTACTTATTCGTGAGCATTGTTACCTATGAATTGACAAAAGGGGTTCCGTTATCTGAGAGGATAACCTTTGGAATCCTAATATGGCAGATGATGTATTCTTTGATGAAGTTGCTCACCACCCCCGTTGTTTTCCTTCTCAGTGGTATCGCTTCAGCCCACTTTGTAAAGCACTCTGTTGCTACTAGTATCCATGTCTTCCCCCTCGAAGAATGATGTATTACGCCTACCAGGTCGAATGCCCAAGTGTGAAAAGGATAAGGCTTTGCCAAGGAGTGTAGATGTACTGATGGGACATGGATCATATTTTCATGAAGTTGGCAAGCTTTTCACTTTCGAATGAACTCAACAGAGTCTTTCTCTATTCTTGGCCAATAATACCCCAACATCATCAACTAGTCATACAACTTGGACCCTCCTATGTGAGTTGGATAATGCTCCTGTTTGAGGACCTCGGCTTCTTCTTCCTTCGTGATGCAACGCAACGGCCTGTTGAAGTAGCCCCTTCGAAAAAGCTACTCCTCTTGAACATAGAACCTCGAGGCCCTTCGCTTAAGTCCCATCACGTCAATCTTCTCTGTTGGGATAACTCCATCTTTAATGAAGTCAATATAGGGCTTTTTCCACTCAGCTTGAGCTTTCACAAAATGACATTCAACTTCTTCGAAGAATAACTGGCATTTGTCGCACTTCCGTTATAGCTCTACCGCGTCTTGTTTCATTTTAGGCCAAAAATACCCCTCTTTGAATCCTTCGGTAGAGGGGTATCTCAGTTATCTCACAGTGCTCTTCATGTGTTCTCTTCAATATTCTCTCTGCTTCTTCTGGGCCGATACACCTTGGCAACTATCCTCCTGCATTCTTGAAGTAAAGGTTCCCCTGGTTTGTGAAGTATTGGGCTAATTCCCTTAGCCCCATCGTTCCTTCACCAGACTCCAGTTGCTTTTTATTCTCTCCCCTCCAGTTTGTGTCCTCCTTCATCGGTAGAATTGACTATACTACCAAAGGAGCTATTCTTCGTTGGATCACGACGGTAGTTGCATCGTTCCTCATGACCATTTTCTGGGCAATGGTGGCATAGGCGTCTGGATGGCGGTTCATTGTTCTGGGATGTCTCTTGTTCTTCGTCCGATGGAATTGGCAGAGGAGCCTCTGAATGATTATCCTGTATGGTGCCAGACTCATGTGTTTCAACGCATATTCTCCATTCACCTGCTGAATTACGAAGTTTGAATCACCTTTGATGCAAAGTGAACGAATTCCTCTTCGAAGGGCCTCTAGCAACCCCAGTACCAATGCTTCGTATTCTGCCTCATTATTGGAACAAGGAAAATTTAGCTTGTAGGAAAGATAAATCTCCTCCATTCCTTTTGAAAGAATAATCCATGCTCCTCCTTTCTTTTTCGCCGAAGATCCATGAAACTACATTGTCCATTCCTCATCAGTTGCATCTATGTGATTGGCCTGCAAATCGTCTCCTGGAATACTTTCTTTGGGTGGCTTAAACATTCTCGAGGGGAAGATTGCCAACAGGTCGGCGTACACTTGGCTTTTGATCGCTCGAGGAACCACACACTTCAAGTCATATTCAGAGAGGATAAGGAACCACCTAGCTGTCCTATCAATCAATATAGTTCTTGCCAGCAAATACTTAATAGGATCACATCTAGTTACAAAATGAATTATAAAAGACTGCATATAATGTCTAAGTTTTTGCGCTACAAAGACTAAGGTTAAACAATTCCTTTCCAAGCTACTATATTTGACCTCTAGCCCATGGATGATCCTGCTGAGGTAGTAGACTGGCTGTTCTTGCCCGTCAATCTCTTATGCCAGGAAAGCTCCAACGGACCTCGTGGTGGATATGAGGTACAGCTGCAATAGTATTCCCACCTTTGGGGGAACCATGGTCTATGGTGAAACGAGCAGTTTCTTCAGCCCAACGAGAGACTCCTGGTGAACCCCCTCCCACTTGAATTTCGTGTTCTTTTGCAACAACTGCATCAACGGGTGTGTCATTTCGGCCAATCCAGGCATAAATCTCCTAAGATTGGAAACTTTATCGAGGAAGCTCTTCAGCTCCTTCTCCGTTCTTGGACTTGGCATCTCCAAGATCGCTCGCTGTTTGTCCTGGTCCATCTGCATCCATTGTCGATCAACCATAAAGCCTATAAATTTTCCACTTGTTACTCCAAAGACACACTTCAGTGGGTTCATCTTCAATCTATATTTCCTGCATCGGTCAAACACCTTCCTCAAATCACTTAGATGGGACTCCTCCTTCCTTAATTTGATGACTAATCATCCACATAAAATTCCACGAATTTATGAAAGAAGTCATGGAAAATGGCCATCATTGTTCTCTGGTAAGTAGCCCCAGTGTTCTTAAGTCCAAATGGCATCACCTTGTACATGAAGTTTCCCAATAGGATTCTAAACGCCATTTTCTCTGCATCCATAGGGTCCATCTTGATCTGGTTGTACCCTACATACCGATCCATGAAGCTATACATCTCATGACCAGTCGTTGCGTCTATCAGGCTGTCAATGGAAGGCAGATGGAACTCATCTTTGGGACAAGCTATATTCAAATCTCTGAAATCCATACATATCCTTATTTGGTTTTTGTCTTTCTTTCCCACGAGGACAATACTAGATAACCGGAGTGGATGTTGTATCGGTTTGATGAACCCTGCCATCAGTAAACATTGGACCTCTTCTTTGATCTTTGAGTCTAGCTCAGGCTTATACGTTCTCGTTGCCTGTTTCACTGGAATGGCTGAAGGTATCACGTTCAACTTGTGGCAGCTCACTTCCTCATCCAGCCCTTCCATCTCTGTGTACTTCCACGCAAAAACGTTTATGAATTCCCGAATTAACTCAACCAAGGCCTCTCGTTTCTCTTCACTGAGATCTTTCGAGATAAAAATAGGCCTCGGGTCCTTTTCTTTTGCCAGGTTCAACTGCTTTAGTTCTTATGCCTGTGGTTTCGATTGATCTTCCATGTAATCTGGTTCCTCGGTGACTTCCTCCACAAATTCCTGTATGTTGGATTTGTCTATCACCATATATTATCCTCGTTGATCCACCAAAAAGCATTCATATATCAGGTCAGCCTCATCATCAGTTCCTTCGATCGCCCGCTCACACCATTATAATCGATATACCACTTTTCCTTCTTCGGTAATGACCTTCTTGCACTGCCTTTTGGTGGCCGTGACTGCCTTCCTCTTCTTCTCTCTAGAAGCCTCAGCCACTCTTTTTCCTGAAAATCGGCTCAGCACACTTTGTCGTTAGACGTCATGTTCCATCGAATCCACTCTTGGCCTCATCCTGTCTTTGAGCTGCTTCGAGATGTTTTGGGGCCGAGGGACCGCCTAGTGAGCTTCTTCGAACATTACTCTTGTGTTGTTTGCAACCTGCTTATTCTGCTCGTTCAAGGCCCCATCCTTTCTCTGATCAAGGGAACCCATGCTCCCTCCATTCTTTTCCTTAGGACGCGCACATCCTCCTCTAATTCTGTGTAAAATGATGTATCTACCAAGTGAGCTTCCTCGATAGCGAAGGGCCTTTTTGTAGCCCTAATGGTCACCTCTGTTCCTTTGATATTTGTCTTGGCGCATTGGTGATACGTCGAGGGAACTAGCCCTTGGTTGTGCATCCACACTCTTCCTATCGGTAGATGGTAGGAATTTGCACTGTCTATTACGTGGAATTTAATATGAGAACTCAGATTTCCCATCACAATCCCAACATTCACGTACCCAATGGACTTGGAGGACTGGTTATCGTATCTCGAAATCACCAAAGGCATGGGGACTAACCTTTCCTCCGAAATATTAGTTGTGTGAAAAGAGTTCATTGGCATAATATTGATGGAAGCTCCCCCATACATAAGAGTCCTTGTGAAACTAACTCCGTTGACGCTGGCGATCACTGGCGGTCACATACAATGGCCTGTTATGAGGGTATCTTATAGCCCTATCTGCATCGCTGAAAGTTACTTCTGACAGAAACCTCTTTACTAACCTGGCCATGGGTCCCTTCCATCTCAACAAAGGGACCGCGTTCTTCCTCGCAATGTCAAGTATTGCCTGGGTTATTTCCAGCCTACTCTTCTTCGGTATCCCCACTTGGTCGAAGAACTGGGTGAACTTTGGGGATTTTGAAATTGCATAGTATTCTAGGACCGGGTCTGCTTCCTCACCTTCAATGTTGTATACATCTTTCACATCTTTAGCGCTTGCTTCATCATAGGTTAATAATACGTTAGCCATTCCCTTAGTACAGATTTCCAAAGCTTCCTCGAATTCCTCCTACTTCGTCGTTGGCTCTCTTTCTTCTCTCTCGGCCTATTCATCATAGGCCACCACCAGATTGGCCCCATGTGCTCGGAGTGGGTTGTTGTTAACGTTCTGCGGAGGGATTTGCAACGTCCCTGCCTTCATGTTCTTATCGATGATTCTTCTCAGCGTGAAACAACTCTCTGTTGGATGCTGGATCTTTCGATTAATCTGGAAATATTTGGGATCTGCCCTCGTTGCCGCATCGGGTTCCCCAACGAAAATGCCCTTTGGTTCGTAAACTGTTCCCCCATGGACCATTGCATTGTAATAGCTGACAGCCTTCTCCATTGTACAAGGCAATGGTGGTGGGTCCTCCCTGTCTCTTCCAAACTTCCTCTTATTGTCCTTCTTCGGCGCCTTACCCCCATCTGCTCCCTCGGTATACCGTACCCATGGGGGCTGAGACCTCCCCCCCGCAGGTTGTATCGGCTGCCTAAACATCATGGGCACCACCACTGGATTTGGCCGCACAACCAATGAGATGTTTTTTACCGCTTTTAAGAACGTCGAAAAAGTCGCCTCACGCGTCTCATTAATAAGATGGCAGATATACTCAATAAGCAGCCCCTCCGCGCAGATCTGTAATAACTTGGACTCTTTGGCCTCCTCCCTCACATCGAGGGACCTTTCCCAGAACCTTCAAATGTAAGCCACCACTTCTTCCCCGGGTCATTGCTTCTCCCTCCCCAATTGGGTCAAAGTAAACTCATCGTCTGCCAGAAAGAACTTCTGGACGAACAAAACGTGTATCTCCTCCCACGTGGAAACACTCTTAGGAACTAAGTGAGAATACCAGGTGTATGCCTTGTCGGTTAAGGATTTGGAAAACTCCCTCAACCTGAGCTTCTTATTATTGCAATGCGCCCCCAAGTGTTCAACAAATTGCTTAATGTGTTCCTTCGAATTTCCACCTTTTTCTGTGTATTTTTCAAAGATAGGAGGGATATAATCTTTCGGACAGGGCTCGTCATTGTATTCCTGGGGGTAAGGTATCCAAAAGTCGTCATAGACCGAAGCTACCTCGCCTGCAGATTGCGAGGAAGCTTTCATGGACTTCAGTATCTCCTTCTGTATCTCTTTCTCATTTCCTCCATGGGTGATGCTACTGGGGAAACAACCAACGAGACTATAGGCTGAGTGCGCGTTGCAGCTGGAGCAATCGCCACAGTTGGAGCCATTGATACTCCCAAGGTTCCCATTGATGGATTCACAACAGAGGGTATACTTGCTAAGACTATTCCCGTTACGCCTGCACTTGGTGGGGCCGTTGGGATTGCCCCTGGTGTTACGAAAGAGTTGGCTTCAAATCCTTCCAACACCGTTGAAGCTACTGGAGTTTGCAAAAACTCATAAAACTTATTCATGAGGAGTGCCACCTGGGTTGGTCCCAACCCAGCACTCGTGGAATCTTGGGTCACCCCTGAATGCCTGTCATCGCCTGAACTGGAGGTACCTCTATTCGAGGATCCCCGTCCCTTAGAGCCTCCAGTTCTCACACCGCTTGTTCTTCATTGTGTTGAATGTCATCAAAGTTTAGCCTTCGATTAACGTTATCCTGCGCCATACTCCTTACTCAGACGAATGCCTCCCTAGCGGAGTCGCCAAATGTAAGGGGGTAGTTTAGATAAGATGGAGGCGTAACCCCTTTTGAGTATAGTAATGATAAGTTAATTAACAAAACCTTGGATTAACTATAGGACACGCAAACACAACTTAGTGAAGAGAAAGCTGGGATAAACTCACAAATCTCTCGTGTATAACTCGATCAGATAACAACGAACTCAAAAGTAACTCATTTAGAGGGAGAGAGAAGTAAGCACCCTAGATATACCTTGGTAGGCAACCCAAATACACCAACCACCCTTAAGAAACTCTGTCAAGTATTAAAAGCTTCGTAATAAATTGACAATGGTGGGTGAGTAAAACTCTCTGGTTTGTAATAACTCCCTCTTGTATATTTCTTCTCTAGCAATAACTTCTAAACTTTCAAAAAGAACATCATCCCCCCAGAGGTGGTTGTGGTCCTTAAATAGCCCACCCACACCACTCCCGAGGCAACTCAGTCATTAATGCCTGTGAAAGACATCCCTCATACTTTATGTCACCAACATTAAATACCTGAGGCACTAGTTATCTCCACGTTATAGACATTAAATGCCAATATATGCCTTTTGCCTAACCACAGTGTGTCAAGGGGCTGTCGTCACAGAGGTGGCTCACCAACTGTTTGACAGCCCCAAATACCATGGTGGTTTACTCAAGTGCAAATTTGTCATTGTCTAGCTGGCTAGTGACATCACCTACAGTAGATGTGACATTAAGTAGAGGGTTGTTTGGTACGCAACCCAACGCTCGATGGAACTCAAAGCTGCTCCGCCCAAGGTTCCACGGTAAGGGTCCTTCGGTGTTTTTTTCAGGTGTATCTAAGATGGTCAGGACAAGCCCCAACGGTGCCTCACTTCTCAATCCTCCAAACTAAGTCCCTCTAAAGTTCCCATGACGAGGTCGTTTAATAGAGCATGAAAGCTCTCCCAGGCCCTGCCAAGCCTGGTCTCTCACGAGTACCGTTCGACCTCACGATAAGAATCATTATTCTCGTTACATCATTACAATCGTTATAGCTCATAGTCAAGATAAATAGAAATATAATATGACTAACTAACACGACAAGATAAATTATGAGTTGCCACTCCAAGATGCTTTGCTTGAGTTGCCTCGCTTGAGCTGCCACGCTTGAGCTTCCCTGCTAGGCTGCCTTAATCCCAAACACTATTGTTAATGGGGGGATTATCCTTAATCTCAGGATTACCTTCAAGCCCCCTCTACACACGCAAACCCCATGACTAAGTTTTAAAGGTCATTCCAAGCATGGGATGCGCTCGCATATAATACAATTGTTTTCTCAATATATATTGCCCATCTATTCAAAATAACATATGTACATAGGTTGTTAGAGAAATGATGAAGATCTTTCGTACAGATATTTCTCCAACAATAAACAAATATCTCTACGAAGGGACAAATGTAGAGGGAGGTCCAAGCTCAAAGACTAATAAGCCAAACCAATATTGTACAAATGCAAGATCACAGATTGTCATTCACACAAGACTAAGGTTACTCGAAGGACCTCCCATAAAGATCAAACCGAGTTGGCAAACATAGAAAACAGAACCTGTAATAGGAGTTATGGTATACTTGTATTAAGTTTTCCTTGTAAATATAAATTCCAATTTGTAATAATTATGAGGTTTATCGGTACCCTCGATAGACCATGTATGGAAGGGCATGGGAGAGCTCACGTGCTCTATCGAGCAACCTCATCTTGGGTATCTCTCAGGGATTTAGTTTGGAGGATTGGGAGCAAGGCAGGGTTGGAAGATACCGACCCTTTTAAGGTACTTAGGCAAAACATTGGTTTATACAAACATAGCTAAACATTTTCTCGAGGTACCATCTCCTTGAGAACCTCCTCGAGGGACCTCAGTCCTAAACTATTGTCCAAGTGCTAGCCTTTGATCTCCATATACAAGTAATAAGTTTCTCGAGCAACCATTAGTCGAGCAACCACCAATTCAATAAACTACCTTTTAGGTGACGTGACAACACATCCTTTCCAGACTACTATTTCCCACTAAAGTATCATATCTAATGCATTTAATGCACTATCTTTCGCATTTAATGCATGAATTGTTGGGATTGAATACAGTCAGACGCATTTAATGCAAAGCAAGGTCAATCGAGTGACTTGGTTCCCATATATATGCTCCCAAGTTATGTCCTTTGGGGGCATCATGATTCAAGCCTAGTATTGCTACCAAAATCCCTCTAAACAATAAAGCTTATTGTAAGGTCATTTGTTGTGTGATCACCCTCTTTACTCTATCACCATTGTTGAGCATTTATTGCGTTTAAGGTTACTACCTTTCCTTCATTGCACTAAAGGTGCTTGTTCCTTCTCCCTCCAATCAAGTCACCTGTGGGGTTCCTTCTATTTATTGTACTCTCGGAGCATTTCTATTGTAAAGACTTATTTAATACAAGAGTTTTGGACATTGAATGTGTTGACCTCTGACTTGTATTTATTATCATTTGTAATTATTCTTTGGCACTAATATTCATCTTGATAAGGGGTTACTCCTCATTGTGATGCAAACTGCATTTCGAGAACCCATATCTTAAAGTAAGTGTATAATAGTTACCCAATAATTTATTATGTACCTAAAACCCAAACCATCCTTTTCTACCCCAAACACCGTCGACATCGAGATCTTATTAAAACGAGATATGCGCAAATTGTTTCCTTTTTCCCCAAAATGAGTATTTTTCATTAAACCTCCATTGTTAACCCAAAAGATTCCAACCAACAAAAACTAACTACAACATATCAAATCTAATCATGGATATAAGACCTTAAACTGATTCTACAACAATCATAGTCCAACCCACACCAATTAAGTGCTTAAGCCTTTAAAATTCCCAAATTAAACCTTCTTCTTCTTCTTCTTCTTCTTCATTAAATGGAGTATAATACACATATGGTTTCAGATGCAAATATCAAATTAACATGGAGATTCATCTTATATAAAAGAAAATCAAGCCTAAAAATGAATTATAATTACAGATTCATAGTCCAAATTGAAATTGATTTAATTTAAGATTTATCTTTAAAATGCTTAAGTTTTTCAATTCATAATTAATTTAGCATTAATCCCAATTGATCCGTTAACAAAACATGGCTAAGATATAAAAGCACAAACCTAAACATGCATCTAAATATCATATTTAACATTATAAACAAGTTATAGATTATTCATGATAAAGCAAGTGATTTCTTGCCTGAGTGTATGAACGGCGAACCTATATGTGTTGATTCCTTGTTCTTTTCTTCCAAAATCTTCCTTATGCTCTCCCAAAGGTTTCAGACCGCCAAGGTTTATTTCTCTGGTTCAAATTAATTGATTAATAAGGTCTAACTCTCCTAGGTAATCCTTAAATCCGCGAGTCTATATTAGGCCTATTTTCGATACTTCAAGTGAGCCCAAAATACTATTAGAATAGTCCAAAACTAAATCTAATGGTGTACCTAACCCCTGGGGCCAACTTAGAATGATAAAATATATATTTGGGTCTACGTATCACTCTAGAGTCCTCTACAAAAGGTAGTACCTCATAACTCACGATAATACCTGCCAACGTAAAATAAAATACACACATTATTATTATATGCCTAACCGCATATAGTCCAAATTTAATACACCGATTAATTAATTACAACATGCGGTATAGATAAATAACATAGCATGAAAATTTAATCATCATCTAATAATACTTTTTTCTTATTACCAATTCACTCAAATAATGATTAATTTTCAATTAATTAATTTATTTTCACAATTAATAAACACTAAATAAATACAAAAAATATAGGGTATTACAATCTTTTCCCTAATAAAGGAGTTCCCTCCTCGAAATTCGATACGTAACTAACTAGAAGAGTTCTATATACTTTTCTCTCATGTCATCCTTCCTCTCCCACGTCAACTTGTCCGCGTTGTGACATCGTCACTAGATACACACACTAAAGGACTCAACTTGGAACGAAGAGACTTCCCCATATGATCCAAGACTTCTCCTCGTAACTCTCGTCACGTCGAGATGAAGTTCTATTTCAACGAGATCAATGTGCCGATATGCTAAAGTGTCTCTAGGGAAGCTCCATAACATCGAGAGATGAGAGAGATCATGCACATGTTGCAAGTGATCCGACAAGGCTAAATGATACGCGAGTGGTCCGATACGATCAATAATAGTAAATGGCCCCGCATACTAGGGAACCAACTTCCCATTCTTTCCAAACCACATCACTCCTTTCGTGGGAGATTTAATTGAAATGTCAATGGAAGGACCACTAGTTTACAAAAAAATGTTTCAGGACCAAAAGATTACATTGGCTAAAGTTTAAGGGCCACTAGTGTAATTTATAGTCATCATGCGCACCCTAAGGAATCATAGGGGGTTTATTCGCTTCCTCTTATCCGCAATGATGCATTGTGGCATTTCATCTTTTTCTATAATTATTCTATTGTAGGCAAGCTGATAACAAGTGTGATGATTTCATGGAAGTCTCATGTGAACTTGAAATTACAAATATCACCATGTGTGCTTGTGTACACACACTTGTTAAATTTATGTTGATTTTAATCATACCTGCATTGTGTCACCTGAAAAAAAACATGCATGCTAATCCTGAAAAAGAACATGCAAGACAAAGATGTTGATTCTCTTCAACTTATTAGCAAAATGATGTTTATTCTGTATTTTACTTTTTAGATGGTTGCCAGAGCCGAGGGCGATCCTGATTGGAAAATGCGAGCGGTAGTTGTTGGAGGAGCCGCTACTGTTACGACGGTTTTCGCATTAACTGCAATGGTTTTCTTTGGTCCTGTTGCCTTAACAGCTATTGGCCCAGCTGTCGCGATTGTCACTTCGTTGGCAGATCTGGCCTCGAGGATGTATAATAGGCCACGGCATCAGTGAAAAACAACCTTTATAAAACAAACACAATATATTAATTGGTGTGGATGTTGTGTGGCTTCGTATTATAGTACTTACATCTCAGTGAGTATAATATTAACTATCTAAACATTCCAGAATAACTATTCTAAAGTTGTTGGTACTGTATTACACTACTGAATAATTTCCATTGCTGGAACCGATGAAGTATTTGTGCAAGTTCGTTTAAACTTGATATTAAATCTTTCGGGCAAAAATGGATACTTTCCAAAGTTCAATTTATACCCCCTAATGTTTCTCCTATATGTTGGTGGATGTTGAATCGTCCCATGCGTTTTAAGACTTAAAATCGGACATGATAATTCGGGTTCGGTCCTAACAATGTTCAGGTCCGGAGTAATTCGGGTCAAACATGTTTTAATTAAAAAATATTTCTAAAAAAAACTGCCTTTAATTTTTTTAATTAAAATAATGATTATAAAACCATTTATTTGCTGTAGAAAAATGGTTTAAAATTAAATTAACAACTTGGGCAAGGGTATTGTGTGGTAAAAAAAATCCTTCAAGTTGTCTAACAATCATGATAATAATATAAGAATAAATAAGAGAGAGAGAGATATAAAGATTTGCGTGGTCGGTCATTATTGGTCTACGTACATGGGACTTCAATGGTGTTGCACTATAAAATTATGAGAATTTACATGAGAGTATTTTTCTAGCCTTTCAGTCCTCCTTACGTAGTGTGTGTGTGTGGGGTGAGGGGGGTGAGGGGGGGCTCCCATTTATATAGAATTAGGGTAACAATTGGACATGTCTTTGTAAACTAAACTGAGTTATAAAACAGTTCTTCTTGACATAGTCCGTCTTCCACTTTATCATTGACTCTAGCCGTACTTTATCTTGCTAAATCAGGCGTGGTGTCATTTTGAACGCTCCCTTGCCACGTGTCATGCTATTAGTAGTGGTATATTTTTTACACCACATGTTTAATTGTAAAAAGTTATATATATATATGAGTAATGCTACATACCCCAAATAATTCCCCCAAACCTCCCCCAAAATGACTTGAGCTTTGTGCCCTGACGGGACCCGCACCACATGGCAATAGATGACAGGCAAGTGGAAGAATGATGTGGCGTCCACGTAGGATTTGGGGGAGATTTGGGAGAGTTGTTTGGGACTCAAAGCATTTTCCTATATATATATATATATATATATATATATATATATATATATATATATATATATATTCCAAACCGGCCAGGTCGAAAACCGATTTATATAACCCCAGACTGAAATCGAATCAAATATGTTCGATCCTTAAAAACAAGACCGATTTTAGAATAAATTTTAAAACTCCCAAAATGTGGGCCCGATCAAATTTGCTTCTGGTCAATTTGGTTTCATGCACACCCTAGGTGGTATATATTTGGGTTGGTATTATTTAGATTAGTTTGTTGGAATTTATGTTGGGTTTGAAATTGAATGAATTCATTCTCCAATGCTTGAAACGTATTAAATAAACTTACACTAAAATTATGGCAAATAATGATGTGTTATGGTAGGTTGGCCAACCTAACCACTTAGCACAACACATCATGTGCGCGTGAGGTGGTATCCGAGAATTAAAGGAAAAATTATGGTCGAGTCCTAAATTAACTTCGTATGCTGCATTAGTTCTTGCATTTTTTCTTTTGTTTTGTGATAGCATCTCTACTTTTTATTTTTCTTCCAATAAGTCCTGAGGCAGTATAACTGTTTATTTATTATACTAAAATTATCTATTTATTAAAATTTTATATAGTGTTTTTTAATTGTTGATAAAGTAGTATTTTTTTGCTTAAATATGTAGTTTGAGAAATGTTAATCTCTAATAAATAAGGTGCGAAGAATGGTTTTTGGATATGTAGTAAATTTCTTTAGGCAATACGAGTTATTGATTTTCTATGTATAATTATTTTGGATGGGTAATTATTTGAACATATAATTATATTTATACGCCAATGTAATATTAGGAATTTTTGGTATTGTAAGAGTGATTTTATATGTTTGCCACATACAAATAAAATATCTATAAAATTAATCAATTTAAATATAAAAAAAAAATTTAATAAAAAAAATTTAGAACCTTCACATAAATACCCCAAAATTAAAAGGTGACACGTTGGTGTATTGTTTCAAATTGTATAATTATCTTACTAAGATAAACCCTTAGGATTTTTTTTTGATGTCTCTAAAGACATCAAACTTTGATGTCTTAAAAATATGATTGGTTAATTCGCTGAGGTGGACCCACGTTCATTAAATGATGTGGGTCCGCGCTAGGTGCACTAACCAATCGCATTTCTAAGACATCAAAGTTTGATGTCTTTAGAGAAATAAAAAATTCTTCCAAACCCCTATGGGTTCTATTTAAATGCGTAAAAACAATAATGGACATTGTTATGGGTAATATAAACGGGAAAAAATCGCCGTAAAAAGGGAAAGATTTACCAAATATACTCATAAATTAGCTTTTGACAAACCTTCTCATTGTAATATCCCGTATTTTTTAGCATTAGAATTTAAGTAATTCAGTTAATTTTAAATTACACGTGTGCTGTAATTTAATTGAATTAAATTAAGGGCATGGCTATTAGCACTCCCTCAATTCTTCTAACACTCCACTTTCAATTACAATTATCTTAAATGACAATATTACCCCTTTTGACAATTGTTAATTGGGTATAACTTATTTAAAACCTGTTTTATTATAAAAACTCTTTTCAAACATTCTCAACAATTTTTTTAATTAAATAATTATAAAAACTATTTTATTATAAAGTTAAAAAATAGACATTTTTTATTAAATAAAATTGGACATTTAAAAAAAAACAAATCTTATTTTTTGGTTAAAAAAATAACATTTTATGTTGTGTCAGTCTTACTTGGGTCGTCTTCATGATAGGTAAAAAAATTAATATTTCAGTAAGACATGACCTACGCAAAATAATTATTCATGATAGGTAATAATAATTGTTCTGAGAGTTTTTCAAAAAACTATTTTTTACATAAAACTTTGGAAAAAACTAACAAATAAAAAAACTGTTTTTAACATTGAAAACTGTTTTTTATATAAAAAAAAATGGGTCATTTGATGAAAACTCCCTCAACATTTTTTTAATTAACATTTAGTCCAAATATTTTTTTTGTTCCAAAAGGTCCTTCATAATATAAAAGAGAAATGAGATATGTTCCGACAACGTTTGTCGAAATATTACCGGATGCCACCTATAAGGAATTTAAAAAAAAAAAAGTTGAAAGTAAGAAAACTAAAAAACAAAACGCCTTTTTCATCTCTGTTTCCCTCCCAACTCAATACCCACTCATTTTCATACTCATCTTTACTTTTATTTCTTTATTTACATTAAACTAACTTTTATTTTTTGAAACAGTTTTTTTCAAAAAAAAATATAAAATTTGTATTTTCACTAAAAATATGTTTTTTAAAAACAAAACTATTCTAATAAGATTTAAAAAAAAAGTATTTTTAACACATTTAGTCCCGCAAACACCCATTTACCCAAGATTCTCTTATTTTTAAAGATCCGCACTAGCGTCACCCCTTATTTTCAAACTTATTTTTTTATTTAAAATATATCCGTTTTAAAAAAATATGTCCATTTTAAAAAATAGTTGGATATAACCTATTTAAAAAAAACATTTTCGTTATTTAAGAAAATGATTATATTTATTAATGAGTGTTGTATGTTCAACAATTAACTAGGGTTACAATTCTTTCTCAAATTATATTTTTAGAAATTATTTTTTTAATAACTATTTTGTGGTAAGATTTTTTTTGGTTAAAAAATAATTTTTATATATCTTAAATTAGTGATTGGTTAGTGTCAATGGCGCGAACCCAGATCATTTAATAGATGTGGGTCCATGCCAGCGGCACTAACCAATCGGTACAAAATAAAATACGTATAGTTTATAAACTCAAACAAAAATTGTTTCACGAGTTTATAAACCAAAATGGTTTCACCAATTTATAAACAAAAAGTTTTTTTCAATAAATATAAAAAAAATTAATTGTCTTTTAATAAATTACGTACAGTTTTTTATGTAAAAAACAATTAAAAATGGACAATTGATGTTTAGTCCCTAGAAGTTAAGTATATTTTGCATTTAGGATATGAGAAAAAGAATGTTTGTGAGTGTTTTTATATTATGAAGGAACTTTTGCAATAAAAAAAAATGTTTGAACTAAATGTTAATGTCAAGGGGGTTTTCATCAAATGACCCATTTTTTTTTATATAAAAAATAGTTTTTTTTATTTAAATTTTTTTTTCAATGTTTTATGTAAAAAAAAGTAATTTTGAAAAAAATAAGTTTTTAAAACTATCTTAAAAACTGTTTTTTCCATAAAACTTTTAAAAAAAAATTAACAAATAAAAAAAACTGTATTTTAAACGTGAAAACTGTGTTTTATTTTAAAAAAACTTTTTATGTTATGAAGGAACTTTACTTCACATCCTTAATAAGTAAAAAAGTATAGTGAGGAGATGGTGTCATTTATATGAAAGGAGAAAGTTGAAATTTTATGTCAATATGGAGTGCATGCAGAATTAGATGGAGCGCCGTTAGCTCCTCCCTTAAATTAACTATGGATTTATTAAATACTAATTTAGAGAGATAATGATTTATATTAGGGCTGTAAATGGATATTTGAAATTTCGCATCCGTCCAATATCTGAATCCAAATTTGCGGATATTTATCCAAAAAATGGAAACGGATACGAATATGGATACTTTATAAAAATATCCGAGAAAACGGATACGGATATGGATATACTAGTATCCGACACGGATAATCCGTATCCGATACGGAGTATCCATTTTATCGGATATCCGTTTGATCGGATATCCGTATCCGTCAAACATATATTTAAAATATTACTAATAATATTAGTATGAGTATTACTAATAAAATAATATTAAAAAAAACCTTAAACGTTTACTCCCTAAAACAAAACAAACACATACTTCACTCAAAACAAAAACATCCTAAAGTTATTATTTTATTGGGTATATTATAAAATGCCATGTATTATTATTTTATCAGGTATATTATCATGGAGTTACATTAAAGTTAAAATACACCCTATCACACACAACATACACCCAATTAAGAACATATACTCCACTCAAAACAAAAAAAACCCTAATTTCATTTCATTTATCTTTTGTACAAAACAAGAGAAACGAAACCCTCATTTCACTCCACAAAAAACTGTACACAAAATAAAAATGTAATCTTATTAAAATAAAAATGTATACTTATTAAAATAAAAATATCAGTATGTTTTGAAGACTAAAAGGTATATGAGGTTATCATTCTCAGTAAATTTGATTTAATCTAAAATGAGCATACTTATTTCTATTGTTATTGAATACTACTGTTATTTTGGAAGCCATAATTATTGATGTTAGGAGGTAGTAATTTTGTTATATATTTATTTGGATTGGATTGGATTTTATTGGATTGGATATTTTAATAGTTATTTTTTACGATGGCTAAACAATGTAAACGGATACGGATATTATCCGAATCCGAGGTATCCGAGCAGATACGAATATGGATAGTTGTTTTAACTATTCGGGCGGATACGGATTCAGATACGGATAGTGCCTCCAGTGAGCGAATACGGATGTGGAAAACATGGTATCTAATCCGTATCCGTCCGTTTACCACCCCTAATTTATATTATGAAATAAATTTACTAAGTATGTAGTAAATAATATGTGGAAATTAATATACGTTGGATTAAGTGATATTGAAATGACTATATTATATCTTAACTGGGAGTCGCGTGTAGACTATTTGAGGTCGAGATAGTAAATTTGTTTAGAGTGACTCAAATTAGGATTTCAAGGTCACGAATTATTCCAAAAGGATAGAAATAGTATACCCGAGTGTATTGTTTGGTCCCAGAGGAAATTTTAGACCAACCCAACACCATATGAGGGCGTTTCGATCATTTGGTAGACTAGGGTTAAGAAAGCTACGAATTTGTAAGTGTTATATCATCCTTTTGGAGTTATAGGGAAGGGTTACCACAAACTTGAGAGAGAAAAGGAAGTATGAGAATAAGAAGAAGAAGAGGCGAAAACCTAGGCTTTCCACACTGTTTTCAATCATCAATGGGCCGAAATTGCATTCGGGACAAGGAAAGAACTATTCCATCATCAATTAAACGAAATCAGGCGTACAAATATAAGGCAAGTGTTTATCTTGCATGTTCTTTTAAAGAAGTTATAATACCCATGTAGTGTAGGGTCTTTATGTTATGATTTAAATGATGTTCTTGGGATTTAAATGAACAAAACTCATGAATTGGTATAGGATTGCATGTAGAATGAATCCATACATGTAGATGTTATGAAATCGGAATATATGTGAGGTTTAACATGAAAGAAATTTGGGTATTATGATAGAAATATATGAAAAACACATAAGCTAGGGTTTTAATGGATTATGGTTTTGATTTGTTCCTAGGTTGATTTCTCATAGTTTTGATGCATATTTTATGTTTAATACTGTCCGTGGACATATATTAGATGTTTCGTTATATTGGATAAAAGATTGAAAGGGTTTCATGGAAGTTTGAGGTGTCAACAATGGAGAAAAATGTTTTTGTATGAAGCTGTCAAACCCAAGATCGATGGATCGATCGTGGTATGTCGATCGATTAATTGATCCATCGATCAATCGACCAAAATAGATTTAATTCTCTTTTGTTTGTTTAAATGATTTCCTTTGCCGACGAAAGGGGGAAAATTTGGTGATGTTATTATGACTATATAGAGACTTAGGGTAGACCACTAGCCATACAGTTAAGGTCGGTCTAAATCTTAGTGAGTGTAAAACTCCGTATTAGGACCGTTGATGATAAATCGATTGTGATTTGTATCGCAAAATATGAATTTGAGTTACAGGAAGGATAAACTATGACCTATAATTTAGACCAGTAGTGTATGAGTGTACTAGATACTGAATTAACTTAAGGGGTAACTAGGGCCCTTCGGGTAAAGATTAATACTCGGTAAGTAAGTAGAAGACGTTAGGCGTGAAATTAAATATTATGGTGATATATATATATATATATATATAGGTCGTGTGAATGCCTAATAAATGATTTTTGTTATGTGTTAGCATACCTACGTTGCTTGCTATCACGGGAGTCCCGCCCAGTGGGCGATCCTACCATGATGATTCCATAGAGGTTTGTATGAGTGTACCAAACATAGAACTTAAGGTGGATTACTATTTATGTGTATATAGTGATACCGTCATGTCGTTTGGATACGTTATGTATGTGCGTAGTCAATGGCTTAGAACTATGTTCGCAACCAATATGTGATTGATTTGATTTATGGTTCAAGGAGACATTCCGGACCAATAGTCCTTGATATGGTACGAGAGGTACATGGACTAATATAAGACTATGCATGCACCATGGTGGCCGTTCCAATAGATGTCGTTGTATGTATATATTATAGTGTGTTAAATATATACAACTGTGATTGACCTATTTATGTGTGGTGGTGGAAAATATAAGATGGTGTATATCTAAAAAGTAAATTAAGTAGAGAAACTTAATGAAATACTTTAATGATAACATATGTAAAATGTTAATTATTGTTAATGGTAACATCGTGAAATGTTAACTATGATTTATTAATCACATACGAGAGATGTTAATTATTGAATTTACGATAGCGTGTTAGATGGGAGGTACGGGGGAACCAAACCTAGGATGGTTGAGCTATATACTTATGTCTAGTTATCTTGGGTAATACAACTAGGTGGGCTAAGTAGAATACATTAGGTGTGCATTATAGTTGATAGATTACGAACTGAATGGAGTGTATGTAAACCTTACATGCGTATCCAATAACTTCTTTTAAACTCTGATAAATACTTTCTAAATGTTTCCAAAAGTTTTGGGCTCTGACCCATAATCAAAATATTTTCAAAAACTTTTACGCGTCCATCTACAGGGACACCAAGTTCAGGATGCATGCAGGATTTGAGTAGACTCTTATGTTACCTCATGCCTAATTCGGGATCTTTGTTTCAGTATTTCTTTTGGTAATATTGCCCCTTCAGACGATTCATTTATTAAGTTATTATTCAGACTATTTATTTGGTTTCAGATTTAATTCATTTGACTTATGATTTGGATTTTAGACTTGGAGCCGATGGTTTATTTGAAATTTATTTTATCTGGATGTTCATACTGTTATATTATTGGGTGAATGGATTAAATTGTTTTACTTCCACATGTTGATTTATATTAGTCAAAGTTAAAATTTTGGCACCAACATATTTAATAATAGGTAATCAGTAAATTTAAAAATATTTCGATAGTGATGCTAAGAATGAACCAAATGAGAATCCTGTTTCATTTTAGTAATGGACTGATTACCTGATATTTAGATAAGAAGGCTTTCATAAATGGTATCAAAGCATCGGGTTCTAGTGTCCATAGTATCTGTGCGGCTTACTACGATTTCAACATATCGTCCTTTGATATAAAGCCTTATTATTAGGACTATTTCATTCATCTTTACGTGTTTGAGATATCGTACTTCTACTATTAATTTTTGTATTGACTATGAACTCATACAAACTCGATCTGATTTCATATGTCGCCTAAGAGAGGAAGGCCAATTAGATCAGCAACCAGGGATGAGGGGAGACAGGCTCCGACGGAGCCACAGATACTACAACCACCACCACGGCAGGGGATGGTGATGGCCATAAAGGTGTCCAAAATAGTGGAATAGTCATTCAACGCAACTATGACGGCTATGGCAATCTACTTTCCACAGCCTCAGCTATAACTTCCAATGGCACCAGTTATCCAGGCCCAACCAAGGCCATCTACTTGGTAGAGGGTTAGCGAGGCTTTTTAGAAAGGCCACCCATCAGAGTTCCAGGGGAGCTCAGATGTGATTTTAGCGTGTCAGTGGAAGAAAGACCTCTAGTGCCATCTTCAGATGATAGAGTGAAGTGACTCTAAAAAACATATGTTAGCAACGTTTAAGATGGTGGGAGTTACCTTGCAGGGGTGGGATTATGTTACCACTACAAAGTAGAGGGATGCGATGCTGATAGCTGAGTTTTGGGAATGGTTCGACTGCAAGTACTTCTCGTCAATGGTTCAGACCAAGATGAGGAGTAAGTTCATTAAGGACTTAGGGTGACTGTTTGATAGCTGAGTATGAGAAGGAGTTCACCCATTTGGCTAACTTTATATCGGACAAGGTGAATAGTGAAGAGAAGAAGAAACTGCAGTTTATGGATGGGCTAGGCTAGAGGATCACACATCATTTGATTAGTAACCCAGTGTTGAAAACTTATATAAAAGTCATCAATGTTGCACTTTCGGACTGTCAAGACCATAATTTTAATCTTAAGGGAAATAAAATAGCAAGTGATCCTATCCAATCGAGCAAGGCAGGATGGAACGGTGCCAGTGGGGCACCACAATAGTAGGTAAGGCATTAGGGGCAGGGTTGTCAACAGGGGGATCAAGCCAAGAGGGTTAGGCCGCAAGGTTACAGAACTGAGGGTCAAGGTTTCAGGCAGGGACAATAGGGCCCTCAACCATAGTAGCAACAGGCTCCACAAGGATGCTAAGGCCAAAGGAACAATTGAGGAGGATAGTATGGCCGAGATTTTTAAGGAAAACATCTGGACCAGCCACGACAGGGACAGTAGGGCCAGAGGTAGAGGGACTTCCCGGGACAATGCTATATTTATGGACAAACAGGAAACACGACGAGAGATTTCCCTCAGTAGGGTAGAGCACAACAGTAGTGTGCCTAACAGGGGTAGTAGGCTCAGTTACCTCCTGTTATGCCAGTTCCACCAGCCCCACAATTACAGGGGCAGTTACAATATGGATGTGTGTATAATGTCTGGGATGTAGCCATGCCGCCAGCACCGTAGATGCCGCCAGCAGTCGAGGGTATGTTTCCTCTTCATAGTATTGAGGGTAGGATTTTATTTGATCTAGGGTCCTTACACTCTTTTATTGCTACTAGATTTGCACTAGCATTTGGTCTATTAGAGATAGCTGGCAACCTCTTTATGTGTGTAAAGTCACCGTTGGGTCGTGGGTCGCTTATACACTCGATTTGTAGATGACTAGACATTATTGTTGGGAGACTGAGTGTAGCGGCAGACCTCTTATGTTAGATATGGAGGGATATGATTTCATCTTAGGTATAGATTGGTTGAAGGGATATAGAGCGATGATATATTGCTATAGGAAAACCATTGTGTTTTACATTCTGGGATAGGAGATGTTCCTTATGGTAATGCCTCATCCTGAAGGAGAATCGCACACACACTTATATTATATTGAGAAGGAGACATTACAGCAGGTGGTTATCTTGTTGGACTCGATTCTAATCGCTAGGGATTTCGAGGATGTATTTTAGGAGATACTAGGGTTGTAACTCAATCGAGAAATTGAATTTGTTATTGAATTATCATCGGACTCGACACCGATTGCTCGAGCACCATATTGCATGGCTCCTTTAAAAATATGAGAGTTGAGAGAGAAGATTCAACATCTCTCACAGTAGGGTTTTATTTGGCAGAGTATATTACCTTGGGGTGCGTTAGTGTTTTTCGTGAAGAAGAGGTATGGTTCGCTCTGCTTGTGGGTAGACTACAGGGAGCTGAATAAGGTCATGATATGGAATAAGTATTCGTTATCAAAGATCGATGACCTATTTAACCAGTTGAGAGGAGTAGTTTACTTCTCTAAGATAGACCCGAGGTTGGGGTATCATTAACTGCGCATTCGAGAGGAGAACGTTCCTAAGACCATTTTCCTGATGCGGTATGGATCTTATGAGTTCAGGATGATTTCGTTTGGGCTCACGAATGCACTAGCAGTGTTCATGGATCTCATGAACTGGGTATTCAGGGAGTTTTTAGACTAGTTGGTGATCATGTTCAGAGATGACACTCTGGTCTATTCTCGTTCAGAGGATGAGAATGTAGAGCAGCTTCATATGGTTATATAGATATTACGGGACTATCAGTTGTATGAAAAATTTGAGAGGTGTGGATTTTGGCTACGGGAGGTGTAGTTTTTAGGCCACATTGTGTACAACATAGTCATTATTGTTTATTTGAGTAAGGTATCAGCGGTGAGGGAGTGGGGATAGCCCACGACACCGACCGAGATTCATAACTTTATGGGTTTGGCCGATTACTATCATCGCTTCATTAAGGGGTTATTAAAGATTGCGGATCCGTTGACAAACTTGATTCATAAAGGGGTACCGTTTGTGTGGAGCGACCATTGTCAATTAGCGTTCAATGAGCTAAAGGACAAATTAACATGAGCAAGGGGTTTAAATTGAAACAAAGATAAAGTTTTAATCATTAAGTTCTTTAACCTTTCATGATAGGTGTGAAGAGACTTTTTTGTTCCTAATAATGTCAAAAGTTATAAAAAAATTTGGGGGGAAAATACAGAAGTTGAAACACTTTAAGGGTTTATGTATAAAAAAAAATTAAAATTTAATTTATATTTTAGGGTTTATGTAGAATTTGAGTTCCGGATTTCCAAACAGGGTGTCAACCTCTCGAATTTTTACTTTAGGTTTTGAAAACTTTGGCCTTCAATTAAATCTTCTACAAACCACCATTTGTGTTGATTCAAAAGTCATTCTTTCTAATTTTTCACAAGGATTCCAAATATATAACTTTTAAAAGTTGAGGTGGAGTGTATTGTCTTCTTCCAAGAGCTGTAAAATTTTGAAAACTTTAATTTGATATTCGAGGATTCGTAGTGAAATTTGAAGCATTGCAGTATTGGGATTTAGTTTCTGTGTGAATTGTGAACAAAATGGTTTTGGTTTGAAGATTCAAATCATATTACACATGGAGAATTTTAATTTTGAAAATTTAACTCCCAAGATTGTAAAGCCTGGATTATAAACAACTATGAGTACTATAATGAAATTAAACTATATGGTTGAAATCCTATAAGTGTAAGGACACTGATTCCCCCTTCAAAACTTATTTAAAGTTAGGAACTCATAATCCATCATTAGAGCTCACTTGTAACTCATGATTCCTACGTGAAATCTTACATGTAAAATCATAATTGAATCCTATTATAGGGCGAAAGCATAACTGAAGTGAAAGAATTAAGTTATAAATATAAAATGATAGAATACTCGATAATTCCAAAATTTAAGCTTAGAAGATAAATGTGAAGGAAGTTTGAGGGTGTAAAACGGTATAGGTTTACCATGGAATTTCATTGGGTTCTATTGAGTTTATTTGTCATTTTTATCATCCCTATTGATAAGGAAGATGATATGACATTTGGTTTAGGTCCTAAGAGGTTTTGGTTAAGTTTAATGCAATTTTTCTTTAATTTTCAAATTTTTAGGGTCTTTATGTAATTTTTAAAAGTTAAAAAAAGTATTTAGAGGGGCTTAATTATAATTTTAAAGAATAGTGAAGGTGTTTTTATAGAAATTTGAAAATATATAAGCCATTTGGATAGTTTAAAAGTCCATTGAAAACTTTACGGGGTGTTTATAATTATGAAAACTTAAGGGTAAGTTTGAAAATTTTGTCTTTCTTTAGGTTATATTTGTAATAGTACAAAATTTTTCATTATGTTAATTATATGTTAAGGTAGGATTACTTATTCTTTAAATGCGTAGGTCGAAATAGTGAATCTGGACGCGTTATTCTGTAAGGGTCTTATAATTCTCCGTACAAAAAAAATTCGTCCTCGAAATTACCTTTGAATAGTTGTGAATATTGTTGATATATGACATGTCTAAGTTTCCAAGATGCTTTTTCAAGATCGTGATGTGTCCAAAGAACTTTCACTAAAGGAATGGTCTTCGTGCGAATTATTCGATCTTGTGTGTCTAAGATCTAAAGTTCTATTTCTTCAAAATCGTGGTTAGATTGTATCGATAGTCCATCCCATGTGATGATTGGATTTGGATCAGTAATATACTTCTTCAGCTAAGATATGTGAAAAACATTGTTAATTTAAGCCAAATCAGGGTGCAATATTAGTCAATATGTTACTGGTCTAATATGGTCAGTAATGGCGAATGGTTTAATGTATCGTGGTGCGAGTTTTCCTTTGAATTTCAATCTAATAATTCCCTTTCAAGGTTATAATTTTAAGAAAAATTGATCTCCTTCTTGAAATTCATTAGGTCGTCTACGATTATTGGCGTAATTTTTCTATCGACGTGGAGCTTCTTTTAATCTTTTCGCTAGTAGATGTACTTTCTCACTGGTTTCTTCTATAATTTGTAGGCCAAAAACTTTATTTTCTTCAGATTCTTTCCAAGAAAGTGGAGAACGACATCCTCTTCCATAAAATGCTTCATATGGAGTGACTTTAATATTAGCTTGATAGCTATTGTTGTAAGAAAATTCTACTAGTGCTAAGTGATCCCTCTAATTCCCTGTTAGATCTAGTACACATGATTGTAACATATATTTTAGGGTTTGTATAAATTATTTCGATTGTCTATCGGTCTAGGGATTATATGTGGTACTAAGAAGTAATTTAGTTTGCATTATTTTTTTGTAAAGCTTTCCAAAAATATCCCGCTAATCGAGGATCTCGACCAGATGTAATAGATAAGGAGTTCCATGTAATCTGACACTCTCTTGAAGATATAGGTTGTTGAGTCACTATAGTGAATCAGTAGTACACACTTTAAGAAAATGAACTGACTTAGTTAGTCGGTCTATGATTACCCAAATTGAATTATATCCCTGTGTGGTGGGAGGGAAGCCATTAACAAAGTCCATAGTAATATGATCCCACTTCCAAGATGGGATGGGAAGAGGTTGCAAGAGTCCTCCTGGTTGTTGGTGTTCAATCTTTACTTGTTGACATGTGAAACATTTGGCAATAAAGGTTCGAATGTCTTGTTTCATTCCTACCCACCAAAAATGTTTTTTGAGTGTGTGATACATTTTGTTGATGCCTGGATGAATAATAAATCTGGAATGATGACCTTCTTGGAAAAGTTATTTTAACTTGGAATCTAAAGGTACACATATTCGGTTTTGAAATCTCATTCTGTTAATAAGGTGATATGTCCATTCTGGATTAGCTTTTCCACGTTCAATATTTTGGCATTGGATAATGAGAAATTTATTGGTTATTTGTTGCTCACTTATCCTTTTCTAAAGAGATGAATAGGCTACAATATTATAAAGAGTATTATAGGTTTGGCTTTGCAAATTATAGTGTGTCAATGTGAGCATGATTTGATATGCAAACGTTCCGATTAGCCTTCCATTAGTTTTACGACTAAAGGTATCAACTGCCCTATTTTCTTTTCGTGGATGATAATGTAGTTAGAAAACATAATCTTCTAAGTATTCCATCCACCTGTATTATCTCAAATTTAGATATTTTTGGTTGAAGATATATTTTAAACTTTTGTGATTTGAAAATAACTGAAATTCCACTCTATATAATTACAACTGCCAAACCTTCAAGGAAAAAATAATAGTGGCTAATTCTATATCACGAACTGGCTAATTGCATTAGTGATCCATACTCTATGGCTTTTCCTGATTGCATGAGTACACATCCTAGCCTTTGTAAGGATGCGTCCATGTATACATCGTAACTTATAGTACTAGAAGGTATTGTGAGTATAGGTGTGGTAGTCAAACATTCCTTTAAAATACAACAAGCTTGAGTACATTCTTGGTTCCACTCAAATTGTGCATCTTTTCGAGTTAATTTCATAAGAGGTAGAGCAATGGTGGAGAATCCTTCTACGAATCTTCGAAAATAACCACCTAATCCATGAAAATTGAGAACTTCAGTTACGATAGTGGGTTGTGACCATTCTATAACTATAACGGTTTTGCTGTGTCTACTGGAATTCCTAGCTTCGTAATCACATGTCCTAAAAATTTTATCTATTTAATTAAGAAATCACACTTGCTTTTCTTGGTATACAATTAATGACATCGTAAAGTATTTAGTATGATTTGTACATGATGTTCGTGTCTTCTTCATTTTGTGAATATATTAGAAATTTGTCAATGAATACGATCACAAATTGTTCCAAAAATTGTGGAACTCTATGATTCATTAAGTCCATAAAAGCTCCTTGGAGCTTTAGTAAGTACAAAAGACATTACTAAAAATTCAAAGTAACCATACCGAGTTTTGAAAGTTATTTTTCGTATGTTCTCTTCTTTTACTCTTAACTAGTGATATCCGGAGCATAAATCGAATTTTGAAAATACCTTGGCTCCTCGTACCAGATAAAATATATCACCGATTCTAGGTAAGGAATACTTATTCTTAATGGTGACTTTGTTTAACCAACAGTAATCTATACACAATCGAAATGAATTGTTTCTTTTCTTTATGAATATGATCGGAGCACCCCTGGGACATGAACTTGGTCGAATAAATCCTTTGGATAATAAGTCATCAAGATGGGTTTAAATTTACTGTAGTTATAAAGGTTTCACTCGGTAAGGTGCTATAGAAGTAGAAATGGTATTAGGAAAAATATTGATTGCAAATTCAATTTCTCGAGATGGATGAATTCTAGGTAAGTCTTCAGGAAATACATCATCATAATTGTCAAGAATCTTTAAAGAATAAGATGATATATTTACAAAAGTCCTAGAAAGTTGTCCCTAAAATCTTCTACTTCGTTTGGTAGTGTTTCTAAAAATCACTTTTCTCTATGACAAATCGATATATGCATTATTGGTAGATAATGTATCTATACCAATAATGATATCGAATCCTACTATGTTTAAGAGTACTAGATAAATAATGATGGTTCTGACATCAAGTTTTACACCACTAATTTTCCAAATCTATCATATTCTGGCGATGGTACCTGTGGGCGTACTTATGGCAATCGGATGATCTAAAAAATAGGAATAAGATCTTCTAATGTCATAAATTTTGAACTAACAAAGGAATGAGATGACCCCAAATCAATCAATACATGAACCATAAGGTTACAAAGAAAATAAGTACCTTTGATAACGTAGTGTCTATCTGTCTGCGTTAATAATTCAAAAGATCGGCCCTGAGTGGCAATGTTGGATGTAGATCCGTGATTATTAAAATTTTATGGGGGAGGTCTAGGAGTAGTTTTTCCTTGTGTAGCTGAAGGTATTCTCAGATTTCGTTGCGGTTTGAGGTTATTTCCGGTATTCGTAATGGGTATGATATTATGATTGGGTTTATGAAGCTTAGGACACTGAGATCTAATGTGTCTAGGAGCATATCATTCATGGCAACGAATGGTAGTACCACTGTTTCGGTGTTGAATCTAACTAAATGATCGTCCTTCACTTGTTTTAAAATTGGGGCGATTTCAGATCGAAATATTTGGTGAATTAGTATGAGAATTATTTTAGGAAAGAGGAAAATTACTACAATATGTTCCATTAGGAGCTAGATTTTTCTCGATGAGGTTGGCTGTGTCGATCATATTCCCGAACTCACAAATTTGTAAAGGTATAAGAGAAGTTTTGATACAAGCTTTGAGTTCTCATTCAAAATGTTTAAATTTTTTAATATCAGTATCGATATATTCCTGAGCATAATGGGAGAGTTCTTTGAATCGATCCTCGTATTGTAATACTATCATATTATTCTATTGGAGTCCAAAAAATTCCGCTATCTATTTATCGTGTAATGCTTTAGAAAAATACTTTATGAAAAATATTTCTTCAAATTATGGCCATGTGAAAATTTTCGTGTTTGAGTGTGTTTTACTGCTTGCCACCAGTGATCAGCCTCTCCTTCAAATAAGTAAGTGGATAGATAAGCTCGTAGTTCAGGTACTATTACTACTCCATTTAGAACCTTTAAAGTTTGCCTAAACTAGTGTTCGACTTTTGATGCTCCAGGTTTCCAGTAAAAAGCAGGAGGTCATTGTTGCAAAAATTTCTTTCAGAGCATTCATTCGTCGAACCTCTATAAATATATCGATTTCGAGTATAGGATTATATAGGTCTTGCCTTAATCTAGTGAGTTATTGTAAACACCTGGCTATGTTATCCATGGCTATAGATGGAATAGCTGATGTAGATTCAGATCATGATGTTGTGTTAATGTTGTGAGTATTCACCATACTATAGAAGTAAATAATAATAAAGCATAACACAATCATAAAACAATTCATAAAATGAAATAAGTTATCTTATAAGATCCTTCAACTTTATTATTAGGAAACTTTAACATACATGCTACTTGTTCAAACATTCTAAGTTTTAATTAGTTCCTAGTCCAATTATATTAGTAACGTAACACTCTATTTTTATATTTCTCACAGAGAGTTTTTATTTATTTCATAGTGGTCATAAGCCTTTTAGATGTCTATGAGTTGCCTATCCTCTTTTTCTTCTTTAGAACCTCCTGAGATTGAGTGTGACGAAGATGTAGTGCCATCGATAGATGGTAAATCTGGAGCATAATCACCAGGAGATACCGATGGAGTTATACATATTTCTTTTATCGGCATGAAAACCCATGCTAAATGAATCGCTTGTTGTAGGAGTTCTTCATCTTCGAAAAATCGTCGAGCTTGTTTCATCACTTGTTCTTCTCTTAACAATCGATACATCAATAGATGAGGCTTTATATTTGGTGATGCGATGGACCAATCTCGATCAATGTCCCTAATGGCCTTAAATAATTTACTATACCCTTCTTCTAGGACTTTTTGGCTAAATTTTTCTTAGTTAATACCATTAGTGTTCAAGTAGATAGTGTCCCATACGTTCATTACTGCAAGATAGACAATTAGTGTCGAATGTAATCTAAAAAATCTACAAAAGCATAAATAACTATATCGTTTAATGTGTCACGCATGAGTATACACTTGGTATTCTTAAATTATCCGCTCTGATACCATGTTGTCACATTTCAAAATAATTAAGAGTGATCTGGGGGTTGGGTTTATAGGTGTAACTAGAAAATAATTGGAATAGCAGTAGTATACATAATATGGACAAACGTAATACTATATAGCGGCAATGTTTTTAATATAAAGTGAAGCATGGGGATACATTATTCATTACACTAATTTCAAATAGAGGCACAATATTTTATTACATAATACATAAAAGAAAATAAACTAAAAGAAAGTCAAAAGGGTAAGACATGTGCCTTGATACTATATTAATTACATCCATTTATACGTAGTAACATAAGAATTTATAAGGGGATCTTCAGTGTTGCAGTTGATCTTCCAGGCGTATATAATTCTTAGAGTAACATGAGGTGATGCATTATAATGGTGTGGGGTCGAGGTGATGTTGCCTTCTCTATTGCATGGGGTCCATATGGAATTTAAAAAATGTAAGCAAAATTGCCAAGCAAATAATTCTCATTCTATACAGTTCAAAACATGATTTTTTAATGAGTCCGTATAAAAAATTTAATATGAAAGAGATTCAATGTTACGATTTGATAACATGTTTGTTTTAAGAATAATATAGAAATATATGGCTTGATCTGGTGCTGGTTAGGAATAATTTCTAAACAAATAACCCATAATTATCCATTTAGAGGTTTTGGGTAATAGTCATACATATGACGATGTCAATCCAATAAAATTGGAGATAATAAATCTATATACTGTATATAAAAGTAGCTGTGCTAATTCAATTTGACACTCCATATGGTAGCAATAACTAGGCCCTCATTATCTGAGTCCTGTAAGCCAAATAATTTAGTCATGGGTGTAATAAGAGATTATTCCCTGGTCACACTGTATAATAGAACCAAGTTAAGTATTTATCATATGTATTAGTATGATTGCATAATCACTATAAATAGTGAATTAATTATACATAAACAATTGAACTATTAGAATGAGTTCCACAATAAGAATATGATATACTGGGTTTATCACTGAGTGATATCAACAAAAAGCATATTCAAAAGCACTGCGTAAATTTAATACTAAATAAGAAACCACCTGTAACACCCCGTCTTTTTGATGATTTAAATAATTATGTGATTAATTATTATGATGGGAATAAGTATGCGATTAATTATTGTTGTTGGATTAATTAAATTAAAATGCGAGAAATTAATTTGTTATTAATCCGAATTAAAATAATTATTAACTAGCGTGCCAAGGGTTAATACTTATTGTTGTGAACTATTAAATATTACTGTGTGATATGTAATATGGAATTATGATATTTGATAAATTGCCGAAAGTGATAAATACGACAGTTTGGTAATTTAAGTCTGACGCGCATGTGAGTCATGTCGGGACTGATTGATTGGGATAAAAAGAGAATTTATTTTTATTAACTCAAATGGTCATTTCAAGTTCACCGTTGAGTCCGGGAGGGTTGAGATAGTCAGAAAACACTACCCATGTGTTTTATTTGGACTCCGGGAGATTTTAGGCCAAACCGGCACCCTATAGGGGTAGTTTTGTAATTTGGATTTTTGGGAAAATTAAATGGACAAAAATTAAAGAATAATTATATCATCTATGGGAGTTACATTAGGGTTAAGTTACACAAAAATCAAGGGAGAGCTACATAGGGTGAGGGAGAGCAAAGTCCCAAGGAAGGGAACCACTTAGCACCACCTTGCACAACCACCACCACCATCGTATAGATCGGAAGATGAGGAATGAATCTATACCAACATCACCAACGGATAAGACCATCCTATTCGAGGCAAGTGTTTATTACTTTCTTTCTTTTAGCAATAATCATGCTCATGTTAGTGTAGGTGAAATTAATCATGATTTACATATGAATTGGGTGAAAATTAGAGATTTAAATTATGATTAAGGATTGGTTTAAATTAGTAGTTCAAAGACCTTCATGTATGTAGAGGATTAATCATGTAACTGGACTATATATTGATGAACAAATATGGGTTGATTAGGTTATTTAATCGAAAATTTGGAAACTAGGGTTCATATGAAATAAATTTGGGGGTTTTATATAATTATGATGATTGATGACGAATTAAGGATCCTCGGAAGTTAGGAATGATTTATAACCTGTTACGTGTTGATGGGTATTGATGATGAGGCATTGGGTGTTGAATCTTAGAGGCTTTTAGGTTCTAAAATAGTGAAAAATGCTGAAAATCTAGGCAGGAAGACGAACAGTGCAATCTCGCGCGAAGTTGCGCGAAGTCATTCGAGCGAGATGGCATCTCACGCGAAGTCGCTCCAACGACACGTGGAAGTCATTCAAATGACATGCCATCTGGTTCAAGCGACAGAAGGAATTTTTGGGGATTTTCTCATAGTCCAGTTTTGAGTTTGCCGATTTATTGGAGTGAGAGAAACTGCCAAATAGTAAATTCAAAAAGGAGAGAATTTCGAGAAAAGTATGTGAGAATTAATACTTTAATTATTTTGGAATAGAGAGAATATACCTTGGAGATTATGGGAGAGATAGTAATCTAAATATTTATGCTATACATAGGGTTAAGGTTAAAATACGTATGAGAAGTATATATGTAGGTTGGAGAAATACCTATAAATTCTAATAGGATGTGTGTATGCCTATTATGTAATATTATTATTAAGAGCACTAATGGGTGATAACCCAGGGGTGCAAAAATCTTACTATTAGGTGCACTAATGAGTGATAACTCGGGGGTGCAAGAACATTGCTGATTAAGTGTACTAATGGGTTATAACCCGGGGGTACAAGGATGATTATTGTTAGGCGCACTAATGGGTGATAACCCGAGGGTGTTGGATTATTATTGATAGGTGCGTTAATGGGTGCTAACCCGGGGATGTAGGATTTATTGATAGGTTCATTAATGGGTGCTAACCCGGGGATGCAGGATTCTCTTGATAGGCGCACTAATGGGTGATAACCCGGGGGTGATGGATTATTATTGATAGGTGCATTAATGGGTGCTAACCCGGGGATGCAGGATTAGTATATATATATATATATATATATATATATATATATATATATATATATATATATATATATATATATATATATATATATATATATATAGTAACTTGTGAATATTTCTACTACGTGAAATTAGTAGACTTGGTAATAATAATAATCATTACATTGCGCCAAGTGATCTTAACATAAGGGTGTAGGGTTAGTGTATATATATAGGATGATGAGACTATATATATATATATATATGAGTGTACTTGGGGAACTTTCTACTTTGTGAGACTAGTAGATAAAATGGAAATGAGAAATAAAAGAATCTTAGTGGATAAAAGATTAACCATTCAAACGGTGAATAATGAAACTTAGCATGTGAGATAAATTATCTGAATAGCGTATTGTATGGGTGATACGGTAATACTACTAGTGAGCATAGTTAGTATTAGTATGGTTTTTGACTAGTTAGACTGGGTGGTATAACTAGGGGAGATTAGATGTACGTTAGCCGTGCACAATAGATGAGAGGTGAGAAACTCATGTGAGAGTTCGATAACTAACATGCGTATAAAACTTGTTTTAATAACCAGTTTTAAATACTTGCTAAATCATTTTTAAACCTCGGGCTCTGACCCGTTTCTTGTATCTCTTCTCTCTTTTGCTATATATATATATATATATATATATATATATATATATATATATATATATATATATATATATATATATATATAATATATGGTGCTCAGCCACAGGAGTACCAGATTTAGAGATTTGGATTGCTTGACGTGCTACAGCTGTTGTGGAAGTTATAGGTCCTTGCAGTAGACGCATCTGTCCTTTCCATCCAGTTTTATCTAGACTTCTTATTTAGGGCATATGTCGCCCACTTCTGGTTCCTTCATCGGAGATATTGTATCCAGTTTAGTTTATGGTTTGGAGTTTTAAACTGGGAGTTTTACCCAGTCTTATTTATTTCATTACTTGATTCATGTTCAGTATTTATTATATTCCTATGCGTGGTAAATGGTTTATATTTTAAGATTGAATGAAAATTGATTTACTTGGTTTTACTAAAATTGGAAATGTTTTGACACATAACTTAATTTTATATTAGGTGAATAAAATGTTAAAATGTTTTTCGACAGTGATGCTAAGAATGAACCCACCGAACATTCTATTTTAAATTGGTACAGGACTGATCACCCTTTATTTAATTGGGCGGTGTGTCACAGGTGGTATCAGAGAATCAGGTTCTAGTGCCCTTAGGATATGTGCGGCTTATTACGTTTCAGCGTATCGTTCTTTGATGTAGAGCCTTATGATAGGATTGTTGTTTTCCCTTAGTATGGGACTTACGCTCTCCGGCTACGAATGACAATGGATGTGACTCATTATACAAAATTTTGTGTGATTCGAACACCGAACATTTTAGGACGACCAGCGAGGGCCGTAATAAGAACTGCAGGAGAAGAAGCCCAACAGAAGACATAGAGATATAGGGAAAGAATGATCGTGACAAAAATCACCATAAGGTTTACTTAAGAAAATGATAATATAAATCATCACTCGAGAACAGTGGGTTCCCAGGGCACAGTCGTAGATAACGATGGAATGATTTCAGGACCACCTATCATAGGTTATGAAGGGGAAATCAGAGGGACTCTTTTGAAAACCCATCGGTGAAAATGAGGATAAGAAAAAGAGAGTGTAACAGACCAACAGAGGTAGAAAATCCGAAGGAAATTGTGTAGAGTGGGGTGTGACAACACTCAAAATTAAATTTGGGAGTTAAAATCTATAGCTCTTAGGAGCATCATGTAGTGATTAGAGGCAATCACCATATATGAAGAAGTGTGTTTGAAATTAGAGAGAAATTTACGTACGGTTTGACCGTGAGGTCTTCCATTCAATGTGGTAACAAAATGCGAGTGAAATTTTGATGTTTAGCACACTGGGTAAGATAGAGACCGAACATGAGAGATAGGTTGAATTTCATATCGAGCCTCGTACCTGGCAAAGGGGTATAAATTATCCAAAGGGTTTATAGTTGATAAAGGACCCGTGACTAGAACACCAGTATGAATGGGAAATACGTTTAGGATTACTAGTGTTGAGGCCGTCAAGATCATACATTAGTATGATAATGTTAACGCTTCCCAGAGAAGGGAGTAAAGAGGGTTAACGAATCTTCTAAAGAGCAAAAACTGAATTTAACAGTGTTAGTGAAACCCCACATGAGAGTATACCCTATAGGGAACTCGGTTAGATGATTTTAAGTGATTAACTTCAAGAGGATGAAGAAGTCAATCAGGGTTGTAGAGGCTAACCATAGTTCCTAATAGCTAACGTAGCCAAAGGGATAATGGACGAACAATAGTGAGTTGAGACTACTCGGTCCAAAAGAAGGAAATTTCCAAAATGCTCAGTGGGACCAGTTAAGGGGAAATGGTTCGTGAAGTTTTCCTTATGTGAAGGAAGTAGAACTACAAGTGTTGAAGGTTTCCACAATTGAGAAGTGAGATCGAAAAAATTAGAAATGGTAAACCGTGCCAGTTAGGCATAACAACTGGATGAGTGAGACTTCCAGCGAAGGAATTTGGGGTCAAGAGAATTACGCCCAGGAAATTTATAACCCAAGCGTGATGGGTTCAAGATGGACCAGTAGAGTCCTCGTTAATAGTAGCATACAATATGGCATGTTAGGGTCTACGGGGCCTGGGATGTAAACGGGAGTTCGGTAAAGCCATAATTGAGGCCTAGAGATTTTGGGCCAACGTTTCAATAATGATCGTGAAACCCACATGATGGAATAAATTGTCCATGATGAGAGGGGACAACTATAGGATTAAATCCTAAGATGTATAACGATTGCAGATGTTCATGGGTCGTGTGGGCATCCACATGCTGAGACCCTGTGATTTGGCGAGACTGGTGAGGTTTTATTTCTTATATGTGAGTAAACGATCAATTACAGTAACATGGGTGTGTCACAACTTATATGTAAATTGGAAACCCTAAACTTTGCGTGCGATTAGAGTTTAGTGGGAACGTAAGTTTTAACAGTCTTGTTACAAATGTATTTCTCGTTGTTAGCAGGGCATTTTGATGATTGCCCGGGAGTGAACCAGGTGGGACCTAAGAATATGTTTTGTTGTTATAATTTACTACTGCATTGGGTCAGCTTTAGTAGAGTTTATTATGGTAATGTATACTGATTAATTAGCGTATGGTTAAACGATAGTAAAAAGGTTGTGATATGACTGTCGTGCCGGATACTCCGGGAGGAGGAATCTTTATTTTGTGTGGCTCCACCTAAAATAGGGTTGGGCCCAGACATATGAATATATGAAAATTTTCATGGTATTATAGACCTCAACGAGTATGTTGTCTAGTTATATGCAATTCTAGTGCGCAGGAATTTATTTTACTGAGGAGACTCAGGATGCATTGTTTTCTTCTTCGAGCAGAGAGGTAGGGCTCGTTGTATATATATAGCACTGAATACCTGAGATAGTGAGAGTGACATGCTTCATGTTATGTTAGGGACGTAAGAGTGGATGAGAAAACTCTTATGTCAACATACGGAGATTTTAGAGAGATACATAGTATGGATTGAGGGTCTTACGGACCTCGACAACCGACTAGGTTAGATAGTAGTGTATCGGGGGGGGTTCCTTGTTTGGATTTCGCTTTGCGAGACATCCCACGCATGAAACTAGCGAACGTCGGGAGTTGGAGAGAAGTTTGGTTGATAGTACATAAGCTTATATATTGGTTATTGTACCTATAGGAGAATATAATTGAGAGTTGATAATTCTTGTATGACTTAAGGACAATAGAGTCGCCTAGTCTTAGTATCATTCTGAATAGATCAATGATACCATTGAAGGATTGATTAACTTTTGACTAGTGGGGTGGTTTAGTGCACCCCTACCACATCAGCATACCGAGTGTGCAAGAATTGAGGTAAGAAAATTTTATGTCATTTGTATAATGATGCGCAAGGCATAGGGTGTATGGGCGCCCTAGGGGATTGAATCAAACAGTGAATTATGATTATCTTGTGAATTTGATAACATGTAGTTGGGTAAGCCGAAGATTACTCCATAAGATTTTTTAGAGACTTAAGTTTCAAAATAAACTGAGATTTTTGAGCGGGAAAAAAGACTTGTGTGACACGGTAAGACAAAGTCACACGTATCACGATTTGAAGTACATTCAAGGGAGTATAAAATGTATCAGGATACAAATAACAGTTGTAATGGGTTTAATGTAGAGTAATGTTCAAAGTTAGTCTTGCAGTGGGTCACCTAACTGTTAGAAAAAGGGCGGACAATTCGAAACCAGTAGGGGCTCCTTCCACTAGAGAATGGAAGAGTATCCCCAAGGATCTTCTCATATACCTGAGATGGTGAGATTATAGGTACTAAAATGCGATTGACTACGGCGTAATACCCACTGAGGGATGGGCAGGACAAGCGGTCTAATCAGATGCGGGAGAGAAAATTTTATGTGGACCCTGAGATCTTAGGGGAGGACGAGAGAAGTACCTTCCACTAGTGGAGTTTGTGTCTAAATAACTACTATAAGTTCACATTTGGGCAGAGTGCCAATAGAAGTATGTCACGATAAACTTTGTTATTGTCCTACTTAATAGTTAAAGGTGGGGGACCAATTATGATTACAAATGTCGGAGAAGAATTGATATTATCGTATATATTGTGTGTGACATATATATTTCACCTTCAATTTACTTATACGAACAACACAAAACAAAGTCGTATGTATCTGAAAGGAGGATAAATCTACTAAGGTGAAAATACTAGAAGACTAGATAGTGAATATCTATAATATAGTAAGTAGTGAAACTTAAACGGTAAGGCTTAGGGAGGAGCCTACATGACAGGGTAACCTGGAGTTTAAAACAAACACATGTGAAGTGTTCATTATTAAGGGTATTCGATAACGTACTATATGGGTGGTACGGAGTAGCATACTTGGGAGCGCAAGGATGCGATGCGCAATGTTGTTACAACGTTGTTGGTACCTGGTATACTTTTTCTGAATTTCGGTACAAAATTCCGTTATAAGGGAGGAAGTATGTAACGTCCCGTATTTTTGACGATTTAAATAATTATGTGATTAATTATTATGATGGGAATAAGTATGCGATTAATTATTGTTGGATTAATTAAATTAAAATGCGAGAAATTAATTTGTTATTAATCCGGATTAAAATAATTATTAACTAGCGTGCAAGGGTTAATACTTATTGTTGTGAACTATTAAATATTACTATGTGAGATGTAATATGGAATTATGATATTTGATAAATTGTCGGAAGTGAGAAATACGACAGTTTGGTAATTTAAGTCTGACGCACGTGTGAGTCGGGGCGGGATTGATTGATTGAGATAAAAACATAATTTATTTTTATTAAATTGTATGGTCATTTCAAGTGCACCGTTGAGTTCGGGAGGGTTGAGATAGTCAAAAAACACTACCCGTGTATTTTATTTGGACTCCGGGAGATTTTAGGCCAAGTCGGCACCTCGTAGGGGTAGTTTTGTAATTTGGATTTTTGGGGAAATTAAATGGAAGAAAATTAGAGAATAATTATATCATCTGTGGGAGTTCCATTAGGGTTAAGTTACACAAAAATCAAGGGAGAGCCACAGAGGGTGAGGGAGAGCAAAGTCCCAAGGAAGGGAACCACTTAGCACCACCTTGCACAACCACCACCACCATCGTATAGATCGGAAGATGAGGAACGCATCTATACCAACATCGCAAATGGATCAAACCATCCTATTCGAGGAAAGTATTTATTACTTGCTTTCTTTTAGCAATAATCATGCTCATGTTAGTGTAGGTGAAATTAATCATGATTTACATATGAATAGGGCGAAAATTGGAGATTTAAATTATGATTAAGGATTGGTTTAAATTGGTAGTTCAAAGCCCTTCATGTATGTAGAGGATTAATTACGGGACTGGACTATATATTATGAACGAATCTGGGTTGATTAGGTTATTTAATTGAAAATTTGGAAACTAGGGTTCGTATGAAATAAATTTGGGGGTTTTATATAATTATGATGATTAATGACGAATTAAGGATCCTAGGATGTTAGGAATGATTTATAACCTGTTATGTGTTGATGGGTATTGATGATGAGGCGTTGGGTGTTGAATCTTAGAGGTTTTTAGGTTCTAAAATGGTGAAAAACGCTGAAAATCTGGGCAGGAAGACGAACAGTGCAATCTCGCGCGAAATCGTTCGAGCGAGATGTCATCTCGCGCGAAGTCACTCGAACGACACGTGGAAGTTGTTCAAATGACATGCCATCTGGTTCGAGCGATAAGGGGGAATTTTTAGGGATTTTCTCAAAGTCCAGTTTTGAGTTTGCTGGTTTATTGGAGTGAGAGAAACTGCTAAATAGTAAATTCAAATAGGACAGAATTTCGAGAAAAGTATGTGAGAATTAATACTTTAATTATTTCGGTATAGAGAGAATTTACCTTGGAAATTACGAGAGAGATAGTAATCTAAATATTTATACTATTCGTAGTGTTGAGGTGAAAATACGTATGAGAAGTATATATGTAGGTTGGAGAAATACCTATAAATTCTAATAGGATGTGTGTATGCCTATTATGTAATATTATTGTTTAGAGCACTAATGGGTGATAACCTCGGGGTGCAAGAATCTTACTATTAGGTGCACTAATGAATGATAACTCGGGGGTGGAAGAACATTATTGATTAAGTGTACTAATGGTAGATAACCTGGGGGTACGAGGATGATTATTGTTAGGTGCACTGATGGGTGATAACCCGGGGGTGCTGGATTATTATTGATAGGTGCGTTAATTGGTGCTAAACCAGGGATGGAGGAGTTTATTGATAGGTGCATTAATGTGTGCTTACCCAGGGATGCAAGATTCTCTTGATAGGCGCACTAATGGGTGATAACCCGGGGGTGCTAGATTATTATTGATAGGTGCATTAATGGGTGCCAACCCGGGGATGCAGGATTAGTATATATATGTATAGGGATGATGTGACTATATATATATATATATATATATATATATGAACTTGTGAATATTTCTACTATGTGAAATTAGTAGACTTGGTAATAATAATAATCATTACATTGCGCCAGGTGCATGATTGGTGTATATATATAGGATGATGTGACTATATATATATATATATATGAGTGTACTTGGGGGAAATTTCTACCTTATGATGCTAGTAGATAAAATGGAAATGGGAAATAAAATAATCTTAGTGAATAAAAGATTAACCATTCAAACGATGAATAATGAAACTTAGCTTGTGAGATAAACTATCTGAATAACGTATTGAATGGGCGATACGGGAATACTACTAGTGAGCATAGTTAGTATTAGTATGGTTTTTGACTAGTTAGATTGGGTGGTATAACTAGGGGGAGATAAGATGTACGTTAGGCATGCACAATAGATGAGAGGTGAGAAACTCACGTGAGAGTTCGATAACTAACATGCATATAACACTTGTTTTAAGAACCAGTTTTAAATACTTTCTAAATCATTTTTAAACCTCGGGATGTGACCCGTTTCTTGTATCTCTTCTCTCTTTTGATATATATATATATATATATATATATATATATATATATATATATATATATATATTATATCAGGTGCTCAGCCACAGGAGTACCAGATTTAGAGATTTTGATTGCTTGACGTGCTGCAGTTGTTGTGGAAGTTGTTGGTCCTTGCAGTAGACGCATCTGTCCTTTCCATCCAGTTTCATCTAGAATTCTTATTTAGGGCATATGTCGCCCACTTCTGGTTCCTTCATTAGAGATATTGTATCAGTTTAGTTTATGGTTTGGAGTTTTAAACTGGGAGTTTTACCCAGTCTTATTTATTTCAGTACTTGATTCATGTTCAGTATTTATTATATTCCTATGTGTGGTAAATGGTTTATATTTTAAGATTGAATGAAAACGGATTTACTTGGTTTTACTAAAATTGGAAATGTTTTTACACCCAGCTTAATTTTATATTAGGTGAATAAAATGTTAAAAAGTTTTTCGACAGTGATGCTAAGAATGAACCCGAACATTCTGTTTTAAATTGGTACATGACTGATCACCCTTTATTTAATTGGGCGGGGTGTCACATCACCTACATGGATTTAGTTTTTTGAAAATTTTCTAAAGAGTTGTTAAAGTCAAGGTGGTAATTCCAGTAAGTCTGATTAAGAGGAAATGTATTTTCGGTGTAAGTATAAAATTGTAAACTAATTGAAAGTGCAGTAAACTTACAAATTTGAGTAGAAAAATAAGTAACGGGGTTTAAATTGAAAATAAAGTTAAAGTGTTATTACTTAAGTTCTTTAACTTTTCAAGATAGGTGTTAAGAGACTTTTTTGTTCCTAATAGTGTTAAAAAGTTATAGAAAATGCTTGGGGGTGAAAATACAGAAGTTGAAAAACTTTAGGGGTTTATGTGTAAAAATAAAATTAAAATTTTGTTTATATTATAGGGTCTTTGTTGAATTTTAGTTCTTGATATCCAAATAGGGTGTTGTAATGTACCGTTTTGACCAGAATTTTTTTTTGAAATTTTTTCGAATTTTCTGATTGGTCACACGCTCTCACGTGCTCAGTCAAATTTACCATGCACTGAAATTGACTTCACTTGCGCACATGTACAACATGCATTTTCAACTTCTCGAATTTTGACTTTAGGGTTTGAAAAGTTTGATCTTCAATTGAGTCCTCTACAGACCATCATTTGTGTTGATTCAAAAGCCATTCTTTCCAATTTTCACAAGGATTCCAAATATATAACTTTTAAGAGTTGAGAAGGACTTTAGTGTCGTCTTCCAAGAACAGTAAAATTTTGAAAATTTCAATTTGATATTCATGAATTTGTAGTGAAATTCGAAGTATGGCAGTATTGGGGTTTAGTTTCTATGTGAATTGTTAACAAAATTGTTTTAGTGTGAAGGTTTAATTCATCCTATACACGAAAAATTTTGATGTTGAAATTTTAACTACCAAAATTATAAAGATTGGATAATGAATAACTATGAGTACTATAATGAAATTAAACTTTATGGTTGAAATTCTATAAGTCTAAGGATAATGATTCCCATTTTAAGACTTCCTTAAAGTCAGGAACTCAGAATCCACCAATGGAGCTCAAGCTTCCATGGTGATTTTTAAAATTTTGACCTTTAAGTCATGATTTCTACATGAAAGCTTACATGTAAAAGCATAATTGAATCATATTCAAGTGAAAAAACATAACTAAAGTGGAAGAATTAAGTTTTTAATAAAAAATGATAGAATACACGAAAATGCCAAAATTTAGGCTTTGGTTTTTAGCTACCGTTTGTACTGAATTCTTTGTGCAGATAGAGGCTTTATATATGGGAAGTGAGGGTGAGTCTATTGGTCAAAGTTGGGGTGGAAATAGGCTGGTCTAATGGAAGATAAATGTTAAGAAAGTTTGGGGTGTAAAATGGTATAGGTTTACCTTGGCATTTCATTGGTTCCCATGGAGGTTGGTTGTCATTGTTATAAGCCATGCTGATAAGAAGGATGATATGATGTTTGTTTTATGTCCGTAAGAGGTTTTGATTAAGTTTAAGGTAGTTTTTCTTTATTTTCCAAACTTTTGGGGTCTTTATGTAATTTTCAAAAGTTAGGAAAGTATTGAGAGAGGATGAATTATAATTTCAAAGAATAATGAAGGTGTTTGTAAAGAAATTTTGAAATGTATAAGTCATTTAAATAGTTTAAAGGCCCATTGAAAACTTTAAGGAGTGTTTTGTAATTATGAAAACTTAAGGGTAACTTTAGAATTTGTATTTTCTAAGGTTTTTATTGGTAAAAATCCAAAAAATTTCGTTATGTTGATTATATGTTAGGGCAGGATTACTTATTTTACAAATACGTAGGTCGAAATATTGAATCTGGACGCATTGTTCTGTACGAGTCTTACATATGATGCATCTTCTGGTTTGGATATGATGATTTAAAGCTTTGCTTAATGTTGTAACACATGGTTCTTTTTCAATGGATGTGATTATCTACAAGTGAACTTTAAGGATTATCATTGTCATTTTCTTATTTCATTCATTGCCAAGGTTGATACTTGGAGGAGTTGATTGGATTGCTTGATTACATTTAATTATATGCATCTTCTTTAGATGATTCCCTTGATGGTCTTGTTTTTTTTTTATTGCTATAATCCAAGAGATAGGTTTCATCGTGTTTGGATTGAATCTTTTCATCTCAAGAACACTAAAGAGATGATAGTGAAGTGGTGCCATATATCAATTGAGTTTGTCATCGTACAAAATCTTTAGTCTTACATACTTTTGATTTCACAATATCATTTTTTATGATGACAATTGAATTGATATCATTTGAGAAAAGTATTAGAGGTCTCCCCCTTTCTTTCAAACTTGGTTTTGAAAAATACTTTTTCTCCTCCTTTGGTGTAGCTTCTTTTATTCACATATCATATTTAACCTCCTTTTTCATTACCGAAAAGGTGGTATTTTAAAAAAAGAGATATTTGATATATACATCACATGAATGGATGAGGGTCTGAATTTTTTGCATGGTGAATTAGAATAACAAGTATTAGGAAAATAATAGATTAATAAATTTAAGGAAAAATAAGTATTTCATATATGATATATGTGAATATTTGTGTACATTTCATTTTTAAAAGGCATATGAGTGAGAATTATTTCCAAACATTTTAAGTGTTTATTTATGACTCTTTTTCATAGGTTTAGTATACAAGAGTCATATATAGTAGAAACATATATACTTTCTAGTAAACTCATTTATAGCATAAAAAACATCCTTAGTTGGGTTGGGTGAAAGATTTCCCTAGAAGTTGTAGTATTGGTAGGTGAACCCACTCCCTTGATTATTTTGGTGTTCTCATTGATATGCGAGATTTCCTCCATCATGGCCCAGGAGGATGATTAAGGTTTATGTCCTCCATTGGGATTTCAGGATAGATAAATGGCATCGTACGTTGAACAATTTCATGAGTGTTTCAGTATGCCACATTCGTGAAGGTGTCATGTTAGGTCGTCTACGAAGCCCATTGTTAGGTGGCATTGATGGAGGTGTCATGTCATGTTAAAATGTTCTCGATTTAATTTATATGAATAGTGTTGGAGTGTTCATCCATTATTAGGTAAGCCTCTTCCCAACTGAATTGATTGAGACGAGCAATGGAGTTTACGTTATTTTATAGTGAGTCCACTCAACCTACATGTTATTATTAATGGGATTCAAGGGAGGAAATATCTTAGCGAACATACGTATCAAGAGACAAAAATTAACAAGTCAACTTCTCAATCAAGGAATTTGTGGAGTTAGGGTGTTGTGGAGATACATCATCCTCCTCGTAATTATTACCCACTTCATTCAATATAGAAACTTCCTCTTCTTAAAAAATTCCATACTTCCTACTTATTAGACCTGAGTGTACCAAATCCAATTGGATTTCAAAAACTTTGTAAGTTTAAGGAATCGAGCTGAAAGGATGATTGAGTTGACCACGAGTATTGCATCATGGGCTTCAAATAATGTGACATGTTTATCTTTTAAGGTTTTTATTAGTTCTATTCCAAAAGGATCACTCTTGTGATATTTTTTCTAGCATATATATATGGGATGGACAATGTAATTCGGAATCTTGATGAGTTCAGTATTTATAATGCACCAATTTATGAAGATGTCAAGGTAGGTGATAATGGTTCAGCTATCACTTCTAGTTAGGGTACATTAGGTGATGAGGTTGTGGATGATTCTGAAGGTGGTCTTGGGCTCATTGAGATTCAGTCATTATTCAGTAGTGGAAGATACCTTTCTCCTAGTAAGAAAATAAAATCTGTAAATGGATGGAAATATAAATAATCGATCCATTTATGTGAGATATACATGTCAAAACCTTGGTTGGAAATATAAATATCCTTCTAAATATCCCTATGCGAGTGTTTCAATTGGTTCTTAAGAATATAGGAATAAAGGGCATTATTTCTCTAGGTGAGGTTGGTGAAGAAAACTTGGACGGAGGCAGGATAAATAGTATTAGATATTTTGAGGAATTTTATCCACCATTATGTTTGGATCATATTGAATATGTGACGATTTAGATCAATTATGAGAGAACAACTTTAGATGATGTCACCATTCGTTAGGAAAAGTTGTTAACGAAGAGGATTCGATGGTAAAGATGTCTGGAAAAAATTAAGTTTGAGATAGGGAACTATATTTTATTGTGTTTTGTTTTTCTTGTAAGAAGTCTACATACACCACATTCTAGGACTCCCTAAGTCTCTTCGTAGGTCCTATCACTTCCCCATTTCACTTCAAGCCATAGGTCATACTACGAGTACCGATCTAGAGGCCACCGGGCGCTCCCGAGCCCCGTTTGACTTCGATTAACTCTATAATCAGAGAGAAAGATGTTTAAATTTTTGAAGGGCCCTGAATGACCTTTGCAACGGTCCACCTTGTGCATGAATTATCATAACGGTTCAGACGAACGGACCATTTTACTACCGAAAATCGATTCAGAGGCCAGCGAGCGCTCCTAGGCCCCGATTTGACCCAAATCAACTTCATCGTCAGAGTCAAAAGTCTTTGAATATTTTTAGGTCACTAAAATCCCGTTCCATAGGTTCTCCCCTTGTACAAAATGACATAATCGTTCAAAAGAACGATTAGTTTTCCCTCAAAAATCAATCTGGAGGACACCGGGCACTCCCGAGCTCCATTTGACCAAGGTCAACTTTTCAACTCGAATGATAATGAATGAATCTGTGTAGGGAACTTAATACCAATCCCAACGGTCCACCACGGGCACAATTCTGACTTACAGTGCGGATGAACGATACGTTTTACTTCGAGAGGTCTTAAGGCAGTTTCGAGCCCCAATTGACCAAGGTCAAATTTCTAAACCGAATGAAGCTCTTTGGAATGGTGAATTACGTCACCTAAAATATCCAATGGTCTGCCCTGTGCACGATTCTAACTCATCATATGGACGAATGACCCATTTTTTTATCGATGATCTTCTGTCCAAAGGACTGGTGTGTGTTTTCGAACCACATTTAACCCAAAGTCAACTCCCAAACCTGGGATCAATCTAAAGGACTCTAAAATGTTTACGAATTACCTTTCTAACTATATGCCCCTGCGCTATTCAAATCAACGATTTACGTTTTATGACCAATTTTCCAGGAAAATCTGCTTGAGACTACCAATTGGCTGGTCAAGTTTCCTGCCTATCGGTTGTGTGTCAAGGGTTACCTGCCGATAAGCAGGACTAGCGAAATGCTGATCGGCACCACCCGTACCCTATAAATATAGGGCATGAACTCACATCTAGAATAGACCTCAGATCCATCAGCATCACTGATCTCAGCAACATTCTCTCAAAATCAACGAAGTTGATCTCACATTTAAGGAAGTTCATCCAATAGAAAAGATCAAGCTTCAAAGAAGGTTCAATCCTTCCCTCTCTCTTTAAATTCTCTATTTTTCATTAAATACATTAGATTTATAATCTAAATTTACTTTAGTTCATATGCATTAGCATCTTACATTTTTATTAGTATATTGCACATGCTTTATTTCCTATAAAAAAAAAGAAAACAAACAAAAAGAGGGCTACACCCATAAATTTCGAACGGGATTATCCATTACACTTTTTCAAAAGTAAAACTCATTTTCTACACATACATATAATAAAATCTCATTCGAATCTATGGGATAAACCCCACCCTTATGCCGCATTCGAATAACATGGACTTTAATTCGTTAATAGACTACGTAGGCATCTCGGATTAAAACTCGAGACTCGAGTCCAAGTATCCAATTTTCTAATCTTCCAATTTTACAAAATTCCCCATTTCCCCATTTATCATATTCCTGCATTATTATACATATTATGTTTGTAATCATTGTTAGCGCTTTATCCAACATATATTATCATTTCATCATAACGATCAATATCGTAATAAACACATAAATCATATTTTCTATTATATTATGTTGGGAACATTACTATGGATGATCTCACTCTATCTTTTCCATGTTATGAGTAAAACGATTTCAATCTCCATTATATATACAACGTACACACACACAAACTTCACGGACAAATAAAGGAATCCAATAACACAAACCCATGAGAGACCGAAAGGGCGGGATGAGTGCCAAACACTTTGCCATTCGGTAACTTAGGCCCCGAACCTTCGAATTATTGGTTTCATGTGCATCAATTTATCCTTGATGCCGCTCTCTCGAGGCGACGACATGTTCTTTTTCCAATTTTGTTAAAAATAGGCAGGCAACTCCATCTCTTTACATTCACCCCCACACCGACGACGGTCGAAGCATTTCTAAGTCGGATGAGAGACCTTTCAATCCTCCTTCCTTCTCTCCATTCCCTTTGGGAATTCAGGGGAGGGAGAAAAAGGCGCACAATCTTGATCGAGATGGCCACATTGACGACTCTACTGGGGACAATTTTCATAAGAGGGCTTGACTCTATTTGAATGGTTGTTTTGTCTTGCTTGTGTGCATATGCACCTATCTGTAGGTACCCTTTTTCTTCCCTATTATTTCTTTCATATATGTACCTCGGGCTTATATCACTACTCAGTCACACACTTGTAGAAATTCTCCACGTACACTCCACATCACGTGCACCTTGGATCACTTATACACACATGTTTCACCCATCACTTAGAAATCAATGATTAAGTGTCACTAAGACACACCTCCACTTATCACACTTGTATATATCTACGCTCACTCACACTTATCACACACCACTTGTAGTTGATCCACGCTTTAGGTTTTCTGCCACACACTCACTGGTAGATAGCTACACATCACTCACTCTTGCATATCTATGCTTAGTATAGATATACTTTTTATACTTGTACAATATCCCCTGCTTAGCATAATGCTCATCAATAAAGATAGTCTCTCCATGATATACTAATAAAAAATCATGCATTTTACACACAACATCATCAAAGAGCATTGCTATTGATCAAATTTTATCTCGTAACTGGGGGTCACTTTGTGATGGGCGCTAGTCCGGCAAGTCGCAGTTAACCTAAGAGATATGACTCTCACCTTCCATTGGCCAAGTACCTTTTATGTATATCGAACGGTTTCCCCCACATCGTACTGCTTGACCGAAGTCATAAATAGAGGTATATCGCAAGGAACTCATTCATGTATGTCGAGTATAGGGCTGTAACCGGATATTCAAAAATCCGCATCCGTCCGATATCCGAATCCGAATTTGTGGATATTTATCCAAGAAAATGGAACTGAATACGAATATGGATACTCTATAAAAATATCCAGGAAAATGGATACGGATACGGATAGTACTAGTATCCGACACGGATAGTCCGTATTCGATGCGGAGTATCCATTTTACCGGATATCCATTTTACCGGATATCCGTATCCGCCTAACATTAGTTTAAAATACTAGTTATATAATATTTTAGGCGTAAACTAACACTTAAAATAACAGTTGGGGGTATAAGTTTAATTATGAAAACCTTAAAATCTAACTAACCTAATAAACTAAACGCAAGTCGCTCACCAACCAAAAACACAACAACACGCAGCGGCAGCCAACCCAAACCCTTCCTCTCTCCCGCCAAAACCCTTCATCTCTCCCATCGTTCTCGGCTGAAACCCTTCCTCTCTCACGCAGTGACAGCCAGATGCTTCCCCTAACACACAACCAACACGCAACCTCTCTTACGCAGCCAACACGCAGCGCTGCTAGTTGCTTCTCCTATCCAACAGCCAACTGGTATTGTTTTTTTTTTGTTGGATCTTGGTATACATATAGTTGATTCCTATAATTTTTTTGTTGGATCTTGGTATACATAGAGTTCGTATACGGCGCTGCTTCCCACATCTTTTGTTTTCCATTTGTTCATATCTTTTGTTCACCTCACCACAAAAGATGTGTTCAGCGAATCATGTTCAGCGATCCATTTATACCTCAGTTCATGTTTAAGCGAATCATTTACTGCCTCAGTTCATGTTTAAACAATATAAAATATAAAGTATATTTTATATTGTTTAAACATCTTTTATTTGATTCCACCATCATACCTCTTTTTATTTGATTGTTTATAGAATACTGGAATATAAAATATAAAATATATGTATGATCAAACTAATGTTATAAAATATATGTATAATAAAAAAACAGTCCCTAAAATTCATTTACTACATGGACTGTTTATTTTTATTTTTTTCGATGGCTAAATAATGTAAACGGATACGGATATTATCCAAATCCAAGGTATCCGAGCGGATACGGATACGGATAGTTGTTTTAACTATCCGGTGGATACGGATACATATATGGATAATGCATCTAGATAGCGGATACGGATATGAAAAACATGGTATCCGATCCGTATCCTTCCGTTTATCACCCCTAGTCGAGTATATCGAATTCGCCCTCACACATACTGTCCCCGTAAGGTATATAGTGAGACAATTCACATAGAAACAGGTTTATAAATTGGCTTATCCACACTTACCAATTCCCTTCAAAGGCAAGATGTATATCGTGGAAGTCATCCCAAAGGGGGTAATCCTTCCAATTAACCCAATAATTGCATACTCTTATATAGGTGTCAAACCTAGGGAACTCATATTTAGTTTGTCAGTTTCTACCCAAAACTTTGTCAAAATGACGGATCACCATGCCGCCCAAATTTTTGCACAATTTTTAAAATGGGATCTTGACCATGAGCGTGGTAACAAGTCCAAACATGTTTTACACACTTTTCAAACCCAATTTTCTAGGTCTGGGTCCCGTTCGATATTTTTTTTTGCATTTAGGTAAACCTAATACAAGTGAGAACATAATAATAATCATGTTGAGAATTGTCTCTCTTCTTTTCCTCCTTTGTTTACCAAAAAGGGCAAAAACATTTTTCCCTCTTTTATTAAAAATGCCAAAAGCATTTTCCCTTCCTTATACCAAAAATATTTTTCCTCCATTTTACCCCAAAAAACAATTGTTCCCCTCTTTTCCAAAAATGACCAAAAACATTTTCCTAATTTTTAAAAAAATAATGTTTTTTTCCTTCCTCTTTCAAAAATAAATTCAAAATTTTCTCATTCTCAAGTTAATCGCATACCCTTGGCCTAGCTCCCTATTGGCTTCGATCTTCAGTCAAACCGCCCTGAAGCTCCATTAGTTCCCTCACCACTTCCTCACCAGAATATAACCCTCATGGAAATGTCAATGAGATCCAGATGTTCAAGAATATGCACTTTGTGCCCGGACCGGGGCCCATCGTGTTGAAGAATGATACGACATGAATATTTCATATTTGCACCCACTAACTTACACATTTTAGCCCCTTTGGGTACCTTAATTCCTATATTTATGCTCCTTCAGCAGACAACCTCCGTTTTATATGTTAACATGCTATATGAGGTATAATTGAGATTTTATAGGTATTTCGGCACTTAGTATGAAGTTTGGTAGCATTCCGACGAAGTTTCGTACACATCCGCATGCGCAAGGGCAATCTGGTCATTTAACCATTTAGGCATCTGGCCCAATGTCTTCATGAAAGTTGTATCCCTTTTAGCAAGCTTCGTTTGGACATAAACGGTGTGTAAATTCGAGTCCGAATGAAGAAGTTACGGCATTTCTTGCAGAAGGGAATTACAACCAAACCAAAGCAAGAGAACAATACCAAAAATAGAGGAATCGATTCTACCTCTAGCGAATCAATTTACTAATGATAAAGTGTCAGTTATTTCATAGCTAAATCGATTCAGCCTCTCCTAAATCGATTCGCTACGGACCAGTGCACCAGTCGATTTCTACTGAATTGATTCGGCCTCTTGCAGCCTTCGAGCATTCCCCTTACCGAATCGATTCAGATTGGCCCGAATCAATTCAGTCCCCTATTTGAAGCTTTCTTATTTACATGTTTGCCACCTAGGGTTGATATATAAATTTATTTCTCCTTATTTTGAGAGAGATATATTTCATTCTACTTAGTTTTGAGGGTTTGTTTTGGGAGCTCTTTGGCCCCCCTCCAATTTCTCTTGGATGATTGTCCATTTTATATATGTAAGTTTACTATTGATTGTATTCCTTATTGTATTTTACATGTTTTAGACTAATTTCAATTGTTGTCTTTATAGTTCCATGTCTAGTTAATCTTTTATTGTTGTTATTTATTGCTTTCCTTAGTTTATTTATTGTTTAAATTAGTTTAATTCATGTATTATACTTAGTTAAATAGGGTCGGGGTTGCATTTCCGCCATTAGGGCGTCGGGCTCCGAAAGTTGGGTTTTGTGTAAAATTGTGTTTAATTGAAACCTCGCTTATTAAAGACGGATTTTTATGCGTTTAACTTGTCATGCAACGTTAGTGTTGATAGCGATAATCTAAATTTAATCCACATATGACAATTTTTATTAAACGTTTTATCTCAAAACTTTGGGTTAAATTCCTTCTTACATGATGTTTATGATTAATTGAAATGCTCGGTTAAATAGCTTTCGAACCATAATATGCGTTGTTTACCCCGTGTGGTGGGGATTCGACCCCGACTCTCATTTTTATATTGTTTAGAGTTAACTTCTTTTTTCTTTTACCCTTTTAACCCCTACCACCTTTTCCATTTTTTTTGCTGAAGTAGTAAAATAGTTCATCAATCTAATCATCATTCCCTGTGGATTTCTTAAGATACGCAAATTACCACTATACTTGTATCGCAAGTGTAGCTGTAGTTTAGGTTTTTTCATGTTGGCAGGGAACTGAAAACAACGACTAATGTACCTACACGACGCTACAGTTTGCGCCCCATTAAAATGGCGCTATTGTCGGGGAGTTTTTTGTTTTAGATTGTAATTGTTTTAGTATTTCATAGTATTTTTTCTCTTGTATTTGTATTCTTTGTTTTAACCTTTTTTGTAAGATAACACATTTGAGTGCTAAGAAACTTTGATTCTCGATCGTGCACCTTCGTACTTGGATTCTCCATCGACAAAAAATCGCTAACCATGTCTTATTTTTATAGTTATGTCAGTAATTCTAAAGGTTCATATGGGGATTCTTCTCAAACCTTACATTCTCAAGAATCCGTGCCTCGACCTATTACCGTGGATGGGGGCCTTCGAATTCTTGAAAAAGAAAGGCTCGAAAATAATTATCGGGAAGAAAATCATTTTTGGGATCTTGAGTTGGACACATTATTCGAATCCAATGATGATTTTTCTTCCGAAATTTTTGATGTTGAAGAAATGTTTCAAGCAAATGAGGAATCTGAGGTTCTAGAGACAAGGAAGCCTAATTTAGAAGAATCCTTTCTTCTTTTCACCCAAGGCGTGGATAAAATTATTGGTGCTGGATTGAGACTTGAAGAACTTTGCAATGAGATTGATTCTTTTGGGGAAATCAACGCGGTGGCGGAAACTTGTGTTTCACCCCAACTTTTTGAAGAATAATTCATTGAAAGTGAGTCTTTATTTCTCGAAATTCAATCTCTTTTCGAAGATGAGTTGATTGAGATTGAATTTATTTCATCACCACACACGTTTACCATAATTGAACCATTAGAGGTACCAATTAATTCCTACGAGTCGATAGAAATTTTTGAAACCTCTACACCTTTTTTTTAATGAGCACTCTTTACCAGACTTGTTTTCCATGATGAATTTATCCCCCACATTTGTACCCCTTCCCATTCCAATTGAAAAACCTTTGGGAGGTGAATTTACTTTTCTTGGATCCCAATTCTACCTCTCCCCCTTATTATCGAAATCCCCCATCGTCCCCAAAAAATTTTAAATTGGAGATGGTTCCATTTTTCCACCACAAACATCCCTTATGTTGTTCAAATGAAATTCATATCTTCCGGGAGGCATGTTTTCTTTGGAGGGTCCACCTTTGATCTTTCAAAGTCACATCCCATTTTGGGTTGATCTTCAATTATTTAGACTTCTAGTGTATTATTAGCGTGAAGTCCAAATAGTAGGTTGTAAATAGTTAGATTTTTATTCTTTCTTTCTTTAGTTTTTCTTTCCTCTTAGTTTAATCTAGTGTAATTAATTAAACTTTTTGTTATTGCTTTTCGTTATGCTCGATACTAACTTGTTTTGTAGACTCTTTAGACACGTGCTTATCAGGGATCGCTCCAATTTTGGGTGTTGTCATTCTTTTCCCATCTTTGCGTTGTGTTCTTAATGCGCATTGAGGATATTGAAGCGAATAAGGATATTCTATCCATTTCATGCTTAGTCCATGGATTTGATCACATTTTAGTTACAAAGAATGCCTTTTCTTAAAAATAGAAATTTTTTTAAAATATTTTCTTTTCTTTTTCTCCTTTGTTGGGAATTTTGCCTTGTTTTCAATGCAAAATATCAATAACTGCCTGATCCAATTGACAACTCAACGACGCATGTTCTCGATTTTATAAGTTATTAGACTTTAGTCCTCAAATCATTGATATTATCAATAACTTCATGAATTAAACTTTAATCCTATGAGCACATGCGCTTTTCTTGTTATATTTATTTGGCTTAAGATTTTTATAACTTGGCAATATTTTATTGCATTGTATATACTTACACTGAGTGAGATTTGGGCTTTTGTTCATTTGTGAGTGCATACACTATTCTTTGCCCTTTGAAACGCAGAATTCGTAGGCAATATCTTAATTCTTTTATTGATCGTTCATTAATTGAGTTTATATCTTGAAATGTGTTACTTGAGAATGATTTTCAAAGTTTTTTTTTACTCGAGAATTACGTAAACTTTAGGAAATGATCATAGGCCATCTTTGTTATATCACCCATATTTATTTTGACCTCACCCTTTGAGCCTTAATATAGCCTTTTGTTTCATAACCCAAAGTCCCATAACCAACTCTGCATTGGAGTATAAACCATATATATCACCTTCCTTGCCTATGTTTGGAATGATACTTAGGATTGAATGATGTACTTGTCTTGCGATTGCGATTAACCATAAAAAAGAGTGATAAAAGTAGAGAAGAAACTAGTGAAAGAGAAAAGAAAAAGTGAAGAATAAAGGAAATTAAAAGAAAAACATGAGAAAAAGAAAAAAGAAGAGAGAAAGTTTATATATATAATGTTCAATAAGCTTTGATTACTCTTATATTGCCATGTTTAATGCTTGTTAGGGAACTTGTTTTCCAATTTTGGAATTGCTCAAAATCTCTCATTATCCCGAGTTTTCATCCCGAAAACTTTGAATTCGCACATATACCTTTCATTTCGTACCTTAACCCAAAACCTACATTACAACCCTATACAAGTCCTATGTGATCTGAAGGTGACTTCAATTTAAAAGTATAAATAGTTTTGATAATCTAGGAAAATACATTTCGCATCCTTTAATGAGCGGTATCTTTAATTGAGATTACATATTTTTCATTTTATATATAACGTTCTTCATTAGTGATATGCGCGTAGCCTAGTTTCCATTTATATTTACTCTTTATGACTGCATGTCTCGTGTATTACCTCCGCTTTCATAGTGATTTCATTTGCTGAGTGTAATGCCCGGTGATGATTGATATATGAATGCTTTTATGTTTTTCCAGTTTATATATGTTTTTTCCAAATCATACTTTTCATGTGCTCGCTCCCCTCCCACTTTTAAGGTTTTAATTCTATAAAGTTCGCTCAATAATGTTAGTAACTATAGACTTTTGCGTGAATTCATTCACAATGTTAATAACATATTGAAATGTTGTTCATATATTTGAGTTTGCCGCCTGTTGAGTGGGCATATTCTGAAGAAACTATATGATGTTTGTGGTTTTCATCCCTGAAAACCCTCAGGAGACGACACTTGTCCACTAGGGTAACCTAGGAGTTTATTGGCTTATTGCATATGCTAAATGCAATCGTTCGCTCGTGATAGTGGACTTTATCCTTTTATCCCATTTTATACATGTCTCCGATGTTTTGGTTTACTTATAGTTCTTTTTGTTTCCTATTTCATTGCTAGGGACTAGCAATGTGTAAGTTAGGGGGTGTGATACAACATCAATATTTTATATTTGCGCCCATTAACTTATGCATTTTATCCCTCTGGGCTACCTTAATTCTTATATTTATGCTCACTAACTAAACATTATTCGTTTTATATGTTAACATGCTATATGAGGTATAATTGAGATTTTGTAGATATTTCGGCACTTAGTATGAAGTTTGGTAGCATTTCGACAAAGTTTCCTACACAACCGCACGCGCAATGGCAATTCGCTCATTTCACCATTTAGTCATCTGGACCGATGTCTTCACAGAACTTGTATGCCTCTGACCAAGCTTTGCATGGAAATAAAAGGTGTGCGAATCCGAGTTCGAACGAAGAAGTTATGACATTTCTCGCGAAAGGGAATTACAACCAAACCAAAGTAGGAGAAGAAAACAAAAAAGAGACGAGCGAATCGATTCGGCCTCTGGCGAATTGATTCACTAATGAGAAAATGTTAGTTATTTCATAGCCGAATTGATTTGGCCTCTCCCCAATCGATTCACTATGAACCAGAGAACTGGTTATTGAATTTTGAATCGATTATATTTCTACTGAATCGATTCGACCTCTTGCAGACTTCGAGCTTTCTCTTTACCGAATCGATTCGGATTGGACCGAATCGATTCGGTCCCTTATTTTCAGCTTACTTATTTACAAGTTTTCCACCTAGGATCTATGTATAAATTTATTTGTCCTCATTTGGAGAGAGATATCTTTCATTTTACTTAGTTTTGAGGGTTTGTTTTGGGCGCTCTTTGGCCCTCCACCCATTTCTCTTTGATGCTTGTCCATGTTATATATGTAAGTTTACTATTGATTGTCTTCCTTATTGCATTTTAGATGTTTTATCTCAATTTCCATTATTGTCTTTATATTTCCATACCTAGTTAATCTTTTTTTGTTATTATTTATTTCTTTCCTTAGTTTATTTGTTGTTTAAATTAGTTTAATTAATGTATTGTCCTTAGTTAAATAAGGTCGGGGTGGTTTTTCCGCCATTAATGGGCGTCAAGCTCTGAAAGTTAGGTTTTGTGTAAAATTACGTTTAATTGAAATCTGGCATATTATAGTCAAATTGTTAGGTGTTTAACTTTCTTTGTCATACAATGTTAGTGTTTATATCGATAATCCCAATTTAATCTGCATGTGACCATTTTTAATTAAATGTTTTATCTCGCAACTTTAGGTTAAATTCCTTCTTGCGTGATGCATATGATTAATTGAAATGATCGACTAAATAGCTTTTGAAATGAAATTATGACTATACATTGTTTACCCATGTGGTGGGGATGCAATCACGACTCTCGTTTTTATATTGTTTAGAGCTAACTTTTTATTTTTCCTTTTTCCCTTTTAACCCCTATCACATTTTCCATTTTTTTCCCTGAAGTAGTAAAACAGTTCATCAATCTAATCATCACTCCTTGTGGATTTCTTATGATACCCAACTTACAGCTATACTTTTATCGCAAGTGTAGTTGTATTTTAGGTTTTTGCATGTTAGCGGCGAATCGAAAACAATGACTAGCGTACCTACGCTATGCTACAGTTTGCACCGTATCAAAGAAAGATTTTCCTCCTTGTGGTTTGGGATATCAACCATCAACAAAAAAATCCAAATGATCCACTAGACTCGATTGAAGAGAAGGCTAGAAAGTACCAAGACTATCTCACAAGATTCCTTGAATAGAAGATTCATCAGAAAGGGTGAAGATTTCCCCTTTTATGGCTTTCCAGAACCATGGTATGATCATGTGGACAAGAAGATGAAACCATAAATGGAGATCTTTTTCCAAGACAGCTACTCATGGGTCAAAAGTTCTCAACATCATGTGCAACTACTCATTGATAATGACATAGCCAATACTAGATATTTCGAGGTAAGTGACTCCGAGGATTCCTTCAACTCTCGAGATTGCAAACTAATTTTATAACTCATATTAACCCTGTTAAACCAACTCATTTAACAATTATCCAAAAAATCCAAACAATAATTTCCAACATCTCAATTCAATATAATTCATCTCCATTTTATGCATCTAATACTCCTAAAGGACAATTCACGTAAATATTCAATATAATTCATCTCCAAAACCTAACAATTCACATAAATAAAAAAACCTTGGTCAAACCAGATATTGTTGACCAATCGACAATGTTGAGTCGATCGATTGACCCTCCAACAAAATTAACTTTCCCCCTTGTTATAGGATTCATCATCTTCAAACCCAACTTTCTCCCTATAAACCTCCATTAATGAACTCAAAAACTTCATCCAAGCTCCTAAACAACATCCAAATGATAAAAAGTAATATCTCATATTTTTTAAAGTATTTTATTTCCACTTGTGCATTTAATTATTAATTTAAATAGTAAATTAAATTGGGTTTGATAAATATTAGCTATTGAGTTTAGGATTAATATTTATATTATTATTATTTAATTGCGTACAATAGGTAAATAGATATTTGAATTATTATGTTGTCATTTTATGAGTGAAAAATGGCAGATTATTATATTATGTTGTTAGAGAGTTAAAATGACGCATTGAAATGGTATAAGGGTGACGCGTACTATGTGCACATGTTGCACCCGGTTAATGATATGGTTAAACATTTTGTGTTTGGTGACTCAGCTAGTCTTTTTGAGTGCACCAATGATCCGAAATGAGTAAAAATAGTCCAAAATAGTTGGGTTACGTGGGATTTTTAGTCGTAGTATAACCCGTATGGTGATATGACCGTCTTTTTACCCTTAGGATGTAACACCGCGCCTAAAATAATAACGGGTGGCCAGCCCTATACTATATTAAATCAGGAGTTTCAGATGGTCCAGTCTCAACATCAACTGTCGGTACTATATAATATAGGATTAACTACCCGATATCATATAAGCGAGATGTTAAAATTAAATAAAATATGCAACAGACAACAAACTAACACTACTAATAAAAGAAATAAAGATGCATGAAAGAACTAAGAGAAATGAAATGCTAGAGTAAAAATGAAATAAATGACTACAACAGAATGTACTACAGAAAGTAAACCCGAATAAGCTGTCGGATCACAGCCAATACAATAACTGGAATGGAATAAATATAATCATGTATATAAATATCCCTTGGGTATAAACCCGATATACAATATGAATCCTACCTAGAATTTTAAAGAAGTAGGAAGCGACTACAAGATACACCCCGCAACAGTCCGCACCTGTCACGGCTCCCAAAACTTTGGATAGAAAGCCATCCGGCATCCATGCGGTAGGACACCTGTATTAATACATCTATATATATATATATATATATATATATATATATATACAGGCAGGAGAGAAAAGTAAACGGGTCAGAGCCCGAGTTGTGAAAAATATTTAGCAAGTATGTTAACCGTGCATAATAATTATCGGTGCACTTATTTCATAATTAAAAGTGGAATCGCACTCTCGTGGAACCCCAACTCACCTCTCATCTAAAGGCGTGCACCTATTCCTGTCCTCAAAATTTTAGTTAAATTACCCCCATTTATTAGGACAACCTAACTTATCATAGGCCCAAGCCTAAACCCACGAGAATTTGCCTTCCTACCATAACCCAAGAATCCACCCCTTTTCTAAACACAGTTAAGTATTTATTTTCAAACATATATGCCTTATTAGGCTTAGTGGATTCCGGTTTATAATTTAACCATTTATAAATTTAATAAATTTCCCAATATGCATTTGGGTTGAAACATATGATTTAATTTCAAATTAAGCATGCAAAATTATTATTGACACAACTTCCCTCCAATTTCAACGCTGCGCTGCATTTCGTGCGTGGGGTGTCTCGCAAAGAGAAATCCGAACAAGGAACCACCCCGTTACACTACTCCTTGTCAACGTCGATCCTGGAGATCCATTATGCCACACATAAATATCGACAGAATTTCTCTCTAATCTCAACAATGTACTGCGTGTCGTGCGTGGGGTGTCTCGCAAAGCGAAATCCAAACAAGGAACCACCCCGTTACACTACTCCTGGACTATGTCGATCATAGAGATCCATAATGTCGTACATGCCATAATTGGCAGAACTTTTCTCCAATCTCAACACAGGACTGCGTTTCATGCGTGGGGTGTCTCGTAAAGCGAAATCCAAACAAGGAACCACCCCGTTACACTACTCCTTGTCAATGTTGATCCTAGAGATCCATAATGCCATGAATATAATATTATACTACTACAACTAATATCTCCAATAATATCCTTGGTATGATGTAACCGAAATATTCATTAAATGCGATACATCAACCCCCATCAATCTCGTACACTATAATCATCCAAGATGTACTCCACAAAGATTCTATATCCTTTCATCTATAGGATATATAAATATATATATATATGTATTTTATTCTATCCATATATATATATATATATATATATATATATACCAATCATCCATACCCATGACCAAGTGTACGTATCATATCTGATGTACAATGGACATGCACATAATCCACCCGGCTATATATATATCGCCGATAAAACTGCATCAATGCTATCATCTTCCCAGTGGCCGACTCACTTAGCAACTGGGGACCACCTGGTGGGGATCAACGACACCCACCTCGTGATAACTCACACACACGATGTCCCGAGAAGAGGTCATAGCTCCAACTGGCATTGAGACAAAACATACCCACCACGTCTCATCCCAAAAATATATTTATCGTATAATAAAACACGGGACGACTATGACCTGGGAAATATCCACACCCTGCTCTATATGCCAGGATGCTCACCCTCTGCGCGGAAACTTCCCAATGATAGCATGAGCGGGGTATGCTTAACCACAATAGTATATATATATCGCTCACATGCGCAATATACATACATCCATATGATCCCATCATATGACCAAATATTAAACCATCATATACGGTTTAAGTATCCATACCATGTATGTCCACAACATAAATATATCTATATATTTATATGCATACAGATATATATATCTACACATATTCACATATCCATATATCTATATATATAAACTAATTCTCGTTCATATGTATAAGATATATAAACCCGGCTATAAGTATACATAATCCTCACTATACAAGCCGTCACCACAATTTCCAGTAATTTACCTCGACATGTGAATACAATCCCTCACTTGAAACATATTCAATCATTTTTTTCCCTATGATGAATAGTCTCCCAAAATCATATGTATATATCTATACATATATATTCAGCATTAGGGTTATCACCCAAAATTTTGTGTAGGAATCCGTCACTACACATTTCATCCATATTCGAAAGTACATAATCACCATTAGTACTATTTAACCATAGGCACATACATGAATTAATAGTCTAAAACCTCAAATTATTCCAACCTCGTTTCAAGTATTGGAATCTCAATGGTTATTTCCCCATAATTTCATGAAAACTATCCTAACTAGAATTTATGCTACCGCTTATTCTAGTCGATAGTACTATCCTAATCTTTCCCAATTTCACCTATGGTTCAATTTATCTCATGAACCCTTACTCCTATTGAGTTATCAATTTTTCCTTAGTCTAAACATTTCTAAGGATATGAGACCCCTCACTCTCTAAGAGTTCTCAACCTCACATCATATTTATACCTTTTTATCTATAATTGGTAATCCCAACCTCAATGAGGTTTCCCCACAATCTCCATATGCAACTCAAATACATACACGGATACATTTCTCCCAAATTACCCTAAGGAGTCCCCAAAATCCTAATATGTGAGAAAATCCTTATATGTCTCCAAGAAAATATCTCTTACATCATAAGAGAAAGCCCCCAAATCAATAAACCCAACCAAAAAGGGTTTAGAATCACTATGGAGAAAATACCTCAAAATGCCCTGTTTTCGAATCGATTCGGCCCCTCCGAATCGATTCGGCCCAGCAGCGAATCGATTCGGTCCAAGGGACCTGATAGTCTGCAACCCTCCGAATCGATTCGCTAGGGGCAAATCGATTCGGCCCTAAAGACCTGAGACTTCTGCAACCTGGCGAATCGATTCGGCCAGTTCAGAAAGCCACGAAAATTGCTAATTTTTCTAAAGCCCAATTTCTCCAAAATTCAATTTAAACCATCTTTTAACTCTTAATCTTCAACCTAAACATGATTTCCAACATCAAAATACATTTTATATTTAATCTCATCAATTTGTATCCCTTAAACCCAATTAAAATCTTAAATTTCAAGATTTAAACCAAAATTTAGGTTTTGATGTTTATACCCAAAAACCATTTCTTTAACCCACAAATCATGAAATGAAATACACAAATAGCTATTTAGCAAGATTAAACACTTGCCTCAGATTTGTAGAGTTTGGATCGTCCTCAATGTCGCGATAAGGCCGGAAATCTCCAAACTTTTCTCCCTCTCTCCATTCCTTTCTTTTTCTTTCTCTTTTCTTTCTCTTTCTCTCCTTTTCTCAAATGAGAAGGCTTCATCCGTAAGCCTCTAAATACCTTAAGACATAAGTCCCAAATTTTAAATGTTAATACACACTTTAAATGACTCGTTTATTCCAATTCGAGTCAAACTAACTTAAAATATTCCAGAGCCGAAATAAAACCCAATGACAACCATTTTGACTATCTCGACCCTTCCGGGATCAATGGTACCCTCAAAATCATCATCCGGAATACTTTAAAATATTCTCTATTTTTGGACATAAATTCCAAATTTTAGAATTCTCCACTTTAATTAAATTTTATTTTCCCAAGATTTAATTTCTCAGTCTCCAAAAATCGTGGGGTGTTACAATCTTCCCCCCTTACAAGAAATTTCTCCCTCGAAATTTAAAATACACATAGGACCTCAATATCATCTAGTCCTAACATCAACTCTTTGGATCACTATACCGATCCTTCCTGGTTCTCATGTCGAACCATATAAATTTTTAAAATCACTAGCTACCCAGGGCGCCCATACACCCTGTATCCGAGTTTCCACTTTTAGACTTATAATCAGGCTCCATTAGCCTCAAATCATAATATAACCCTCGGCATTATAATCTATAACAACATACTAAATATATAAAAGTTTGACAAGTCCCAATGGTGGTACTATCCTCAATTCCTGACGCTAGCAACCTTCGTGCGGGGGAGGTCTCGCAAGCGAAATCCAAACAAGGAACCCTCCCAATACACTACTGTGTAGCTAGGTCGGGGATTGAGATTAGTTGAACCAGGGATAAGGTTTTATAAAAAGATTTTTCATATTTTAGATATTTCCCAAGGGCCTATACAACAATACGATATAAATATATTCCGCATCTTTTGACACGCCAAACAAACACCTTATGTTTAAAACACAAGGCCTCAACAAAAACAACACTTCTAACCACTACCTAGTTCTCAAAACTAGCACAACTACGAGTGAAATTATCCGCTCAACATAGATCTACTAAACTCTGAACCAATAACCTTAACAATCTAAATTCCCAAAATTAATAGATCCACTCTCTACTAGCTCATTATAAGACGTTTTACTATTCCAAAAGATGTCGCATAAAAACCACACCTGCTCACTCCTCTATAAGGCCTAATTCTCTTCAAAGAAATACCTTCCTCATAAATCCTTCCTAACCATTTTGAAGGACAACACTATTGCGACTACCGAAAACTCCCTCAGTCCTACACAACTAAACTGAGTCTCCAAATTTTCTCCCTCTTCCCAGAAGGCAATACTCCTGATATTTGGACAACTACACCTTCCTCATATCGGTAAGAGTCACCAACACCAGGTTTCCTAACGAAGGTTAACGAGTTTCTCAGCCTAAACCTCCCAAGGACTACACTAACCTCTCCTCAGACTTTCCTTACTAAGCCCAAGATTCACTATTCGAGTAATTTTCCTTTCTTACTCAACTGCCGATAAATCACCTCACACCACTGCTAAAAAAATCTCCTCAAAATCATCATCCAGCATACTTTAAAATATTCTTTATTTTTGGACTTAAATTCCAAATTTTAGAATTCTCCACTTTAATTAAATTTTATTTTCCCAAAATTTAATTTCTCAGTCTCCAAAAATCGTGGGGTGTTACATAGGACTACACCTAAAAATAAGATTAGGGTGTGATTAAGAGCTATTTGAGGTTAAGTGGGGTGGATGGAAGCCTCATTCTAGCCTTTGCTTAGTGGATATTAAGGGAGAGGTCAAAGAGAAGATTAAAGATAAGAAAATGAGAGAATGAAAGCTTTGAGAAGAGAGAGAAGAGCCAATCTCCGGAATCATTTAATCTCTACGTGTAAAGACTTCGAACTTTAATCCAACAAGGCAAGTGTTTACTTTCTCTATATTTGTGATATTCACAGTTAGTTAAGTTTATAGTTAATTAGTAATTAATTTGAAAATTTAATATAAAACCATGGGGATTAATTAAGAGGGTTTGATTTGTGTTTATCATATTAAAATATTTGACAATTAACATGGAAGATTTTTTTTATATAAATATGGGAATATGATTATGAATATGACGAGCATCTATAGGGTGTTAGATCAGTGCATATTAGTGTTGAATTAATTCTAGATTGAATTAATTAATTAATTAATAATTCAGAATCCTTAAGATTTGATGTTAAATTCGGGTCTAAATTGGGATTAAAATACTTTTGGGATGCTTATGTACTGATTTGGGATCTTAATTTATGGTTTTGGGAGGATTGGGACCTCCGTTGATGGGTTTGGGAGGTGAAAACCCAAGGTTAAATACGAAGGGCAGCCCAACAAATTGAACCGGTTCGTAAGGGGAGAGAATCAGTTCTCTTGAGCAAACCGATTCGGTCTATTAACGAATTGGTTCAATTTGGTGGTCTGTGCTAATTTTTGTTGTGCATTATTTTGACGTATTAACATTGGATAAATGGGGGTGTGGGTTTTCGGGGTAGTGTGGGATTTTCCTTATAACATTGTAAGGGGTTGGTGCATGTTTTAGGCCAACGGTTAGATGGTTTCGAGTGAGACAAATCGGATTATACATGAGTGAACACTAAAATGGAAAATAAGGTAGTCGATTCGGACATCAGGATTGGTAGACTAGTACAATGTTAGATTTTCGTACGTAGTCAGTACTTTATATATATATATATATATATATATATATATATATATATATATATGTGTGTGTGTGTGTGTGTGTGTGTGTGTGTCTATGTATATGTGTGTGTGTGTGTGTGTGGTTTGAACATATCTACTTGGTGTTATTATCTTAAGGAGGTTGAGCATAGTGAGTAGTCCACCCTGGCATTGACCAACGGGTGCTGGATTGATTATCCATGTCATAGTACTGTTGCATTGCCACTATCTATATGTGATGATAGGTATTGGTTTAGCGATCGATTGGGAACGATATGGTATGGTTGCAACCCTTATTCATATTTTTATGACTGCCTTCGTTATTTTTGTTTACCTTTTAGGTTTGGTGATCTCACTCCGACCCGGTGGCCTAGTTGTGGTACGTGGTATACCTCGAGCCCGATAGCACTTGAGGGATACATCCGAGAGGTCTATGCTCTACGGATGTGTGTGTGTGTGTGTGTATGTGTGTGTATGTGTGTGTGTGTGTGTGTGTGTGTGGTATGTGTATGCGTGTATATGTGTGTGTGTGTGTGTGTGTATGTGTGTGTGTGTGTGGTATGTGTATGCGTGTATGTGTGTGTGTGTGTGTGTGTGTGTGTGTGTGTGTGTGTGAATATCTATTTATAGCATGTGTGTAGCTATGTAAATAATTATGATAATATACCTAGTAAATGTTGTACACCTTAGCTAGTTGTTATTATTAACAGGGTTGGCTATGGCTGTCCTATTTAAATTGCGTAACATGATTAGGATAATAAAATGAATACATTAGGTGAGCACTGTTGATGAGAGGTGAGGAAAGATCTCATGTGAGTGCGATTGGAAAGTTAATTATGAAGGTTATACATTGCAGCTTTATATTTAAAGCATTTAAATACTTGCAAAATAATTTCAAATTTTTTCGGGCTTTGACCCGCTGTCAAATTTTATTCCAAAACCCAGGGTTTGCAATAAAAGGGATAATAGGGTTAGTCTCTTCATCATGTCATTGCGTGTAGTAGCGGTGTATGCTGCGAGATTTGATTATAACTGCCTACGTTCATTATATCTGGATAGGATTCAGTTTTAGTATTTCCTTTTGGGCGTGTTGCCTATAATTGGATAGGACATTTCATTTATGTCACATATTTTAATATTAACTCTCAGTATCTTGTTAAGTTTATTACTATTTGTGGTAATCGATGGTTTATTCAGTTTACATTATTTATTATTATTCGCGTATCAGTTCTATTGTCATTTCATTTGGTGCATGTTTATAGTGGTTTTATTTATTTGTTTCGAGAGTGATGCTAAGAATGAAATCATATTTGATTCCTATTTAATTTTAATAAAGTCCTGATTAACCTGTATTAGAATTTTCAAGGTGTCATATAAAACCACATCAAATAAACAATTGGAACCTATTTCTAACATTAAATTCCCTTACTACTTCGTGAATTAAAGAAAACCTCAAATTCCCTTTCACGAACCCTAGATTTTACAATTTCTTCAATTAATTACAAATTTCAAATGATTATTACACATAGTCAAAGGGATTTTAATTAGTTTACAATAGAAAACATATTATAATCCTTTTCTAATAATTTCAAATCTAATTTGTGAGAGAATCAATCCATTTAAGGGGAAATAAAACCTAATTACTATCTTGATTAGGTTAATTCAAAATTAATCAATTTAAATCATTCAAATCGGATTTAAGACATGATTATATTGAGATATCAATGAATAGGTATAATCTTAAGACACGTGCAATCATAACCCAATCATATATAAACTTTCCTCAATTATTTGGTCCAAAGTCTCCTAATTTATGATTTTCCTTGAATTTTCTTCTCTCCGAGTTCCTTTTATCTAGCCCCTATGTGCCTCCCAAATTGTGTTATGTGTAATATAAGATCTCTTATGACTCATTAAAGACATATATCCACGAAATTATGCTTGGGACACAAATGAGCCTCACCTAAAATAGCCCAAAATCACTTCCAAATGACTTAAAACCTTACTTGGGCCTTATACTAACCCACTAGGCTTAAAACCCAAATTTTTAAACTAAAAACAAACATCCTGCACGCCCTAAAAACTAAATATCAAATATACCCAAAACAATTAACTTATAACTCGATTATTTACTAATTAATCGGTACGAGTCCAAATATAACTTAATCAATTAATGAACTAACATACATAAAATCCCATTTTAAATCCGAAATAAATAACACACAAAATTGTAAAAACTGACATCTCCAATCACAACAAGCACACATAATGAATTTTCATAAACTTTCCAGATTACATAATACGCATAAAGTTATGGGGTATTACAGGGGCTTGGGAAACTTTTGCATAGCTTATAAGGAAAAGGAGAGGTAATTCTGTAATTTGTATGAGGGCGTGTTTTTACCCCTCATAACGAATAAACTTTTGCATAATACACATAACGAATAAACTTTTGCACACGCATAAAGATAATCTTTCTTAGAAAAGGCATTTATTAATGAATTTGTATGAGGGCGTGTTTTTACCCCACATGAATAAATAACAGCACATACAAGAGGTAAAAATTACGTCTTTTAATACCCATGCCCTAAAATCGATTGTCGTGTAATTTCTCCTTTGATTTTGGTTAATTTTGTTTTTGTACTTCGAACGGGTAAATTGTAGAGTTTAGATCATAAAATATAAAATACATATAATCAAAGAAGAAGAATTCGGTAGATACTCACTATCTCCAGTTTTTTACTTCATCTTGAGATTCGGAGACCTAATGAGTTGCTTGCTCGTATTGTAGATTTGTGAGTTTCACCTCTTTAGGGTTCCCAAAAGTCAATTCATTCTCAAACTCATCAAGTTCCTCAATCACTCATTCTCCATAAGTATTGAACCTCCTCACCTCTTATTCAGGCATATATTCCCTAGCGTATAATGATGATTGCCCGGTTACTTATTCTTCAGGAATTGACCCTCAAATATACCCTATATTCTTCACGTAATCTTTGAAGTTTTTCATCAAGCTCTTAAAAGGATACATTAAGAAATACCTAATGGGACAACATAATAAAGCTTCATCGCACAAATGCCCAAGCACGTGGATGCTGATATCGAAAAATGACGGAGGAAAGTTTTCTCTATTACACAAACTACCTCGGATAAAGTTGATTTCTCAACTTTAATGTGCCTTTTGTTTGCCATTTTTACACAAAGTAGGGTAAAACACAAACTGATTTGCATAATTTCTCGACTTAGATCTTTATGTTAAGAGATGCAATGTCGAAATATGAGAGGGATTAGTGGATGATTACTTCTCAATTATGAGACTTGCATTATTTAAAGTTGTTTTCTTGGTAACTTACTATCCTATGTAAATTACTAGAATAACCAGTTGGAGTCTTTAAGTTAAACAATGTGTCTAAGAGGATATTCTTCTCACTAGTAGTCAAAGTGAAAGCAGACGGGGGAATAGAAATTCTTCCTATTATAGGATCATTTTTTCACAATAATTTCTTCTTTATTTTCATATTTTAAAAATCGCGAATGGCATCCTCTCCATCTTTTGAATGAGATCCACCAAGACATGTTCATATCATATGTTCTACAACATTCTTCTCTATGTACATCATATTAATTACATGCCTTACATGATGATCTTTCCAATACGGCAAGTCAAAAAATATTAATCACCTGGACCATGGCTTTGTTTTACTAGGGTTGTTCAGATTTCCCTAGATTTATGCTTTTCGTTTACAAACTGAGGGTATTTGTCAACATACCTATTCCCTTGAGTCGTAGGCATCCCCTTCTCCTCGATCTTCTAACTAGAAGCCGAGCAGGTGGTGTTCTGAGTGAGTGATCGACAGGCAAAAAGTTAGACTTGTCTTTTCTAAAAGGGTGACTGGTCAGTAGAAATCTACGATGAACCGTATAACTCACCTTACCATTATGATATATCCAACTGGCTTCAGTTTCCTCCCCACATATGGGGCATCCATAATAACCATGAACATTATAATTGGATAAGGTTCCATAAGCAGGAAGGTCGTGGGTCACTCACATCACCATTGCTTTAAGTGTCAATTATTCACCCTTATGAAAGTCAAATGTCGTCACGCCTTTATCCCATAACTCTATATGTTCTTCAATTAATGGGGCTAAATATATATCAATATCATTTTCAGGATCCTTCGTCTTGGGTATCAACATAGATAAAAATGTGAACTCATTTCCTATGAAAAGTGTTGTATGGAGACTTAAAGGCACCATAAGAACTAGCCAATAACTCTGATTAGTACTTAAATTATTGAAAAGACTAATTAATATTGCCAGAAGGATGTTGCACGATTCCTTTTTTCATGCTGTCGTGCATTTAAAATTTGCTAGATGAGTGAATTAGCTAAATGAAGCATCAGATTCCCACCCACCTTGCATCGAGGATTCCATGTCATAACCTTCATTATCCACAATATAGTGAAAAATTGTTTTAACCGCGACCCAGGTGGAAAATACTACAAAATCTTTTATGGTACTTACGAGTACTCGACGATATTTTGCATCTTTGTCCTTTCCACTCTCACAAACCACATATCTAGGCTCACAGCATATAAGACACTCATATTTCTCATCGTGCTCTTTGCGGTAAAATATGAAGTCATACTTGCATGCATGAATATATTTGTATTTTAAACTCAAACCCTTCAAGATTTTCTTCACGATAGTATAATTGTCTGGTAAAATGTTCTCTTTTGGTATAATTTCTTTAAGCCACTTAAGAATTTTGGTTATGCTACTCTTCAAATTATGCAAACCAATCATTACATATAATACCGAGTAATCTTCATCGCAATCGTTATACAACGGTCTAGCCGCATCATCTTCAATCGTATGTATTTCGCATCTCCTCGTAGTTCGAATCAAATTGTTCATTCACTTGGTCATAATGCGCATTATCCGTATCCATAATTTGGTGGTTTTGATGGTTGTGGATTTCGTAGCATCATCAATTATGTCGATCAATGGACGATGTGTTGGTGAATCATGTGCCACTTCCACTCGTTCGGGTTCCGTCACCCAGTTGAGTACCAACAATTCTTTCGAAACATAAGGTACATTTTTTTTCACCATGGTGTGTCCATATTTTATAGTCTTTATAAATTCCCCACTTTATTAAATGAAACTCATCATCTTCTAATGACTTGAATTTTTCGTTCATATAATGGGTGCACGAACATGGAATCTTGTCACTTTTAAGATTTTTGTAAGCATATTTAACAAATTCTTGAACGCCTTTTACATAATTATTTGTTATTCGGTTAGTCACCTCCATCCACACTTTATATTGTGGGAAATCCATTTAATAATCTTCAAATTTCAGTCCCGTGTCGATAGATGAAAACCAATGTCATGTTACATTCAAGAAACTAATATGATTATGGGAATGTCATGTTTCATTCAAGTGATATTATTACAACTAAAATGAAAAAATATATATTAATAAAAATATTAAGGGCTCTAATTAAATAATAACTATTAATTCTAGAATATGAGGCATAAGGGTATAGTGTTTTGATTCATCACTACCCTTCTCTTAAGACCTTGAATTTTGGATCTCACTGATGTAAAATCCAAACAATAACCCGTCGTAAGTGTTAAGACCCATTTTATTAGGGTTTATTATGATAGAGTTTAAAAGAATATGTGTATTATAAATCCAAGAAATCCAACATAGTATCCAACAATAAATCATTATCCCATACTCCTTCTATTATCTATGTGATTAAACACATACCCATAATCAAAATATCTCACTGAAATAGGGTCAATTTTTATTAAACATATATATTAAGATTAGGGTTTCAGTTTTATAAATGATAAATTCATAAACAACAAAGTTATTAATGTGCACACGTGTTTGCAATTCATATTTAAAGTAAAGAATTAAAGAATTGCTAAAATTTATTGATAATTTATATGTTTAGCATTGCTAAAAGAATTAAAGAATTTCTAATGTACTAACCAATTTCACTAACAATATACCTAAAAAACCGTCATATCAAGTTAACTAATGTATATGTTTAGCATTATAAAATGACAAAAAAAGAAGAAAAAATATTCTGTAATTTACAAAACAGAATTTCCTAAATACCGAATTTTAAACCTATATCTAGTTTGAAATCGATTATTTTGAAACAAATCAAATACACACACATATAACTAGTTTGGAACAAAACAAATCAAATACACACACATACCCAAAATAAAATTTTCTAATTACCCAATATTCTATATCTAGTTTGAAACAGGTCAAATGCACACACATATACACACATAAATACATACATAACCAAATACAGACACGCACACACATACACATAGTAAACACACACAATACACACATAGAATAAAAAATACACACATATATACAAATGCACAAATACCTAACTGTAAAATATAACGATTTAAATGTTACCTTTGAGATTGAGATTAAAAAACTTGAGATTGAAAATGAAAGGGGTTGGAAATCACCGAAATTTTTGAAGAGAGGGAAATGTTTAAGGTTTGGAAAATTTTGAGTGAAAACTGAAAACTTGTTTTGGGTTTTAGTATAAAGACAATGGTCACGGCTCTAGGCCGTGACCAACCTGTGTGACCCTAATTTTTTACACATCAATAGTCGCGATGAGATGGTCGCAACCTTAGTTCGTCACCAATGCATGTGACTAATTTGGAATGGTCATGCCCCCAAAGTCGTGACCCTCTGTGTGTGGATTGTGGCATTGGTCAGGGAGATGGTCACGAGCTTAGTCCGTGACCCATTCGTGACCACACTTGGAGGGAAATTTGGCGCCATGATGGTCACACCATGGTCATGACAATGGTCCGTGATCCACATGGTCATGGATTTTGTCAGTGACTATCTCCAAGAGAATCTATTCCACACTAGGCCATGGATCTGGTCACGCCAAAGTTTGTTATGGTCACGGCTTTGGGTCGTGACAAGCTAGTCACGAACTCAATCCATGACCCCCAGGTCGTAACCAATCGCAGGATTTGGTGTAGAGGTTTAAACGAGTATTGCTATGAATATGGGCAACAAATGAATCTAAATAAATCTAGGCTAATTTGTAGCAAAAGCACACCTCCCTACCTCAATAAAGGGATGTGGATTTGGAATATCTTGATGCATGGAAGGACAATCCTTAAAGAATAAGTGATTTAACAAGTTGGGAATGGTTTGGACATTGATATCGGGGGCTATATATGGATTAATATATTACCCCTCCCCACACACACCCCTTTAGAGACCTCTAACTGTTCTAATGTGGTTGACCTCGTCTCTCACAATCCTTTTACTTAAAACCTTCACCTCATATCTTCCATTTTCCCAACTAATGTTGGATCATCTATTGGTCTTATCCCATTAATCTCTTCCTCTGAAAAAGATTGTGTTATCTATTCCCACTCTTATAATGGAAATTTCTCAGTCTCTTATACTTACCTTCTAACCAATTCTACCATAAAAAATCCACCAAATATTGCTCAATCTTATTTTATGCCTCCCCTCGCCCCCCAAATCCTCTTTGTGGAGTAAATTATGGAATGTTATGGCTCTTTGGAGAAGCTCTAATGTTAGGTTGACTGGGAATTACTCATTATGGAATTACTCATTTGTAGAATCCCTATTTGTGAAGTGGATAAGGAAACTATTTAGCATCTTTTCTTTTATTATAAATGGGTAAAGCTAGTTTGTGAAAAATCTCCTATTCATTATGTTGACGCTGTATAATAGGGTTGAAGAATGGGTAAATGATACTCTGGACAGGCTTCCTGAGATATGAAATTCCTAGTTGAGGCTAAAACACGATTTGCATACACTTGTTGGATGATATGGAAGACTAGAAATAAGGCCCTATTTATAATATCAGATATTTACATCTCAATGGTTCTTTTTCAGGCTTATGCCTTAGTTGTAAGATATAGTTAAATCTATAAGGATGTTGTTCTTTTCCATAGGAAAAATCCTCCCTTGTCCATTATTGATGCAAGTTTACGGATTACCCTCCACAAACATGTTAAAAGTTAACTATGATGGGTCATTTCTTCAAAATACAAAAGTGGGGTCACATGGTTTTGTGTGTAGAGATTTGTTGGGTTTATTTGTTTCTACTACTCATTTGATGATGTTGCCATCAAATATGATTCTGGTTTTGTTTCTACTGCTCGTTTTACTGCATTTGTTATGAGGTTTGCCAATATGTCGATGGGCTTGGTGGTTGTGTAATTCGTGTTGGGTGGAGTGCTGAGTCACTGCCATGCAGTGGCGGAGCCATAATTTTACCTTGGGTGGGGCACAAATCAGTAACGGGAGTTCGTAAACAGTAGCTTCCAAAACACAAATTAGGGTTATTTTTACATTTTTACCAATATGTAATTAATAATTTGTAGTTTTAGACAATTATAAGTTAAACAGAATACATACATGTGAGCATCGACGTATATATAATTTCAGTTCAAATTAGGAGTCTGCATCTAGGAAAGAAAATCATAAAAGACCTTATAACATGATTAATGGTTAGATTTAAAACTTAGTTGAGTTATGTGCAGCTTAGCTCTAAGATTTATAGTACAATCTCCATGTGAAAGGCCAAAAAAGAAGGTTAAAAATTATCTGTACGTTGAGGGTGGCTACTAAATTATCACAAAAATATATAAAAATTATAATATTGAGCGTGGCTACTAAATTATCACCAAAATATATAAAAATTATAAAATTTTAAGTGGGACACTATACACATTTTCAAAATATATAATAATAAATGTTTAGTTTCAAATTTTGGGGTGGGGCATTGTGACACCCCGCCTAATAAAATACCGGGTGATCAGTCATATACCAAATTAAAACAGGAATCCCAGTTGGTTCATTCTTAGCATCACTGTCGAAAACTTTTTAAAACATACTAACCACCTAGTATTCCAAAACCTGGTGCCAAATTTTAACTTTTTAATTACACAAAACAGTACATGCAGAAATAAATATAAACCATTCACACAACTGAATAAAACTCAACTGAATAATTAATTACACAACATGCCGAATAAACCAGCGACCACCAAAGAAAAATAATCCAATACAAATAACCAACACCGAAATAAAATAAGACTGAAAACTGAACTGAAAGTCTGGGTGACATGCCCTAAATAAAACTGAAACTGATACAAGATTCCTACTCTAGGAATGAATGAATGATGCGCTTAATCCAAACTCCTTATAGCATTCACAAATGTCGCATCTCTATGTCCCTAGAATAGAATATCAATCCTGACATCCCTGTGGCTGGACACCTAAAAGGTTTTGAAAATAGTTTTATTGCAAGGGTTAGAACCCAAAACATTTTGAAAATATGTAGCAAGTGAATTAACTGCAGTAATTTAAAATGCATGAATGCGCTTCATATATAAGTTAGTGTCGCACTCCCTCGTGGACATTCTCACCCCTCCACTATTGTGCACACCTACCGGTTACCTTAACCCCACCTAGTTGTACTACCCCGTCCAACTAGTCATGATATAACCTTCCCTTGACATACTACTCTGACCCGAGTCTAATGATTCTTGAATTATAAGTTATTTCACAATTAACTTAATTAATTCCCCTTAAATAGTAGCATATAACCGTGTCACAAGTTATATAAAGTAAATACATCACACACTGTATTATTACCCGTATAAAATATTTACTACCATTATACGCGTACCATTACCACAATATCCACACATATAACATACGCATATCCATCCCTTCGAGTATACCCTCGTCGGATGATTCCCTCCAAAATGCTATCTCACTAGGTGTGCTCACAAAACCTAGTTCCCCAAGTTGGAATAGCTCACCAACTTGGCCCAAAATAAAAACGTAGTCGAGGCGGTCATATTCCTTCCCTGAAAGTGAGATAAATCCTTCACCCATATATACCGGACGCTATGACCTGGGATATACTCACCCTACTCCTCAAGCTAGGGGATTCACCCACATCGCGCAACCTCCCTTGATAGCACTAGAGTATATAAATTAAATAAATATCTACTCACTGATATTTAATATCACACACTATATTAACGTATATATATACTATCACTACACCGTATATATATATAATATAAACCTCGGCTTTACCGTGTACTCAAAATCCCGTACACTAGCCTGTAAATTTCCTGAGTCTGTGGCCCAACTTCACTTAATTAATTTTCTCACTTATATAATTATCATTATCCCGAGTCTGTGGTCCGACTCTAATATATTTAATTCACACCTAAATTAATATAATACTTTCCCCGAGTCTATGGTTCGACTCTAATTAAATTAATTAACGCACATATTAATTTAATACCTCACCAAGTCTATCGTTGGACTCTAATTAAATTAATTAGCACCCATTTTATATTTTAATACCTCTCCAAGTCTACAATCCGACTCTAATTAAATTAATTATCACATCTATTAATTTAATCCTACCCGAGTCTACAATTCGACTCTAATTAAATTAATTATCACGTCTATTAATTTAATCCTACCCTAGTCTACAATCCGACTCGAATTAAATTAATTATCACACTTATTAATTTAATCCTACCAGAGTATACAATCCGACTCTAATTAAATAAATTATCACATCTATTAATTTAATCCTACCCGAGTCTACAATCTGACTCTAATTAAATTAATTATCACATCTATTAATTTAATCTTACCCGAGTCTACAATCCGACCCTAATTAAATTAATTATCACACTTATTAATTTAATCCTACCCGAGTCTACAGTCCGACTCTAATTAAATTAATTATCACATCTATTAATTTAATCCTACCCGAGTCTACAATCCGACTCTAATTAAATTAATTATCACACTTATTAATTTAATAACTTGGTGTCACTCAACCATTATCCCCGGACTCGCACACTTGTCCCATCCCTTAATATTTCCCGAGTCTATATTCTGACTCCAAATTAATTACTCTCTCTCAATATTTAATTAAATACTTTGGTGTCACTTAACCAACATAACCGGACTCACTCACTTTGTCCATTTTACCTCTCATAATTTCATTCCCACATTTTCGCCCATAATGTGTTGCACATTCATCTCCATAATTTCCCAATTATATATACCTATAATTACTAACATACCCAGACTCGCTCACTTGGTCCATAACTAAATTGAATATGTTTCACCCAAAATTCTAACTTTAAGTCCCAACTCTTAGCTTAATTGGTCAATTCCTAATAGCTATCTTTTGAGCACCTAACTATTTATTTCTCTATAATTTTTCAGCAAATAAAATTATACCCAAAATCCAAAAATAAAACAAGGGTAACCAATAACCCGACCTGTCAAAGAATTTCGACCGTCGATCGATCGATGACCCCCAATCGATCGATCGGTCATCCCTGGGCAGCTCTTCTTCCCCCGCTGCATTACACCATTAACGAAAATTCAAGGTTTGTAAACCTTAATTTCAACCCCTGATCAAGTCATCCCATCACATAAACATATGAACATTGATCCTATACATCATATACACCCTTTAGTATATAAATTTCTCAACTTATCTCACAAATTTCGAAATGGGTTTTCCATTAAAATTCATCAATCTTGTTCTACAAACAAAATTCCAAATCGAGATTTCTCCCACTTTATATTCCGAATTCTTATTCCAATCGAATATCTATACTCAGATATGTTCAACACAACAATTTTTACTATGCAAAAACCCCATTTTGTACCCATTTATCCCCAAAACGAATTTTGGTTTACACATCTCTATGATATGAATTGATTATCATCAATTTAGAAATCACAAGAGTTAATCACTTGCCTGGAATTGTTCATAGTGTTTGATCCGTTGGTGTAGTCCCTTAATTTGGCTCCAAAATCCCCAAATTGTCTTTTGCTAAGCTTTCCCCCAATTTCCCTCTCAAGCCCTAGGCTTAGATTTGTGATGGCTGCTGATTTCCTAATCCATCACTTAGGTTAAAACTCTAAATCCCATTTTTCACCTAATGGGCTTAATTAAAGTGGCCCAACTCACCCCGTGTGGACCCGGCTATGTCAAAAAATACCCCGAGACCCAATTACTGCCCCCGGGTACTCTTTTCTGACTATCTCGACCCATCCGGACGCAACCGCGCACTCGGAATTGCCATCCAAAATACTTTTCAAAATTTCCAAATTTCGATCTCAAAATGTGACACATGAGATTTTGAACCATTAAACTTAAAAGTTGCCAATTATAAATAATTCGGATCACTCAAATAAATCCTCCAAGTCATGAATTTAAGTTTCTCCAATTCAAATATTTTTATCACTCCCAAAAATAATTAAATATTAAATCCTCAAAATTACGGGGTGTTACATACGCCCCCCCCCCCCCTTACAAAGGAATTTCGTCCTCGAAATTAAGATAAGCCTAGTGTTCCAAGCTTCAAATATTACCCTCTAGTCTTGCGCCTATAAGTTAGCGATATCTATATCTATCGCTTCTATCTATAAGTTATCCAAATATGCATTTAATTAACCAGGGTGCCCATACACCCTGTACCCATGCTTAACCGCACAAAATTTTCCTTAATTAATCCGGGTGCCCATACACCCTATCCCCGTGCTTTACCATACGAAAGCTACCCGACTATGCTAGTCGTAACCCGTAATATAACTTCTAACCCATAGTCATATTACATATATATATATATATATATACATATATATCTACTGCCCGGGTACTCAACCCATGTACTAACGTCCAACCATCTTCCCACAAAATACTTATCCCTCAACACAAAAGTATATACGCTTACTTTCATGTTACCAAGGACAACATAAAATGTCGCGCCCTTACTATCACTAGTCCTTGCGAAAAATAAACCCTGAGCTATCTCTCTTTGCTCAAAAATAATTCTAACCACCCTGATTCACTTCAGTAAACGCCCCACTTACCGGGATAAACTGTGAGAACACAAAACCTCACCATGTGCTATCGCACCATGCAATACAACATATATATCGACATATATATATGCTATACGCCCTCTCAGGTGATACCTAGCACTAACCACACCCTGGTGTCGCGAACACCAAAATTTTACACCACTATCCACAATAGTTAAATTCCATCGCTATCCAGCCGATATTTAGGAAATATTATCAACCCTACTCCCATAATTCTTATAAGTAGTAATTCCTCGCATAATTCAAACTTTCACTCAGTGTACACCTTCACTCTCCCGTGAAGAACAGCAAGGAAACTCCGCTACCCTACGAAAAGTTTATCCACATACTATGGATGCTACAGCCAATGCACCCACTAAGTTCGACTTACCCGTGAACTTTAGTGAAACAAATAAGTCTTATATTGTGACATCCTCCTTGTCACTCAAAAATATACCCCACGCCCATAGGGTAAAAATAATTACCTTCATACTTCAGCTGCAACGGATGATCCTCGGGTTTCAGAGCATCTTCTCCCTGCCCGAATGCGCCCATGACTTGCTTTAGTGGTTGTACATCCAGGACCTCGTCCTGTAGTTGACCCCTGCCTCTCTTAAAGCAATATCTCTTCATGTGTCTCACTTTACCCACAAACGAAACACCTTCTAATACATTCACCCTGCCACTGGTCCCTTCCATGCCGACCTTGTTGAAATTTTGGGTCATCCTGCCAATAGCCTCCATTTCTAAATCGTTTGGCATGATTTCCCTGCCGGAAATTCTTCCCCTGATCTCCCCCAGTGTGATGCTGGGATACCCCACTGGTATTGTTCCCCCCCCCCTCCCAACCTTATTCGACTGGTTAGTTTCCACTCCCCTCCCGCTTCCTTTCACGTGGAAGTGATATTTCTGACAGTGCCGGAGTGCTACGTTAATGACATCAGTATAAGATACTAATGCGTATATCCCAATTAATGTTGTCTGATTGTCCAGACTAATCCATCCACAAACCTTTACTTTCTTTCTCTTTTCTCTACTTACCTCATCCGATACAAAAAATTTCCAACGAGTGAATTCTTCCTCGTAATCATCCACTGAACGGTCCCCCTGAGTCACCTCACAAAAATTTTCTCCTCATTTCTATCTCAACCATTTGAGGAAGATACTTGCGATCGAACCGCACCCAAAACTCTGCAATAGCTAGTGTGTCCCTTTCCTCACTGTGGTGATTGACTCCCACCACTGTAGCGCTGCTCCCACCAAACTAAAAGTGGTTAGCATTTGCTTTCGCACCTCATCGCAATCTCCCATGCGTTTGTGACGCTGGATATCTCTCTTCCTTGACATGCTAGCACTACATCTGAACCCCCTCGCAACTCTGGTGGGTTCCCACTAAAAATAACCTCTCATTCTTGTTTCCACCCCGACGACTCCGCGTGAGTCTGAACGTCCGGTGCCACTAACACCTGTGGCTGATCCCGTGGAAAGTACCCTGCCGTTGCGACCACCGTCATTTCAACCACCTGCGCCACTAGTTCAGTTACTTGTGCTGCCAAAATCATCTCTGACAATTGCTGCGGTAACTCTTTCTCCTAACGAGCCTCCCTCGTCTCATCTCCCCCTGCTGCCCTAGCTGCTCCCTTTCTCCTGGGCGGCGTTTGGAATGAGAATCGAGTTTGTATGAGTTCACTCTCAAATATAAATTTCGCAGAAGAACGTATATGTGCATACGTATGAGAATACAACAATCCTATGATAGGGCTCTATATCAAAGATTGCTAAGCTAAAACGTGAAAAGCCGCACAGATCCTAAGGACACTAGAACCTGATGCTCTAAAACCATCTGTTACACCCCGCCTAATAAAATACCGGGTGATCAGTCCTATACCAAATTAAAACAGGAATCCCAGTCGGTTCATTCTTAGCATTACTGTCAAAAACTTCTTAAAACATACTAACCACCTAGTATTCCAAAACTGGTGCCAAATTTGAAAATTTTAATTACACAAAACATTACATGCGGAAATAAATATAAACCATTCACACAACTAAATAAAACTCAACTGAATAATTAATTACACAACATGCCGAATAAACCACCGGCCACCAAAGAAAAATAATCCAATACAAATAACCAACACTGAAATAAAATAAGTCTGAAAACTGAACTGAAAATCTGGCCGACATGCCCTAAATAAAATTGAAACTGATACAAGATTCCTACTCTAGGAATGAATGAATGATGCATCTAATCCACACTCCTTCTAGTATCCACAAATGTCTCATCTCCATGTCCCTGGAACAGAATATCAATCATGGCGTCCCTGTGGCTGGACACCTAAAAGGTTTTGAAAATAGTTTTATAGCAAGGGTTAGAACCCAAAACATTTTGAAAATATTTAACAAGTGAATTAACTGCAGTAATTTAAAATGCATGAATTCACTTCAGATTTAAGTTAGTGTCGCACTCCCTTGTGGACATTCTCACCCCTCCACTATTTTGCACACCTACCGGTTACCTTAACCCCACCTAGTTGTACTACCCCGTCCAACTAGTCCTGATATAACCTTCCCTTGCCATACTACTCTGACCCGAGTATAATGATTCTTGAATTATAAGTTATCTCACAATTAACTTAATTAATTCTCTTAAATAGTTGCATATAACCGTGTCACAAGTTATATAAAGTAAATACATCACACACTATATTATTACCCGTATATAATATTTACTACCATTATACACGTACCTTGACCACAATATCCACACATATAACATACGTATATCCATCCCTTCGAGTATACCCTCGTCGGATGATTCCCTCCAAAATGCTATCTCACTAGGTGTGCTCACAAAATCTAGTTCCCCAAGTTGGAATCGCTCACCAACTTGTCCCAAAATATAAACGTAGTGGAGGAGGCGGTCATATTCCTTCCCTGAAAGTGAGATAAATCCCTCACCTCTATATACCGGACACTACGACCTGGGGATATACTCACCCTACTCCTCAAGCTAGGGGATTCACCCACATCGTGCAACCTCCCTTGATAGCACTAGAGTATATACATTAAATAAATATCTACTCACTGATATTTAACATCACACACTATATTCACGTATATATATATATACTGTCACTACACCGTATATATATAATATAAACCCCAGCTTCACCGTGTACTCAAAATCCCGTACACTAGCCTGTAAATTTCTTGAGTCTGTGGCCCGACTTCACTTAACTAATTTTCTCACTTATATAATTATCATTATCCCGAGTCTATGGTCCGACTCTAATATATTTAATTCACACCTAAATTAATATAATACTTTCCCCGAGTCTATGGTCCGACTCTAATTAAATTAATTAACACACATATTAATTTAATACCTCACTGAGTCTATCGTTCGACTCTAATTAAATTAATTAACACCCATTTTATATTTTAATACCTCCCCGAGATCCGACTCTAATTAAATTAATTATCACACTTATTAATTTAATCCTACCCGAGTATACAATCCGACTCTAATTAAATAAATTATCACATCTATTAATTTAATCCTACCCGAGTCTACAATCCGACTCTAATTAAATTAATTATCACACTTATTAATTTAATCCTACCCGAGTCTACAATCCGACTCTAATTAAATTAATTATCACACTTACTAATTTAATCCTACCCGAGTCTACAGTCCGACTCTAATTAAATTAATTATCACATCTATTAATTTAATCCTACCCGAGTCTACACTCCGACTCTAATTAAATTAATTATCACATCTATTAACTTAATCTTACCCGAGTCTACAATCCGACTCTAATTAAATTAATTATCACATCTATTAATTTAATCCTACTCGAGTCTCCAATCCGACTCTAATTAAATTAATTATCACATCTATTAATTTAATCCTACCTGAGTCTACAATCCGACTCTAATTAAATTAATTATCACACTTATTAATTTAATAACTTGGTGTCACTCAACCATTATCCCCGGACTCGCTCACTTGTCCCATACCTTAATATTTCGCGTGTTTATATTTCGACTCCAAATTAATTACCCTCTCTCAATATTTAATTAAATACTATGGTGTCACTTAACCAACATACCCGGAATCGCTCGCTTGGTCCATTTTACCTATCATAATTTCATTCCCACTTTTTTGACCACAATGTGTCGCACATTCATCTGCATAATTTTCCAATTATATATACCTATAATTACCAACATACCCGGACTCACTCACTTGGTCCATAATTAAATTGAATATGTTTCACCCAAAATTCTTACTTTAAGTCCCAACTCTTATCTTAATTGGTCAATTCCTAATAGCTATCTTTTGAGATCCTAGCTATTAATTTCTCTATAATTTTTTAGCAAATAAAATTATACCCAAAATCCAAAAATAAAACAAAGGTAACCAACAACCCGACCTGTCAAAGAATTCCGACCGTCGATCGATCGATGGCCCCCGATCGATCGATCGATCATCCCTGGGCAGCTCTTCTTCCCCCACTGCATTACACCATTAACGAAAATTTAAGGTTTGTAAACCTTAATTTCAATCCCTGATCAAGTCATCCCATCACATAAACATATGAACTTTAATCCTATACATCATATACACCCTCTAGTATATAAATTTCTCGACTTGTCTCACTATTTTCGAAATGGGTTTTCCATTAAAATTCATCAATCTTGTTCTACAAACCAAATTTCAAATCCAGATTTCCCCCACTTTATATTCCGAATTCTTATTCCAATCGAATATCTATACTCAGATATGTTCAACACAACAATTTTTACTATGAATCTCATTCAATAGTTTCATGAACAAAAACCCCATTTTGTACCCATTTATCCCCAAAATGAATTTTGGTTTACACATCACTATGATATGAATTGATTATCATCAATTTAGAAATCACAACAGTTAACCACTTGCCTGGAATTGTTCGTAGTGTCTAATCCGTTGGTGTAGTCCCTTAATTTGGCTCCAAAATCCCCAAATTGGCTTTTGCTAAGCTTTCCCCCAATTTCCCTCTGAAGCCCTAGGCTTAGATTTGTGATGGCGGCTGATTTCCTAATCCCTCACTTAGGTTAAAACTCTAAATCCCATTTTTCACCTAATGGGCTTAATTAAAGTGGCCCAACTCACCCCGTGTGGGCCCGACTATGCCCAAAAATACCCCGAGACCCAATTACTGCCCCCGGGTACTCTTTTCTGACTATCTCGGCCCATCTGAACGTAACCGCGCACTCGGAATTTCCATCCAAAATACTTTTCGAAATTTCCAAATTTCGACCTCAAAATGTGACACCCGAGATTTTGAACCATTAAACTCAAAAGTCGCCAATTATAAATAATTCGATCACTCAAATAAATTCTCCAAGTCATGAATTTAAGTTTCTCCAATTCAAATATTTTTATCACTCCCCAAAATAATTAAATATTAAATCCTCAAAATTACGGGGTGTTATAGGCATTTTCCCACCCAGCATCCACATAGCTCCGTCCCTACTGCCATTTGTGATGTAATTGGACCCTTAATCATTTAGGACGTATTGTAATATGTATTTTGAAAATAGGACAACAAATATTTTATTTATAATCTTAGTCTCCATTTTTAATAAAATCGTTGGCACGGACCCATATCGATAAAACATCAATCAATCACAGCATGCCACGTCAGCCGATAATTTGAAAATAGGTACTAAAAATGGAAATGAAATGTTCATTGTCATGTACTCATAATCAATATTATTTTAATTCCTAAAAGTGCATAATGTATAAAAAAATCTTGTCGTCTTGATCACCCTCAACAAAAAATAAGAGAATATATGAGAACTCTCTAGTGTTTATTACACTTGAACTATCACAAGGCAATTTACTTGACGATTTGGCCAAAATAGTACCACCAAACAATTATGCAATATGATAAATTTTTGCATATTATGTAAATGAGTTGTAATTTTACCCAATCATTTACTCCTACCGAAGAAGGCAAAATGTTCATTCATATGGCACTTGGAGAGCCAACATTATAAACTCATTTAGATACATTTTATATATTTTTCCTCTTACTAACGATATATAATGTAATTGTCATGTCTTGGACACAAAATAAAAGCTAGGGTGTAATAAACATAATATGCTTGAAGAGATTATGTGGGCTCTCCACGTGGTTCTATTTGGTTCTTTGTGACTTTATCCATCATTTAATTATTCTTATTTGATTTTAGTCAGCGTTTTGTTCTCCTTTAGACTTTAGTCATCATTTTTATGTTTGATAACATTTTTATTCTTTTTCCATCGTTAAAACTCAAAATGGTAATTTAAGTTAGAAAAAAATTGTAGTTAGAGTCAGATTGTGATTACTAAATGGTGGATAAGTTCAAAAGGTCCCTTGCTCCGTCATAGATGATAGATCTACTAAATAAGGAAATAAAATACATTTTTTACAATACCCGTAAAAATGATGAGATCTATGGTACAAATGCCATCAAAAAGTATACGATGCGATTTAAAATATACAATCAGACTCCCATGAGGTACTGAAATGACAATCTCAGATGCGAACCAATTTTTTTTAAATTGTAAAAAAAATATTGTTATATTATTTTTTAGATGGTTTATTTAATGAGGAGATCATCTAAATAAAAATTCAACTAGTAAGTGAGTAAAATGCAAGGTTAATAGATGTGACTGATTTTTAGTCGTCGATACTCTAGATGATCATTTCAGACATATTGCATTGAATGTTTTGTAATTTTTTGTAGATCTCCTCATTACGGAAGTAATCTACAAAAATTTCAGCAAAAAAATAAATTACTATTTTAAAAAAATGATATGCATTTGAAGTTTTCATTTAAGGACTTAACACGTGTTTAGCTATATTGGAGGAAAGAGAAAGATAAAATGATGAGGTACCACCAAGCTTAGTAATGTCAAAAGTCATGTTAGGAGGAGCACCCTTTTTCAGTGGCGAAGTCGGAATAAAATATCCGTGGGGAACCCTAAGGTTGACAAGGTTCGAGAACGCAAGCCTTTGAAATGAATTTTTAGAGTTATTTTAGGTCTTTTATAAATATATAATTAAAAACTATGAATTTTTGGTATTATATTTTAATTTTATTCAAAAAATCATAACATATATATATATATATATATATATATATATATATATATATATATATATATATATATATATAGGGAGAGATTCACAAGTGAATCTAAAAGATGAACTTTTTAATGAACCTTAAAAAAATACTTAACAATTAATTTTAATTCCTATATGGTAATTGGTCCGCCCCAGCGGTAATGGACATGTGCATCGATCAATCCCCAACCCCATGGTGGAGGGGTGTGAGGGGGTTGGGGATCGATTGACACGCGTGTTCGTTGCCGCTGGCGCGAACCAATTACAACATAGAAATTAAATTAATGAGTTGTTAGGTGTTATTTTGTTAACGTTCATTAAAAAGTTCATATTTTAGGTTATATATATATATATATATATGCCTGCTTGAAAGCCCACATGAAATCACATTTAAAAGCAATCGATCGGCGAGTTTGGGTGATTTGTGAAAGAGGCTGGACTCCTCCCATTGTCATTTCAAATAATGTAACAAATTTAAAACTCGTGTCATACTGGAGTGAGGATGAGTTTAGGTGGAGCACTTTTAATTCACGTGGGCTGAGTGCAATTTCTGATGTCATCACACCTAAAGAGTTTCGACGAATCATGATATGCACCACTTCCAAAGAAGCATGGGATGTTTTACATCTTACCCATGAAGGCACTAGCACGGTCAAAGAGTCTAAAATTCAAAATTTAACTACTCAATTTGAATTGATAACCATGCTTGAGACTGAGTATTTTTGTAAGGACACAAATTTCCAATTGAAACTTATGTAGTGTTGGCTCAATTCCGGACAAAAACATTTGAGTCATAGGATAGAGTTCAAGTGTATCCCTTAAGCCTATGACACGTAAAGTTGAAGACGTATCGGCCATCATTTCAAGTGGACATCATTTGCCAATTTGTGCCTCTTTTATGCATCATCAACATCATTGTTCCTAGGTCTACAAAAAGGTATGAATGCAATTATGTATAGTTAGGACCTTGGATATTTTTAATTGGGTGTATTTTTTATAATAGTTTTAACAACTTTAGTTTACTTAGAAAATAGTATTTTAAATCTTTTCATAAAAGTTTTGGGCTTAAAATGAAGTTTTCTATTTTCTGACAAGTGTTCGAACGAACTGGGATCTCGTTCGAACGAGATTCCCAGGACGTTCGAATGAGACTTCTAACGACTTTAGCATTTTTCGCACTGGATTATCGTTAGTAAAGTCGTTCGAACAAAATTTGGCGGGAACAGCGTTTTGGTAGTTTTTCCCATTTTTTCACTACTTTTTCCCCACTATCTTTTTCCAGATTTAATAAGTGAGGGAACTAACCTTTTTTAGAGACTTTTTTACAACTTCCAAAGGCTCTTTGAGATCAAATATCTTCCAACAAAAAGTCCCTTGGTGTTTGTTATTCAAATTGATTTTATTCAAAGAACAAAACCAAGTATACACCCAATAGTTTGTTTATTCCAAGTTCTTTATATATATATATATATATATTCTTGGAGTTTCGTTTGGCACCGGGTTCTACTCTACCGTTTGAAGATTTTTTTAGATTTACTTCTACATCCCTTAAAGAAGAAGACTTGTTTTTCGCTCCAGCGTTTCCACTCGAAAAAAGGCTTTGGTTGAGGCTTGACGGTTGTTCCAAAAGCTTCATTGTATAAGTCCAAGGTTCTGGTGGAGTCCGGGATTATCGGCTAGGCAGAGGTGGTTGCAAGAAGACGCATCGGGGCTTGAAGGAGTCGAGTCGAGTGTAGTAAGTCATCTATCTTATAACAGTAAATCCGTACTTAGTGGACTTAAGGCTAGGAGTCGTCCGAAGTATTTTCCAGTTGGGTTTTCCTCGTACATCGCAACGTAGTGTGTTGTGAATTTATTTTATCTTATAGAATCACCTAGAACGCATGCTTAGGACTAAAAGATAATATATGGTTTAATTCACTACTCTTGCTTAATTTGGTGCTAAAATTAGTTTGGGTAAAATTTAAGTTAATTTAATTCAAGTCATTAATTATTAATTTGATAAAATTTAGTTTGGCCTAATTTGCGAAAAATTGAATATTTATCGTTAGGAAAATTTCTAGGACTTGTGTTAAATTAAATTTGGGCTTAAAGTTAAAAATTCACAAATTTGTTTTTAAGAGCAATTTTAATTTTGAGAAAACTAAAATTGGTTCAGTTTAATTTTAATTTTGAAAGAACTAAAATTGTGATATTTTAATTGTGAATATTGAAAAGATTAAATGTTTTAATTGAACCATCACTTGAATTTAAAGGATTTTAAAATTAGGGGGCACATATTCAGACAAGTGGTATCAGAGCGGGTTACACTAAAATACTGTGTGATCCTATTTTTAAGGATTTTTCTATTATGGAAAATATGCGTTTTTCAAAATTTTTCAGTTTTTGATGGTTCAAGCATGCTTGCATATGACTCCTCGCTTGCTATATCATATGAGTAATTGCTTCCATGTTTACATACACTTGTCATTCCTAATGTTATATCCTTACTAGTTGTATGTTTATTTGTCATATTCAAGCACGTGCCTTATTATATAAATTTTACTAAATTATGACAAGTTTATCTTTTGTGTTTTAATTTACATTTTTCGGCATAATATGAAAATACAAAAAGATTTTTGTTTTGTCCTTTAAGTTAAATTTTGTTTTACTTAAAAATTGGAAAAACTCAAAAAGATTTGTTTCGTGTGTGTATATTTGAGTTTTACACATTTTTTTGTGGCATATAAATGTGTTGAATCATCATTTACCGCTCCCATGTGGCTAGAACTTTTGGTTAGAATTTTACTCCTTAAAATTTTCTTTATCATGCTTACATGGAGTAGCTTAAGTTTGACTTGCTTAATGGATTCCTTTTATATGCCTTTTCACCCACATACACGAGCTCTTTTGAAATTTTAACTTCACATGTATATTTGAGCGTTGTGAGGTGTTCTCCTACCAATCTAGTCACCTACATATCGTGTGACCTAGGAGGATTTGTGCATGTTAATTTCTGCACGTGAGATTTGTGTGATAAAAAATGATACATGAATGTGCACAGAGAAGGGTTCCGAAAGGAAATATAATCCTTTGCCAGTAAGCCACCGTTTGAAATGGACTTAAAAGAAATACGTGGTCCAAAGGCCTAAAAGAAAAATATGGCATTAAAATAAAATATTTTCCATGGCCTGTTTTGTTTAGTTTGATATAGTCATTCAAAAATAATATGATTATTTTGAGGGAGTTTGGATGGTATATCAACGGTTTGCACAATGTCCGTTTATCCTAGTTGCGCTTTCATTGTCATGACTCTATTGGTTTGTAGAATCATCAATATGCTAGGCTTGTATGCATTGTGTTTGTTTGTTCATAGAGTTCAACTTATTTTTTCGCATAAGGCTACATTTTAGTTGATATCGTTTTGCAATCAAATGAGAACTCCGTGAACATGTTCAAGTGATTGGTTTTAATTCTTTGGTATCTATTTCGCACCCCTTCACTTTCGCTTCCATATGACACAATTATGCCATAAGAGTGTGGAAAGCGCATTTTATTTTGTGTGTGTCTTTTTGGTGTTTATATCTATATATGTGTGTTTATGCATATTTTGTATCTATTGTGTATACATATGGGATATTTTGTTTATTTTGAGTCTTTGCCATTCTAGTTAATCCATTTATGCTTTTAATTCAAAATTAGTATTTATCTTATTGCGAACTTTGTTTGATATCCCAGGCTTATAATAGTACATTTTAGTGGTATCTTTTGTCATCACATTTAAATTGATATTTTTATTTGAATGGATTAGTCGAACTTCATTGTTGCCCATATGCTTTAATGTTCTTATCTCTTTATGCACGATCATGTTTTACTTGTTTCCCCATACTTATATCCCTTATGTAGTTTTTAGGGGGATAAATGGTACTTTGTTAAATTGGGAGAGAAATGAGTAATTAATCATTTCCTAATCTTTTGTCTATTCCTGAACAGAAAGGGGGAGAAGTGGTTTCTAAACCTTTTGTTTAGGAGATTTATCTTAGGGAGAGACGTCTTTCTAACTAGGTCATTATTTTATAGGGGAGAATTAATTTAGGGGGAGTATTTATTTTTATTGCATTTAATATTTTGATATTCCCTATGCGCTTAATAGTTTGCTTAAGTGTGCAGAATTTTTTATAGCAACATCTATTTAAAGCGGCAAAGCGGTCCTAAAGTGGTTTTTGAGTCAAGCATTGTATTTTGTATTTTGGGTGGGATGTTTTGTGTCTAGTTGATTTTGACGTCCCTTTAGGATTTTTGTTTGGTTTTTGTCCCAGAATATCCAAAGGTTGAGATTTGTAAGGACACAAATTTTCAATTGAGTCTTATGTAGTGTTGGATCAATTTTGGACAAAAACATTTGAGTCATAGGATAGAGTTCAAGAGTATCCCTTAAGCCTATGACATGTAAAGTTGAAGACGTAGCGGCCAGCATTTCAAGTGGACATCATTTGTCGGTTTGTGCCTCGTTTATGAGTCATCAACAACATTGTTCCTAGGTATCCAAAAAGGTATGAATACAATTATGTATATTAAGGACCTTGGATATTTTTAATTGGGTGTATTTTGTATAATAGTTTTAACGACTTTAGTTTACTCAGAAAATAGTATTTTAAATCTTTTCATAAAAGTTTTGGGCTTAAAATGAAGTTTTCTATTTTCTGATAAGTCATTCGAACGAACTGGGATCTCGTTTGAACGAGATTCCCAGGTCGTTCGAACGAGACTTCTAATGACTTTAGCATTTTTTGCACTGGATTATCATCAGTAAAGTTGTTTGAACGAAACATCGTTCGAACGAAAATATCGTTCAAACGAAATTTGGCGGGAACAATTTTTGGGTAGTTTTCCCATTTTCCCACTACTTTTTCCCCCACTACCTTTTGCTAGATTTACTAAATGCGGGAACCAACCTTTTTGAGAGACTTTTTCACAAATTCCAAAGGCTATTTGAGACTAAAAATCTTCCAACAAAAAGTCCCTTGGTGTTTGTGATTCGAATTGATTTTATTCAAAGAACAAAACAAAGTATACGCCTAATGGTTTGTTTATTCCATGTTCTTTATATATATATATATATATATATATATATATATATATATATATATATATATGTATATATATATATATATGTATATATATATATATATGTATATATATATATATATGTATATATATATCTTTGCTTACAGTTTCGTTTGGCACCGGGTTCTACTCTACCTCTTGAAGAGTTGTTTGGGTTTACTTCTACATCCCTTAAAAAATAAGACTTATTTTTCGTTGCGGCGTTCCCACTCGAAGAAAGGCTTTGGGTGGGGGTTGACGGTTGTTCCAAAAGCTTCATTGGAGGAATCCAAGGTTCCAGTGGTGTCTGGGATTGTCGGCTAGGCAGAGGTGGTTGCAAGAAGACGCGTCGGGGCTTGAAGGAGTCGAGTCGAGTGTAGTAAGCCATCTGTCTTGTAACAATAAATTCGTACTTAGTGGACTTAAGGCTAGGGGTCGTCTGAGATTTTTCCCAGTTGGGGTTTCCTCCAGCCCCACCCGCACCACCAGCTATCGAGGGTAAGTTTCCTATTCATGGGCATATGGGTCGTGTGTTGTTTGATACGGGGGAAATGCACTCATTTATTTCTAGAAGTTTTTCTCAATCGATGAAATTGATTAAGTCTGTGGAGAGTACCTTTACTAGTGTCGAATCCTCTATGGGTGACGGTTCTCTCATTTTCTTTGTTTGCAAAAGAGTAGAAATAAACCTTGATAATTTGTGTTTTGAGGCCGATTTACTCGTCCTGGATATGGTCGGGTATGATGTTATCTTGGGTATGGATTGGCTAGTGAAATATTGTGCGATAGTAAATTGTTATGGGAGGAGTATAGCCTTTGCCATTCCGGGGCAAGAGATGTTTCTAGTGGCTATGCCTCTTTCAGAGGGAGGTTCTAGTATGTATTTGTATTGCAAAGCGGAGGAGACTTCTCATGATGTAGTCGTTTCCCTAGATTCGATTCCAGTTGTTAAATACTTTGAAGATGTTTTTCAGGGGATATCGGGTTTACCTCCAAGTCGGGAGATTGAGTTTGTGATTGATTTAGCACCGGGAACGCAACCGATTGTTAGGGCTCCGTACCGTATGGCTCCTATGGAAATGAGGGAGTTAAGAGATCAGATTCAGAAGTTGTTAGAGCAGGGTTTTATAAGGCGCAGTACGTCTCCATGGGTCGCCCCTGTGTCATTTGTGAAGAAGCGAGATGGTTCCCTCCGGTTATGTGTGGATTATCGGGAGTTAAATAAGGTTACCATCTGGAACAAATACCCACTATCTCGGATCGATGATTTGTTTGATCAACTGAGGGGAGTGTCGTACTTCTCTAAAATAGATTTGAGGATAGGGTATCATCAGCTGCGGATTCGAGAGCAGGACGTGTCCAAAACTGCGTTCTTAACTAGATATGGGTCCTATGAGTTTTTTATCATGCCTTTTGGTCTAACCAATGCTTCTGCAGTGTTTATGAACCTTATGAATAGAGTGTTTTGAGACTTCCTGGACCAGTTTATTATAGTGTTTATTGATGACATCCTTGTCTATTCTCAGACTGAAGTCGATCATGTTAAGCATTTACGATTGGTCCTGCAAATGCTACAAGATCATCAATTATATGCCAAGTTTGAGAAGTGTGGTTTTTAGCTATAGGAAATGCAGTTTTTGGGTCACATTGTAACAGCTCAGGGCATTTCGGTGGATCCGAGTAAAGTTGTTGCGGTGAGGGAATGGGGTAAGCCCACGACACCTACAGAGATTCGCAATTTTTTGGGTTTGGCTGGCTATTACCGTCGATTTATTAAGGGTTTTTCTAAGATTATTGTCCCTTTGATAAATTTGACTCGGAAGGGAGTGAAGTTTGTTTGGGATGATTCTTGTCAACTAGATTTTGATGAGTTGAAATATAAGCTGACTTTTGCTCTAGTACTTGCATTACCAAGGCCGGGGTGGAATATTTGGTCTTTACTGACGCATCTCTGCAAGGGTTGGGAGGTGTGTTACGGTAAGAGCATCGAGCTATTGCTTATTCTTCTCGTAATCTAAAGCCCCATAAAAAACATTATCCAGTACATGATCTAGAACTTGCTGATGTGGTATTTGCCTTGAAGATTTGGAGACATTACCTCCTGGGGGGGAAGTTTAGCCTTTTCACGGACCACAAATCATTGCAATATTTATTCTCGCAGAAAGATTTGAATATGCAACAACGTTGATGGTTGGAGTTTGTGAAAGACTACCAATTTGATATTCATTGTCACCCGGGTAAGGCTAATGTAGTGGCGGATTCATTGAGTCAGAAACCTGAGGGGGAGTTAGCAAGGTATGGAAGGCTAAATGGAAAGAACTTCGCTAGGAAGAAGTTGTTGCGAGGGCATTCATGTCAGTCTTGACCGTTACGCCTACGATAGTGACAAGAGTCATGGAATCTCAAGGAAAGGACAAAGATTGTAAGGATCGTATACGCCAATTACTAACCGAGGCAGAGAAATCCTACTCTATAAGTTCAGAGGGTGGTTTACATTTCCACGGGAGACTTATTGTCCCGGATGGGGGGGATTTGAGGCATGCCGTAATGACTGAATCTCATGGGTCCAGATTTACAGTACATCCTGGTGGAGACAAAATGTACCAATACATGCGCCATCAATATTGGTGGGCGGGTATGAAACGGGATATCTCTGAATTTGTTTCCCAATGTACTACTTGTCAATTGGTGAAAGTAGACCATCAGCGATTGACGAAATTGCTACAACACTTAGAAATATCGATATGGAAGTGGGAAAGTATCTCGACGGATATCATCACTGGATTTCCAACGTCGTAAAGCGGTCATGATTCCATTTGGGTTATCGTCAATCATATAACCAAGTCGGCACATTTCCTATTGGTACGTACAGATTACAATACGGCTCGTTATGCCCGGCTATTTATTGCGAAGATTGTTAGACTCCATGGGGTGCCCATTAATATAGTCTCTGATCGAGACAAGATTTTTGTTTTCCACATTTGGCGAAGTTTCCAAGAAGCGATGGGAACCGAATTGAAGTTGAGTACCTCCTACCACCCTCAAATGTATGGACAGATAGAAAGAGTTAACCAAATGTTGGAGGACACGCTCAGAATGTGTGTACTTGACTTCAAAGGAGGATGGGAACAATACCTTCCCTTGGTCGAATTTTCTTATAATAATTCGTACCAATTCACTATAGGTATGGCACCCTATGCAGCATTATATAGCCGACCGTGTAGATCACCTACTTGTTGGTTGGAAGTAGGGGATAATAAATTTCTTGGACCTGAAATGATCTAAGATACTTCTTCCAAGATTTAGCTTATTCACAATCGCATCCAAATCGCTCAAGATGGTCAAAAGAGTTATGCCGAGGAGAATAGAAGACATACGATATTGGAGGTTGGAAATCAAGTTTTGGTACGGGTGTCACCAATGAAGGGTATAACGAGATTTGGGAAGAAAGAGAAGCTTGCACCACGTTATGTAGGCCCTTTTTCCATTATTGCAAAAGTAGGCCACGTAGCTTATCAGCTCGCCTTGCCGGAATACCTACAACAGATTCATGATGTGTTTCATGTTTCATCCTTGAAAAAGTATAAAAGGTGTGAAGGACCTCACTGGCACATTCCTTTAGATGATATCGAATTAAAGCCCGATATTTCATACGAGGAACAACCAGTTGCAATCCTAGATCATGGGGAGCGTAGGCTAAGGTCCAAAGTGTTACCCTTGGTTCAGGTCCAATGGGGGAATCACAATGCTGAGGAGTCGATGTGGGAGCGTGAGGACGACATGCGAGAAAAGTATCCACAACTCTTTTTGTAAGGTACGTCTGAATTTTGAAGGTAAAATTCCCTTATAAGGGGGGGAGTATGTAATAACCCTTATTTTTGAGTAATTATTTTTATATAAATTTTCCATGTGAGGTAATTATATAAAATAATGGAAGTTGGAGTAAATATTATTTTAAGTGATTTAAGAGATAATATTTACTAAATTTTTCATATTTACTGTTAAGTGAATGTAAATAGCATCATGTTATGATTTATTGCGTCGTTGTGCTTTAAACGACAGTTATGGTTTAAAATGATGTTGGAACATGAAATGATTAATGTTATTTCAGATGCAAATTTAGAGGGTGTGGTTAGTCCTGAAATGATTGAGATAGTCAAAATAAGTGCCATGTTGTATTTTTGGGTTCCGAGCACTTTTGACCAGTTATGGCTTAATTATGTAGTAACGAGTCATTTTACTGGTGTAATAACATTTAAAGATGGAATTTAGTGTTAAATGAACTTTTAAGTCTTCCAAACCCTTTTATCCTCAATTATATGTTCTTAAACCTAGAGAGTAAGAGAGAGAAAGAGAATTGTGGAGAAAAGAAGAGAAAAAGATATAGAATTGAAGAAGTTGAGCTTGATCTTGTATCTACCGGAAGAGAATCTGAGATTTCAGCTTTAAGGCAAGTGTGGGTACCCAGAAATTAGAGCTATGGGCCTGGATGAGTAGCGCAGTCCTGGTGGCCCAAAGTCCAGGCCCCTCATCTTTTATATTGATTCGGTCTCCCCCCACGATCCCACGAAGGGAAGTTATAGGGGAGATGGAAAACATGGAGGAACCCATCACCTCCACTCACCTACATGTACATGTATATATTAAACCCTAGGTCCGGGGCAGAAGGACAAGTTGTATTCTCTATAATTACTCTGCAGAGTATATAGAAATAATACTGATTGCACCACCGTGGACGTAGGTACATCTTTGCCGAACCACGTACATCTTTTGTTGTGTGATTGACATTTTATTTTCCTTGTTCTTCCTTGGTAATTGCTTCTCTCGTATTTATTTGTGTTGCATAATAATTATCTCCACAATTGGTGTCGTCTATGGGAAACGTTCATCTTTCCCTGAGAAGAGCCCTCACCAAGAAAGGAGTTTAAGATGTCTGGTCACAGCAGCAATGCCCCTCAAGCAGGAGATATTCAAGAGCCACCTGCTCCTCGCAGGATTAGGTCTAAAGTTCAACGTTCAGATCAGAGAGCTCGCCTAGAAAGTCCGGCCTTAGAAGAAAGTCAGGGACCAGCGAGGTCCACGCAGATTTCCAGATTGATTGATGCATACGAGGCAAGGCTCCGCGAGCAGAGGGAGTCTTCTCGCAGATGCGAGGCTGAGAATGCTCGCTTGAAAATAAGACTAGAAAGACTGGAGAGGGAACTACGTCCTGATACCAGGAGACGCCCATATCACACTCCTAGCCCTCAGGCGAGCAAGTCTCGCAGCCGAGGAAGGAGCCCTAGGAAAGAATCTCAAAAGGTCGAAGGTGGCGAATCAGACGACGACCTCCGCGAACAGCTGCAAAGAGCTCGCCGCTACCAGAGCCCTGCTCGCAGCGACGAGAACATACGAAACCTAGTCCGTAGAGAGATGGACCAACATCCTGCTCACCATGGAACAAGATCAACCAGAGAACTCGCGAGGAGAACTCTCAAAACCCAGATGAAGTCACCCTTCACGAGGGAAATCGAAGAGGAAGAGCCTCCCAAGAAATTTTCCATTCTAAGGTTCAAGATTTACGACGGGAAAACTGATCCCATTGATCACATCAGGCAATATCGACAGGCCATGACCCTATGGAATCACCGAGATGCCCTGATGTGCCGCATTTTTCCCTCGAGCCTACATGATGTAGCACATAAGTGGTTCGAAAGGCTCCCCCACCATTCGATCAAGAATTTCAAATCCCTAGACGAACTCTTTATGGCCCGATTAATTACCAGTAGCTCCCACCCTAAAAGGATGGATGCTCTGCTAACAATGAAGAAAACGCCTCAAGAAACCCTACGAGACTATGCGAAAAGGTACTGGGAGTTATTCAATGAGATCGAGGACTGCGCGGAGGAAGTGGCAGTGGCTTCCTTAAAAATTGGGCTTCCTAGTTCTTCCCTCCTCTACCAGTCCCTGACGAAGAAGGAAGCTATGACTATTGACGACCTAATGGCCCGAATCGAGAAATACGCAAAGGTGGAAGATGTCACCCGCCTTAATGCAGGAGAAAACGGGCGAGCTAAACTCACTACCAAGGGAAGTGAGAAAACTGAGAACTAGAAGAAAGGAGGAAATAGTGGGGGCAAAAATGGCTCCAAGAACGGAGGAAACCCTAACGCATCGAAAGCATTCCAGGCGGTCAACACAGTCTTCAAAGAACCAATTTACAAAATTCTCGCGAAGATCAAAGATGATCCGTTCATCAAGTGGCCCCAAAAAATGGGAGGAGATCCCTCGAAGAGGAACAACGCATTAAGATGCGCTTTCCACAAAGAGGGAGGACATAAGACCGAGCACTGCAAAGCTCTTAAGTCTCACCTTGAGGAGTTGGCCCAGTCTGGGCACTTGAACGACTTTGTGGAAAAAAGGGCAGAGAAAGTGGCTGCCAACAGAGAAGCGAGACCCGACAACGTGCTGGAGGACGATGCTAGACATGAGTTCGCAGTAATCCACGGAGCATCTGATCTCAAGTAGATACAAGGGAACTCGGCTAGAATGGAAGTGAAAAAACTTACGGCAGTAATGCAGGCCTTTCAAATCGATCCAGCAAAGTCCCAGTAAGGAAAGCGTCGACGAGCGGAGGACGTCAACTATAACAAGCATATTTTTTTCACGGATGAAGATCTAATGGGAGTAAGGACCCCACATCATGATGCTCTGATCATTACACAAGGATAGCCAACTTCGACATTGACAAGTTGCTCGTCGATTAAGGAAGCTCATCCGAAGTAATGTACCTCGATCTATTCAGGAAGTTGAAGTTGAGCGTCGCGGACCTAAAGGAAGCTATTGTTCCCTTGGTCGGCTTCGCTGGAAAAATGACCATGCCCCTGGGCAAGATATTACTTCCAGTACGTGCTGGAAACATCTCCAAGATGATTGAGTTTTTGGTAGCTGACATCGACTCACCGTACCAGGACATCCTCGGCAGGGGATGGCTTCATGCGATGAAGGCAGTCCCCTCGACCTACCATTAGAAGCTCAAGTATGTAACCGAGCAAGGAGTAATGGAGATCCACGGCGACCAAGTGATGGCAAGGAGGTTCTTCATAGCAGCCATTTGACCAAAGCTAGAGAAGAAGGCCGGTCAACCCAGCAAGAAAGATGAAGAAGGTGAGACACCTTCCAAATAACAATTAAAGTACAGAAGACTCGAAGTAGAGAAGACCAGGCTCCTCCCCTCCGAGCGCGTCGTCGAGGACCTGGTAGAAGTTATTGCTAAAGATGGTGATGGAAGCAGAGTCTTCTTGATAGGAGCATCTCTCACCAACGAAGAGCAGGAGGAATTGACGACCTTGCTGAGGCGCAACGTAGATGTTTTCACATGGGAACCATACGAGCTTCCTGGAATCGATCCCAGTATGGTCTGTCATCAGCTGCACGTCGACCCCACATTCAAGCCAGTTGCACAGAAGCCATGGAGAACTTCACCCGAGAAGGCTAAAGCGATAGAAAATGAAGTCAAAAAACTACTGGATGCAAGATACATAAGGGAAGTGCAATTCCCCAAGTGGTTGTCCAACCCAGTAGTAGTTCCGAAGAAAAACGGAAAGTGTAGAGTTTGCATAGACTTCACTGACCTCAACAGAGCATACCCTAAGGATAGTTTCCCTCTCCCAAAGATAGACCAACTAGTAGACGACTCTACAGCTCAAGAGCGAATGAGTTTCCTGGACGCGTACTCAGAATATCACTAGATCCCCTTGTACGCCCCAGACCAGGATAAAATGGCGTTCATCATGACGGTTGGGTTGTATTGCTACAAAGTTATGCCTTTTGGGCTCAAGAATGCTGGGACAACCTATCAGTGGCTGGTTACTAAAATGTTCAAGGATCAAATGGGAGACACAATGGAGGTCTACATCGATGACATGCTCGTTAAGAGCAAGAAGAAAGAAAATCACCTCTCAGACCTGTCAAGTACCTTTGAAATCCTCAAGAAGTACCGGATGAAACTTAATGCGAGCAAGTGTTCCTTCGGTGTCCAGTCAGGAAAATTTCTTGGGTACTTGGTCAGTAAGCGAGGCATAGAAGCTAATACAGACCAGATCGATGCAATCAACAGGGTGTAACCTCCTCGCACAATCCGGGACGTGCAGAAACTCACTGGAATGCTCGCTGCCTTAAATCGCTTCATTTCCAAATCCTTCGAGAAGTGAAACCTTTTTTCCAACTTTTAAAGGGGAGTAAACCGATAGAATGGAGCCCAGATTGCTCGCAAGCATTGGACGAGCTCAAATCCTACCTAACCACTCCACCATTGCTCGTCATAACACAGCAAACGGATTCTTTGTACCTATACCTCTCTGTATCCAATCACACTGTCAGCTCTGCGTTAATATGCGAGGTGGCAGGGATCCAACACCCCGTTTATTACATGAGCAAGACCTTATTAGATGCTGAGGAAAGGTACCTTCCATTGGATAAGCTCGCCTTTGCCATAGTAATAGCCTCGAGGAAGCTGAAGAATTATTTCAAAGCTCATACTATCATCGTCCTTACATCACACCCCCTTAAGGCAGTCCTAAGGAAAGCGGATTTGTCGGGCAGATTGTCTAAGTGGTCAGTCGAGCTCGGTCGGTTTGACATCCAATTTCAACCAAGGACAGCTATCAAGGGTCAAATCCTTGCTGATTTCATAGCCGAATTCACGAGCGAAGAACTCTCCGACCAACCTCAACCAACAAAGCAAAAGAAGAACCAAGCAACAGTGGAAACCTGGAAACTATTTGTTGATGGAGCCTCCAACTCAAAGGGGGAAGGGGTAGGAATTGTTCTCATCACTCCAAAAAACACAATCCTTGAGCAAGGAATTAGGCTGGGATTTGCAGCCTCCAACAACGAAGTAGAGTACGAATCCCTAATAGCCGGTCTCCAAAAAGCGCAAACTTTGGGAGCAAAACGTTTACAAGTGTTCGGTGATTCGCAACTAGTCTCCAACCAGATAAGTGGAGATTATAATGCGAAGGATGAAAGAATGGCAGCCTACCTCACCTTGGTGAAAGAATTACTGACGAGCTTTGAAGAGATCAACATCCAGCAGTTTCCCAGGGGGCAAAACAGTCATGCTGATGCCTTAACAGCCCTGAGTTTGGCAATTGATTCTAGCCTTAAAAGGGTCATTCCCATCGATTTCCTCATTTGTTCGAGCATTAACCACAACAGCAATATGCCAAACGTGGAACATATACTCCAGGTGGGATCAACCCCCAGCTGGATAGACCCCTTAAAAGACTATTTAAAGGAGGGCACGCTCCCAGAGGATAAGAAAACTACCCACCAGATAAGAGTCCAAGTTGCTCGCTTTCACTTATCCACAGGAGGTGACTTGTATAAGAAGTCCTTCTCCGGTCCCTACCTTAGATGCATCCACCCAGGCGATGTCCAGCAAGTGCTGCGTGAGCTTCACAAAGGAATCTACGGAAGTCATGTCGGAGGAAGGTCTCTAGCCTTTCGAGCGATGAAGGAAGGCTATTGGTGGCCATATATGCAAAAGGACTCTGCAGTATATGTCCGTAAATGCCTGAAATGCCAACTCCACGCTCCTATGGTCCACCAACTCGCCAGCGACCTAAAATCCCTGACCAGCCCATGGCCCTTTGCCCAATGGGGAATGGACATCGTGGGACCATTGCCCACCGCTGCCGGCAATCGCAAATACCTGTTGGTTACAACTGACTACTTCACCAAATGGATCGAGGCAGAACCATTGGCGAATATCCGAGATGCTGATATGATAAGGTTCATATGGAGGAATATAATCACTCAATTCGGAATCCCCAGAACCATCATCACTGATAATGGGACACAATTTGAGAGTGTCCCCTTTCAGGACTTCTGTAACGGACACGAGATCAGGCACCACTTCAGTTCGGTGGCCTACCCTCAGAGCGATGGACAAGCAGAAGCTTCCAACAAAATTTTGATCGATGGATTGAAGAAGCGATTAGAGCGAACCAAAGGCGCATGGGCAACCGAGTTACCCCATATCCTATGGGCATACTGAACCACTCCTCGGCGAGCAACAGGAGAAACCCCATTTTCACTAACATATGGCATGGAAGCAGTCATCCCACTAGAAGCGGGTTTGCCAACAATGAGATCCGACCTTATCGAACAAGGCCAGAATGATGAGTCATTGCTCGCTGAACTTAACCTCGCCGACGAGCGTAGAGAATTTGCCCGGTGAAGCTTGCGAGCTATCAGCAACATCTCGCAAAGCACTACCATAAAAGGGTTAACCCGAGAAGATTCCAAGTTGGGGACTATGTTCTAAGAAAAGTCCTAGGTAACGCGGTGAAGTCATCAGATGGCAAGATAGGCCCAAACTGGGAAGGACCCTTTAAAATAACTAAAGACGACCTGCAAGGTGCCTAGCATTTGGAAACGATGGAGGACAGAGAGATACCACAAGCATGGAATGCAGCTAATCTCAAGAAATTTTATTTTTAGATTCTCAAGGAATTCTATTGTTGAATCTTTTTCTTGCATTTGTTATGTGAAAGGACAGTTCATTTCCCTTATTACTAATGAAAGTTACTTAATTGATTACCCTCTGAGCAGTAACAGTTGCATTTTATCACACATCCTTTCCAAATCACAGGTACGATGGTCGATATAGCAGGGGAATACCCCTCCTCAGGTCATCGTCATGAAACACGAGAGACCTCTTAGCATTGCCCCTGGCAATATATAAAGCCCTAAAGAGGATTCTTAGGCAATGTGACCAGATTTTATACTGGCCATCAAACCTACTTTGGTTGAGCAAAATCCTGATCGGATGAAGATAATCAGCCACTCTAGCTCTTCGTCCGTCGTCTGGAGCAGGGGCTAGCTCTTACACAACCTCATTTGCGTCCAACTCCAATAATTACCGAGGAATAGCATCGATGGGAATCCATCGATCGTCCCTCCTGAATGGGTTAGGCATCAGAGTGGAGGAAGAAATCTCGTGACGATACCATAACACCGAGTTCCTCGGGACCTGCAGCTCTTTCAAGGCACTTAACCACCCTTTGATGAAAGAAAGTTCCTCGAACTCATATAGTCTCGTTGCAGCATCTAGCCAGCCTTGATCATAACCATCTGCCCACGCTTATCGAGGAACTTTCTTGAATAAGTGCCGCAATCAGGTGACGTCCCTTTGAAGCCCAGCAGTAATTACATATGCTCGCCGGACATCATCGCGGAGCTCTTCCATCTCCTTATCACGCTGTTCTTCTGCTTCCCTGCTCCTGCCCCTGGTGCTCCCTAAGTTGTAAGACTTCCCTCCTCAGGTTTTCATTCTCCTGCTGCAGGCACTCCCCAACTTGGTTGATCTCGGTGGCCTCGAGTAACTTTGCTCTCAGTACATTGATCTCCTCTTGCACTGAGGCACCAATGTCTTCCATCTCCTGGAGCCTGTCCTTCAGCTTAGCCACTAGCTCGGACTGCTTCTTATATTTCTGATTTCTGGACCTAAGAGACTTGTAAAGTTTGACAAAGGCCTGGAAAACTTCAGGGTTCGCATTGGGACCGAGGGTCCTACCCAATTGGGAAGTAGCAGGAATGTAATCATCCAAATCGACTAACTACAAATAAAAGAAAGATATAGGAGAGAAAGAGATCAGCACAAGCAAAAATGAAGCCTTTTCATTAATAAGGGTCGAGGTTACATCAGACTGAAGAAAAAAAATTTACAGGCTAGAAAAAGAAAAAACACAAAAATAGTCCTAAAAGTAGATTAACTAGCAACCTCAGGCTGGCCAGAGGTGGTTGGCTGCTTCCCCTTGTCAGCATCAGTAGAGGCATCCCCCTCTACAGGGATGCCCTCAGTCGCCTAGGCAGGACAAACACTGGAAGGAATTGTCTGAGAGGAAAGATCAACACCCTCGATGGCTGGGGAAGGAGCTTCTTCGTCCACAGTTGGCTTCGGACCTGGGTCATGCTCGTCAAATAGTGGAGACTCAGCATCAACACCAGCAGCTAAGAGGGCCTTGTTCTAGCCCTTCTTGAAGTTCAGACGGTTGATGTAGCCTATCTGAACCTCGGCGTCTTCGTAAGCGGCAGTCCACCCGGAGTTGTATGAATACTCCTTGATGGTGGCTACCTGGGACTCTTTCTCCTTTAACTGCTTGGTCAGAACCTTGTTCTCCTCCACGACATCCAGCTTGCTCGAGCAGACTAGGTCATAGTCCTGCCTCAGCTCGTTCAGCTCCTTAACCGCTGTATCCCTCTCTCGATTGGAATTGATGAGGGCCAAATCAGAGGAAGCTCGGGTGGCATCAGCAGTCTTTAAATTAGCCTCCAGTTGAGAACCCCTAACTTCCAGAGCGGACTTTTGCTGCTCCAGCTCACCATTCCTTCTCACCAACTCGTCGCGAGAGCGATAGAGCACGGCAAAGTCGGTCACAAACTGCCAGAAATAAAGAAGAGATCAAGAAGGAGAAACAACTAAAACTTGTTAAAGAATTGAAAAATGGATAGGATCTTACCAAGGCTAGCCTCTGGCTAGCTTGTAGGGCCAATTGATCAGACCCCAGCGCCCTCTGGCGATCTGCAGGGAGAACTGCCCTCTCGAGCAGCGCAGGAGCCAACTGAGGAGAAATGGCAACTGAGGCCCCCTCGGGCAAAGCAGACACCGGGACCAAGGCTTGCCCAGCCTTCGTCCTTGAGTCCATCTTTCTCCTATCTTCCTCTTTCTCCCTCTCCATTCTCTTCCTCTCCTCCATCCTCTTTTTTTCCTCCACCTTCTTTCTTTCCTCCTCCTTTTTTCTCTCCCTCTCTCCCACTTGCTCTTCCTCTCTCCTCTTCCTCTCTTGCTCCTGAGTAGAAGACCTAGAACCAGTAGCCACGGCCCCAGAAGTAGACTTTTGTTTTTTTAACCTTTGTGCAAGAATCACGTGGTCCTAATCATCATCATCTCTAATCAAGTTCTTCCTTGGAGGCATCTCTTCACCTGAACTGCTGGAAGTGCTCGACGATCCTCGAGCTTCAGAATCCTCCTCACAGTCAGAGGAACTGCTACTATCAAAGCTCCCTTCACCCAAATTACTCATAGCTCCTGCAGGCTCACTTTCAGAGCTGCTCTCCTCTTCATCCAATAGGATAGGCTCAGCAGTAGTCTCTTCGAAGGAATCGAACTCTGGTACACTATCCACAGGTCGTGTTATGAAGCTGGAGCCAATGTTCTTATACTCTAGTAAAAAGGATGCAGACCTGGGATGCTCTCCGTCACCCAGAGGCTCCCTGATATTCTAAGCTTTTACCAACTCCGAGATACGAACCTCGCTGAGAGCAGGCTCCAAATCCTTTGACCTCGCTGTGGAAGAAAAAGCAAAGAGGGGTTAGAAAAGTCACAAATTAGCAAAGGGTGAAACAAAAGTACAATGTCTACCTATATATTCTTCTCTGTAAAAAGGAAGAGTGAACCTCTCCGACCTCGACCCTTCAAATTGGGGAGAGAACTGTCAATTTCTAATAAGGAAACCTTCTTGCCAGTAGTCCTTATGGGAATCAGGTAGATTTACTACCAATACCCTGTCAGGGCTCCTAGCTTTGAGGTACAGGACACCAGAACTAGTTTGAGAAAAGGAGTAACAAAAGCAGACCTCGGCAAGTCCTAACCTAGTGCCATACAATTGATTTATCCTGTGCACACCATTCACTATTTTCCATACATTGGGCGAGCATTGTGCGGGAACAATATTAAAATAGCGAAAAAAGTGCAAAAATAGATCATTAGGGGGAAAAGTAAGTCCCCCCTGGGAAAGCAACAAAACATGGATCCAGTGGGCATCCTCTATATCCCTAACGTTCCTAGGAGGGGAGGCACAACACCCAATATCTACCCACTCAGGGATGTTGTAGAACTTCCTAAATTCAGAGATTGACCTATTTCCAATCTTCGCCATTGAAAAACTCAAGAAAAGCTACAAACCAAAGAGAAAGTGCAAAGAAAGGGCACGATAAACTTACAAAATAGAAGATCAGTTCAAGTGATGAAGAAGCACGAGCTCAAGACGACTAAGAAGCAATGGGAATGGGGATTGAGAGGAGAAGGTACGAGGCGCTAGAGTTCTCAGAAGATAGAAGAATGCTGGAAAGACTGAAACGATGAGAGAAAATTTGGCTATTCCAACAAGCCTTCAAAATCTAATCATAGTGCACAGTAAGCGAAGCGACTGTCGCCAGAATCAACTCCACAGCTCCCGAGGAATTACAACACAGACATTATGGCTAATCATTTAAATCTATTGAGCCCATAAACATGGAACAACAAATTTAGGGGAAATTGTGGGTACCCGGAAATTAGAGCTATGGGCCTGGACGAGTAGCCCAGTCCTGGCGGCCCAAAGTCCAGGCCCCTCATCTTTTATATTGATCTGGTCTCCCCCCACGATCCCATGAAGGGAAGTTATAGGGGAGATGGAAAACAAGGAGGAACCCATCACCTCCACTCACCTACATGTACATGTATATATTAAACCCTAGGTCCGGGGCAGAAGGACAAGTTGTATTCTCTGTAATTACTCTCCAGAGTATATAGAAATAATACTGACTGCACCACCGTGGACGTAGGCACATCTTTGTCGAACCACGTACATCTTTTGTTGTGTGATTGACATTTTATTTTCCTTGTTCTTCCTTGGTAATTGCTTCTCTCGTATTTATTTGTGTTGCATAATAATTGTCTCCACAGCAAGTTTCTAACTTGCTAGTATATGATTTAATGTGGATAAATTGTTGTAATAGTTGTGTAATTAGAAGAATTGAACAAATAGTAGGTTTTGATGAATTTTAGAGTTTAACCCTTAGATTTTGGTGTTTGTATGATTTAAGTTGGTTATATTAGTTTATTGTTGTGTAAAAATGTTGTGGTTATGTTATTGGTCGATGAGAGTGAAGGAAGTGGAAGAATATGGGGTTAGGGTTTTGGATTTGGTATTTTAGAAGAAGGTATAGCCATGGGTCTGGTGAGCGCGGTCGACCGCAGTCCAAAGCCCGATCGATCGGGCCTAAAGGGAAAAGCACACTACTTTTCTCGATATGCAAATTTTGAAAGCGCGGTCGACCACGGTCCAATGACCGGTCGATCGGGCCCTCAGATTTGAGTTTACTACATTTCTTAGTAGACAAAACCTCATCGGTGCGGTCGATCGGAGTTCAGGGGCCGGTCGACCGGTCCCCTATTTTTCACCCGAAATCTTTAGTTTTATCTAGCTCCTTTATTTTAAGATAAGAACCTAGGAACCTTCTTGAATGAATTAAAACTAGAGTATTAGAGTCTATTATTAAGGTATTTAAGACCCTAGGTTAGAAATGAGAGTTGGGACTGACCGGGAATTAATTTAGTTCGTTGTTAGAGGAAGGTAGAGTTCGTTTTACATACTGAGCTAGTCTAGTATAGATCTTAGAGGGAATAGAGTGATATAATTATGGACTTCGAGAATTGGGTTGAAGTAATATCATAAATGATGGGTCTAAGGATTTTTGTTAATTCATGGAGACTATTATGAAGTTAATTAAACGCTGAGGTTTATAATTATGACATTAAACACTTATTGTCCCGGATAAAACGTAATGCACATTTTAAATTGGCATATCTTTTTAATGATCATTTGCATATCTTATGCACATGAGGTGAAATCCCCTGGCTAGTGAATGCAGGGTGAATATAGTCCTCGGCCATAGGACCTGTTGTTATGCATTGTGTTGTTATTTTTTCAAAGTGAGGTAATTCTGGGTACGGTTATGACTCCCTGTCGAAGGTATATGGACGCTTCCCAACGTCACGCGATTTAGGATTCCCAGGTTGTCTTGGTGATAGGCCCTGGAAGATGATAGCTATTTAGGGACGCATCCAGTGGGGTGACTCCCAAAAGAATGGTCTTAGAATCGTTATATGTGGTGATTGTAACAATTCTTATGAAAGTTGTATTTTATAAATAGTGAAATACTTTATAAAATAAACTGTTTTGGGAATAAGTTTTCCTAAGGAGAAATAGACTTGTAAAGTCATAATGTTCAAAATTGAAATGGAATCTTATTAAGTGAAATTGAGTTGTATTTCATGCACAAATGAATATTCATTATTGTCATTGATATTGCGCTAGGTTGCGCATTTTGATTGAGAGGTGAGGATTATTATTATTATTATTTGTGGAGAGCGAGGTAAGCTTATTCATGATGATTTGATATTCATAATTGGCATGCATTTTTATTCACATGGTGATCATATAAAACAGGGCTCTGACCCGTTTATATCTCTTATTATTATATGAATTCATTTCACGCCCAGGTGCTCCGTCGCAAGGACGCCCGTAACGATCCTCCCATCCAGGTATCATGGAGCTATAACATTTTACGGATGTTGTAGGATATTTGTTATAGACGCTTCTATCTTTGTTTTTACTCTAGCTATGATCATTTTACACATTCGGGCATGTTGCCCAAGTTTTGTACTTGTTTCATAAATTGTGATATTTATTTAATACTCGATGTAACCTGCTTGTAATGGTATGTTAACCGACGCTTATTCGGTTATTATATTGTGTATGAATGTAATTATTATTTAACATATTATCCACCATCTCTCCAATTTGTATTGTCTAAATGATTTTCTTTGAAACTTACAAATAATTTGACATCCATTTTCTAAAACTATTGGTTGTTATCTCGTATATTTATTTTGACGACAGTGATGCTAAGAATGAACCATCTATGATTCCTGTAATAATTGGAATATCATGCTAGCCACCTATTATTTTAATAAGCGGGGTATCACACATCCACCCTCCCAGCACCAGCTCAGGTGCCAGCACTACCTCCTCCAGCACCGCAGGGGCAGATAAAGTATGGGCGTGTTTATAACGTTCATTTTGTAGTAGTACAGCGTCCACCGCTCGCAGTCGAGGGTATGTTTTCTATCTATGGGTATATGGGGCATATTTCGTTTGACACGAGAGCCTCACATTCTTTTATAGCCACTAAATTTTCACGGCCCGTAGGGTTATTAGACACGATCGACTGTATTGTAAATTTTGTAGACTCACCGATGGGTAATGGGATGCCTATTTTCTTTATATGTCGGAATGTGAGTGTAGAGATAGGGAGTCTGATTTTACCATCTAATATTCTTATGTTAGAAATGTTCGAGTATAATCCTAATATCGACATGGATTGGTTAGTCGAGTATGATTTTATATTCTTATGTAAATTTATTGCTATAGTCGGAGCATTATTTTTGCTATTCTGGGATAGGAGATGTTCCTTATGGCAATGCCTCATCCTGAGGGAGGATCGTCCAATCATTTGTATTATATAGAGGATGAGACCCCTACGGGAGTGATGATTACCTTTGATTCAATACCGATAATTTGTGAGTTCGTCGATATATTCTAAGAGATACCGGGGTTAACTCCCAGTAGGGAGATAGAGTTTGTGATTTATTTAGCGTCGGATACTAGATCGATAGCTTGTGCGGCTAACCGTATGGATCTTCTAGAGATGAGGGAGTTAAGGGACCAGATAGAACATCTTTTGGGATAGGGATTTATCCATAAGAGTACCTCGCCTTGGGGTGCCCCTGCATTATTTGTAAAAAAGCGAGATGGTTCTTTACGACTATGCGTGGATTATCGAGAATTAAACAAAGTCACAATACGGAACAAATATTCATCACCTTGAATTGATGATGTGATTGATCAACTGAGAGGAGAAGCCTACTTCTCTAAGATACACTTAAGATCTGGTTATCATCAGCTACGTATCAGGGAGCATTATGTTTCTAAGATTGCATTCCTAACCTGATATGGATTGTATGAGTTTCGGGTTATGCCATTTGGGTTGACCAATGCGCCGACAATATTCATTGACTTAATGAATAGGGTGTTCAGAGAGTTCCTAGATCTATTTTTCATTGTCTTTATTAATGACATCCTGATTTATTCCCAGAAAGAGGAGGATCATGCCGATCATTTGCAAAGAGTCCTGCATACACTATGTGAGCATCAGTTTATATGCTAAATATGAGAAGTGTGGATTCTGGCTTCGGGAGGTGTAGTTTTTTGGGCATATTTTGTTTTAATTAAGGTTATCAGTGGATGCTAACAAAGTATCAGCGATGAGGGAGTGGGGACAGCCCACGACACCAACGAAGAAGCGCAGTTTCTTAGGTTTAGACGGTTATTATAGACGGTTCATCTGAGGTTTCTTAAAAATTGCTATTCCAATGACTAATCTAACCCGTAAGGGCATACCATTTATTTGGGATGATGCGTTTCAGTTGGCATTTCATAAGCTAAAAGATAAATTGACTTCAGCACCCGTACTAGCACTGCCCAGACCAGGAGTGGAGTGGAGTAATTAGTTTACACTGATGTATTTTTATAGGGACTTGGTGGAGTATTACAACAGGAAGAGAAGGCTATAGCTTATGCCTTTAGGAAGATTAAGCCTCACGAGTAAAATTACCCCACCCACGACTTGGAGCTAGCAGCAGTCGTGTTTACTCTTCGAATTTGGAGACATAATTTATTGAGAGAGAAATTTTGCTTATTCACGGATCATAAGTCACTATAGTATTTGTTCACTCAGCGGGAGTTGAACATGTGCCAGCGTAGATGGCTTGAATTCATGAAAGATTATCAATTTGAGATATACTATCACCCGGGGAAGGTTAACGTGGTAGCAGATGCGTTGAGCTGTAGTCTAGTAAAGGAGTTGGTCGTGGTGTGGAAGGCGAAGTGGAAGGAATTGGGACTTCATTATGCAGTTGGTAGATCATTTATGTCAGTTATGACTGTTACACCTCAGATTGTGACGAGGGTGGTACAGGCTCAGGTAACAAATTTGTTTTGTTAGGAGAAAATTTGATAGCTTTTGGCTGAGGGAGTATAGTCATTCTCAGTGAGTTTTGAGGGAGTCTTACGCTTCAATGGTAGATTGATTGTTCCAGAAGGAGTGGATTTGTGACATGCGATGACGATAGAGTCACATGGGTCTCATTTTGTGGTACATCCCGGTGGAGATAAGATGTACCAAGATATGCGGTGACATTATTGGTGGAGTGGGATAAAGAGAGACATTTTTGAATTCGTCTCTAAGTGTGCCACTTGCCAGTTAGTGAAGGTGGATCATCAGAAGCAAGTTGGGTTTCTCTACCCATTAGAGATCCCAATGTGGAAATGGGAGAGAATTTTCATGGACTTCATCATAGGGTTACCTACAACTCAACGAGGTCACGATTCCATATGGGTGGTTGTCGATCGGTTGACTAAGGTAGCGCATTTTTTGCCAGTTCGGACAGATTACTTTAGGGACATTATGCCCAAATTTTTATAGACGAGATAGTGCGATTACATGGGGTACCGCTCGATATTGTGTTCAATCGGGACAAGATTTTTGTGTCTCGATTTTGGGAGAGTTTTCACGAGCCTATGGGTACCAAGGTACGATTGAGTATGTCTTATTACCCCTAGACGGATGGACAAACTGAGCATACTAACCAGATGTTAGAGGATACGTTACCTATATTAATCTTGGATTTTGGGGGAGGTTGGGAGCAGTAACTTCCACTCATGGAATTTTCATATAATAACTCCTACCAGTTCACCATTGGTATGGCTCCATTTGAGGCTTTATACGATAGACCTTGTCGTTATCCTGCGTGTTGGTTAGAGGTGGAGGACAAAAAGTTACTTTGGCTAGAGGTGATACAGGATACTTCTGCCAGGATTGAGATGATTTGTAGTCACATTCAGATATATCAGGTCCGATAGAAGAGCTACACTGATAAAAAGCGATTCTTCAGGGAGTTCAGTGTGGGGGACTAGGTTCTTTTGTGAGTGTCTCCTATGAAGGCGATAATGCGATTTGCAAAGAAATGGAAATTGGCACTGAGATACGTAGGTCCATTTTCAGTTATCGAGAGAGTTGGACCGGTAGCATACAGACAAGGGTTGTCGGAGCACTTGAATGGTCACGTAAGTGGTCGCGTCTAACAGTCATGCTCAATTATAATCACTTTTGACAATAGTCACAGCTCTAGGTTGTAACCATATTTAACTGTAATAAATACTAAATATAGTCATGGCCTAGATTCGTGACCATATTTCACAGTAATAAAAAATATGGTCACGGCCTAGAGTCGTGACCATATTTGACTAGTAAAAAAATACAGGTTGTTCAAACTGGGAATCCCACGACTACGCGGATGGTTGCTACGTGTTACGTTGAACGCACACGAGGTCTTTGTGCCACTCGCGATGTTGTTTGGGGGATGCTGGGGGTGACCCCCTCCCCCCCCCCCCCCCCCCGCATGACACGTGTTCAATCCTAAGTGTCCATGTTTTTAAATTTGGGTCCTAATATAAAATTCGGGAGTCCCTATTTGATCTGGTTCAATTTGGTCCAATCACAAAGGCAGGAGACTCTATTTTTAAATCGAGAGCCTCGTGAAAGGTCTTTGTGCCCTAACATTTTATTGAACATAACATATTATTGAAGTTAACTTAATGACTCCAAATCAATTTGTGTGGGGAGGAAATGAAAATGGTTTCCTAAATAAGATTAGGAAATCTCCATCATTAGTGTACATGATTATGATGGAGAGTCCCTAATCTTATTTAAGGAACAATTTTCATTTTCCTGCCAACAAATATTTATTTGGAGTAACAAAATTTAACTTTCAATAATTTGTTCTGCTCAAGCATAAACTGTCCAGAAAGTACTTCTGCAAATGAATAGGGTAAAATATGTATATTTCATTGTAGTCATATTACACAACAGACATGCATTACATAAGCAAAGTTTTGAAATGTCGAAACTAAACATACATCAATCATATTAAACATTCGTAAATTAAACTAAACAACCAAACATCAAACTAAACATTCATACATCAAACTAAAGCGCTAATATAGTGTCAATATCATAATAGGATACAAATAAGATTAATAATGATTAAATGATGTTTTGATACTCAATTTTCCTCTAAATCAACTAAAAGATCCTTCAAATTAGGGTTGTCATCAAGAGCTATCTTGAACACTTTTTGAGCCTTTAATGCGTCTACTTGAGTAGTCATACCGTTTGATGCATGCACAAGAATAGACCAATTATTATCGTTTATTCACTTCGAGTGGCATACCTTCTTTATGTTATGAAAGGCACAAATAAAATTTTGTCGAATATGTGATACTTACTCTTCATCTGTTATAACTCTACCATAATAAGTTTGGGGTCAGGATCAACTTTGCAAGAATTCCTAGCATCCTCCACCTTCACCTAATTATAATAGAATACGATTTCTGTGAAACCTAAGTAATCGAGTTCTAGGATTTATTAGATTATCCCATAATAGGTTAGCAGCATATCTTTTAGACTTTTATCGCTTTTTCTAGAGATACATGTGGTCAAGACACAAATTGAAATTCCACTATTTTACGTCAAAAGATTTTCCTCATACAAATATAAAACGAAAGCAAAACCATTGGTGCGAAATTTCTTAAACTCTTTTGAACGAAAACTAGGACCTTTTGCTAGGTGTGCAAGCCTTGAAGAGACATCACCACTTTTTTAAAGATGCATTTATTAATGAATTTGTATTAGGGCATATTTTTACCACACATGAATAAATAATCGCACACATAAGAGGTGAAAATTACCTCTTTTAATACCCATGCCCTAAAATTAGTTGTCGTGTAATTTCTCCTTTGAGTTTGGTTAATTTCTTTGTTGTACTTTCTACGGGTTAATTGTAGAGTTTAGATCATAAAATATAAAATTATATAATCAAAGAAGAAGAATTCAGTAAATACTCACTCTCTCCATTTTCTTACTTCATCTTGCGATTCAGAGACATAATGAGTAGCTTGCTCGTATTGTAGATTTGTGAGTTTCACCTTTTAAGGGTTCCCAAAAGGAAATTCATCCTCAAAGTCGTTAAGTTACTCGATCACTCGTTCTCCACAAGGATTGAACCTCCTCACCTCTTATTCTGGCATATGTTCCCAGCGTATAACAATGATTCCCCAGTTACTTATTCTTCAGCAATTGATCCTCAAATATATCGTGTATTCTTTAGTTAATATTTAAAGGAATTAATCAAGCGCTCAAAAGGATACATCAAGAAATACCTAACGGTACAACATAATAAAGCTTCATCGAATAAATGCCTAAGCACATGGATGCTGATATCGAAAAATGACGGAGGAAAGCATTTCTCTATTACACAAACTACCTTGGATAAAGTTGATTTCTCAGCTTTAATGTGCCTTCGGTTGACCACTTTTACACAAAGTAGGGTAAAACATAAACTTATTTTCATAATTGCTCGACGTAGATCTTTGTGTTAAGAGATGCAATGCCGAAATATCAGAGGATTTAATGGATGATTACATGTCAATCATGAGACTTGCATTGTTTCAAATCATTTGTTTGGTAGCTTACTATCCTAAGTAAGTTACTAGAATAACCAGTTGGAGTTTTTAAGATAAACAATGTGTCTAAGTGGATATTCTTCCCACTAGTAGTCAAAGTGAAAACAGACGGGGGGATAGAAATTCTTCCTAATATAGGATCATTTTTTAACCATGGTTTATTCTTTATTTTCATATTTTAAAGATCGCAATGGGCACGATTTCCATATTTTGCATGAGATCCACCAAGATATGTTCCTATCATATGTTTTGCAACATTCTTCTCTGTGTACATCACATCAATTACATGCCTTACGTGATGATCTTTCCAATACGGCAAGTCAAAAAATATTAATCGTCTAGACCGTGGCTTCGCTTTACTGGGGTTGTTCAGATTCCCCTAGCTTTATGATTTTGGTTTACAAACTAAGGGTATTTGCCTAAGTACATATTCCCCTGAGTCGCAGCAGTCACCTTCTCCTCGATCTTCTGACCAGAAAGTCGCGCAGGTGGTGTTCGGAGCGCGTGATTGACAGGCAAAAAGATAGACTTGTCATTTCTAAAAGGGTGACTGGTCAGATAAAATCTACGATGACCCATATAAATCACCTTACCACAAAGATATAGCCAACTGGCTTCAGTTTCCTCCCCACGTATGGGACATCCAAAATAACCATGAACATTCCAATCGGAGAAGGTTCCATAAGCAGGAAGGTTGTGGGTCAATCTCATCACCATCACTTTAAGTGTGAATTATTCACCCTTATGAGAGTCAAATGTTGTCACGCCTTTATCCCATAACACTTTAAGTTATTCGATTACTGGGGCTAAGAATATATCAATATCATTATCGGAATCCTTCGGCCTGGGTATCAACATAGATAACAATGTGAACTCCTTTCCTATGAACAGTGTCGGATGGAGACTTAAAGGAGCCATGAGAACTGTTCAATAACTCTGATTAGTACTTAAATCATTGAAAGGGTTAATTGATATTTCAAGACATATGTTGCATAGTTCCTTTTTTCATGGTGTCGTGTATTAGAAATTTTCCAGATGAGTGAATTAGCCAAATGATGCATCAGATTCCCACCCACCTCGCATCGAGCGTTCCATGTCATGGCCTTTGCTATCCATTGTATAGTGAAAAACCATTTTAACCATGACCCAAGTAGAAAACACTTCAAAACCTTTTGTGTTACTTGCAATATTTTTCATCTTTGTCCTTTCATTTCTCACAAACCACATATCTAGGCTCGCATCATATAAGGCACTCATCTTTCTCATCGTGCTCGTTGTGGTACAATATGGAGTCATACTTGCATTCATGAATAGATTTGTATTTCAAACCCAAACCCTTTAAGATTTTATTCATGGTAGTATAATTTTCTAGTAAAGTGTTCTCTTTGGGGAGAATTTTTTTAACCCACTTAAGAATTCTGGTTATGCTACTCTTCAAATTTTGCAAACCAATCATTGCATATAATACCGAGTGATATTCATCGCAATCATTATACAACGGTCTAGTCTCATCATCTTTCAACCGTTTGTATTTCGCATCTCCTGGTAGTTCATAATCAAATTGCTCATTTACTTGGTCATAATGTGCATTATCCGTATCCATAGGTTAGTGGATTTGATGGTTGTGGACTTCATAAGCATCATCAATTATTCCAATCAATGGACGATGCGTTGGTGAATCATGTACCACTTTCACTCGTTGGGGTTCCGTCATGCGGTTGAGTACCGATAATTCTTTCGGAACATAAGGTACATTTTTTTCACCATGGCATGTCCATATTTTATAGTCTTGACAAATTCCCCACTTTATTAAATGAAACTCAATGTCTTCTAATGACTTGAATTTTTTTTCGTACAACGAGTGCACGAACTTGGAATCTTTTCACTTTTAAGATTTTTGTAAGCATATTTAATAAATTCTTGAACTCCTTTTATATGATTATTTGTTACTCGATTAGTCACCCCCACCCACACTTTGTATTGTGGGAAATCCATTTAATAATATTCAAATTTTAGTCATGTGTTGATAGATTAAAACAAATGTCTTGTTACATTTAAGAAATTAATATGATTATGAAAATGTCATGTTCCATTAAAATGATATTATTACAACTAAAATGAAAAAAAAATATTAATAAAACTCAAACAAAAAAAATTCTTACAACTGAAGCAAATACAACTGAATTAAAAAAACCATTTAAAGACATTTTCAGAACTTGACCAACAAATAAATTGGCCTAGTGGTAAAAGAATTTGCATAATGACTAATTTCTCTCCGTTACCCGCTGTCAATGTGCACATGTTCATCTTCGCAACCGTTGTATATTTCATCCACCATTATTTGAGCCTCACCTTTCTGTAAAGATCGTTCATGTACTTTACTTTTGACAACTACGAAGATGAGTGTGCACACGCCAGTAATCCTACTATTGCCCAGGCCCTTGAAATAACATTGTTCGCCACCTTGAGTGGTTGGCGATGATCCAAAACTTTTGACAGTCGGAGGAACTAGGAAGGGGAATCTTATAGGAGGAGACACTAGGGAGAGAAATGTTGAAGGAGGCGGCATTGGGGAGGTAATGGTTAAGGATGCATTATTTGGGAAGTAAAACTTCCAGAGGGAGGAGAGGGGAAACCTGGAGGAGGAGGGTGAGAGAGACATTAAGGGGGCATTAGGGGCGCATCGATAACCTTTAGTAAAAAGAGTCACAAGTTTTCCAATCTGATTCGTCAAGAGTTATAGGTTATTTTTAATCTCAGGGGCATCCACATCGTGTAACACCGCATATTTATGTCCAGTTAATATTTAATTAATTCAGTTAAATTTAAACTACTTATGCGTCGTAATTTAATTGAATTAATTAGTATTAGTATTTATTTAAATATTAATCTAGAGAGCAGGTGGTTAATATTTATGAAATTTAAATTACTAAGTTAATAGTAATAATTTATTTACGTCATAACAAGTGATAGTGACATGGCATTAATTTATCTCAATCGGGAGTCGGGTGTAGACTATATTGGGATCGAGATAAGACTTTTAATAAATTAATTCGAATGATAATTTTGAATACATGGTTGATTCCGAATAGGCCGAGATAGTCGAAAAAGAGTACCCAAGGGTGGTAAATAGTTCTCGGGACATTTTTAGGCATAATCGGGCCCACACTGGAGAGTTTGGGCCATTTTAATAAAGTTCACAAGCATAAAAATGGGATTGGCCTAATAAAACCTAAAAGTGAGAGGGTATGGCACCCATATTTAATTTAAGAAAATCTAAGTACGCATAGGAGAAAAGAGGGAGAAATTGAAGAACCCTTAGGAGCCAAAATCAAGAACAAGGGTGTGTATTCTTCATCAAATCACCATCTACACCAAAGGAATTCAGACCCTACAAACCCTATAAGGCAAGTCGTTAAACATGCTTTTAAAAATAATTTGCAGACTTCAATTCATATAAGAGTGGGTGGGATAAAAATCCTTTATTTTGGGTTGTGTTGATATATAAATTGGGTTTTCAATTTATGGTGCAATATGTTTGGATTTGGTATTGATGAAATGTAATGTCATAATGATTCGTTAGGGAGTCTATACTTATGATTTGAACCCATATATATATATTTTCGTTAATTTGATGATTTGTGGAGTCAAATTTGGATAGAGATTTATTAAACCTTGTGTAATTAGATTTATGAACTTTGGAAGATAACCCTATGAACTGTAAAAATTTTGGAAACACCATACATAATCTCGTATCTGTGTAGATGATTATGTTAAGCTTGGGACTTGAGATTATTGGGTTTGGTATTAGTTTTATACGGTTTACAGAAAAATGAATTCTGGGAAACAAAGTTGAGTTTTTGTGACACCCCGACTAATTAAATACCGGGTAGCTACTCCTTTATTAAAATTAATACAAAATGTCAAGTTGGTTCAGTTCATATCATCACTGTCGAAAAACATTTTAACAATTACTAGCCACCTAATACTTAAAAAGTGAGTTGTCAATTTTAATTAAATACAATTAACATAAAATCCATTTAAATTATGAAATACTAATACCACAACCACAACACAGTCACAATAGAATAACAATGGAATAACAATGAATCTGGAGGAATACTCCTCTAAATAATCTGAATACTGAATACAACCAAATACAAGTCTGAATCACAAATTAATTAAATCCAAAACTGAAATAAACTGAATAAATAAACTGTCTCTAAGAGAAAAGGGGCGACATTCCCTACAGATAAATAAGTTTGAAATGGAATCAAGGTAGAAAGTGGAGGCGTATATAATCGAGGTCCTATAACTTCCAAAGTAGCTACAGCACGTCACTGGAATGTACCTTCTAAGCTTGTTGTCCTTGTGGTTGGGCACCTAAAACGTTTTTACAAAAAAAAATAGATTTGAAAGCAAACGGGTCATAGCCCGATTGTGAAAACAGTTTAAAATATAGCAAGTGTTTAATGACATTAAATAGTGAATATAAAATACATGATAGTGCCTGCTCTCACATGAGTTCCTCACCTCTCAACTAATTGTGCACACCTATCGTACCCGTACCCGTTCTAATTATTCCACTATCTAACTAGTCCAATGCATAACCTGACTTTACTATACTATTCATGGTTTAATTCCCGACATCTTAATATAAACTGAGAGTTTTACTTTCATTCCCCAGAATTAGTTACAATAATTTCTAAGAGTTTTTCCCATTTTTAACTCTACAAAGATGGTACAATTTATTCACACTTACACTTATATGAACAGTCCATTTCAATTTTTCAATATATCAATATCATTGTAAATATATAATAATATCACCCCTAGACTAAGCTGTGGTGAAAACATACTCTGCTATCAAATCCCGATAAATCACGTACATAAGGATCACGTATTCCGAATCTCTCAAGAATCGTTTCGATAAGTAACAATCACACATAATGGAGGCGAACATAGTTCACATCACATAGGTCACGAACATACCTACGCTCCCATGATCAGCAGACTTATTAACTCCCCAATAAGTCATTCTCTGACCTATGTCCTCAAGGTACCAATCTAAATTCCCCTAGTATGCACACAAAGATTAGATGGCCCTGATCGAACGTCGACCTCCCTTGATAACAAGTATGGTAGGTATGTTATACACAGATAACCACATATACTAAGCATTCACACATCTTAGATATCTTATAATATTAATAGAGGTATATTTTACATTTCTATACCGTCATTAATGTAATACACTTACAAGTTTCTAAAAAATATACATTATAGATTATCAACTGTTCTCACGTCCCAAATTCAAGTACTTATCTCCTAATCCCTAGAAGTCACCCGGTTTATTATATAATTCTAAGTTTTAATCCTCAACGTACTCCAATCTCACAACTATACCCACTAATCAACAAGGGAAGAATAACACTCAATTAAATAACTTTATGGGAAGTTCGAAACTAAAATCAGGCCTACAAAGGCCATTTTGTGAACTCGTTAGAAGTCACTGGAATCTCGTTCGAACGAGTTCGTTCGAACGAATGGTTTTGAACAAACTATGAACTCGTTTGAAGGGGTACTGGAACCTCATTAGAAGCTCGTTCGAACGAGGTCGTTCGAACGACCTGGGTTAGTCTTCTAACGAGATGGCAGAAAACGCCCAGAATTTTCCCAACTTCGTTTTTTTCACCAAATTCCTTTCTCCAAATCCATCCAAAGTTCATACTAACTACGTTTTCGTGTTAGTAAACTACTCTAGGTCACCCTAAGTCATTTCTTAACATATTTTTGGGGTCAAATCTTATTAATTAACATGTAATCTCCATAAATTCCCAAATCTTGCCCCAAACCCTATGAACATAAACCCATAATTTTATTGCACCTAAATACTCATCATTAATCCGTTTTTAAAATCATCAAAGTTAAGTTTTGGGTACCAAATTTCATCCATAATCATTCTACGTGCAATCCTTATCCAAAATCATGAGTTCCACAACAATCCCATTGGGTTTTCATCAAAACTTTCAAAGCATATAAGGTCTCTACACTAAACATGGAGGAAATATTCATTGAAATTAATAACATCAAATCACTTGCCTTAGGTTTGTTCTTCAGATTTGTTATCGGTGATTATAGTCTGATTCTCTCCTCTTTCTGGTTGCAATTCCTTCCAAAATGATGGTGATGGGAGATGGTTTGGTTTGGAACCTCTTTTAACCTCTCTCTAACTTCTCTCAAAACTCCCGTAGCCCACTCTCTTGCTTTGGACTGGTAATGGCCCTAGTGGCCTCTCTAATAATATTTAATTTAACTCTAAAATTCGTGGATTTTAATCCTTCAATTTTTAAAATTACCAAAATACCCTTCTGGGTTGCCAGTTTGGCCTAAAAGTGTCCCGGGACCCAAACTAAACTCCCGACTAGTGTTTTCTGACTATTTCGACCCTTACGGACATGTTGGCGCACTCAAAATGACCATTCGGTTGATAAAAATATAATTTACTTTGTAATCAAATAAATTTCATTCCTGATGTGACTGACACGCGCGTCCCAACTAAATTTCCCAAATTATCATATTTCTGCCTCGTGATAATTTTAACATTTTCAATACTCATATATTACCATATATTCTCAGTAATACTTTATTTTAACATCATAATCAAATACCAACTCACATCTCGCTAGTATTTACCTCCGGATTAATTTCCAAATTAATTCTTGTTTAATTCAATTAATCCATTAAATAAAATCAATAAAATTACGGGGTATTACATACTTCCCCCCTAATAATAGAATTTCATCCCGAAATTCAAAACTAAAGAATACCTGGTACAAATAACTCTGGATAACATTTGCGCATCTCTTCCTCGCGCTCCCATGAGGACTCCTCGACATTATGATGTCGCCATTGAACGCGTACTAATGGTACTATCTTCGACCTCAGTTTCCTCTCGCTGTGGTCCAGAATGGAGATTGGCCCCTCCTCGTAGGAACTATCGGGTCGCAGATTGATGTCCTCTAAATCTATATGAGTATGGGCCAAATCATCCCTAAGATATCTCCTTAGCGAGGAGATATGGAACACGTCATGAATCCTATGCAAGTGCTCCGGTAACCCAAGCCTATATGCTACTGGCCCAATCCGCTCGATGATAGGGAATGGTCCCACATATCTAGGAGCCAGTTTCCCTTTCTTCCCAAAACGTATAATCCTCTTCATCGAAGATACTCTGAGTAACACATGGTCCCCCACCTTGAACTCTCTGAAGAACCTCTTGGCATCAGCATAGCTCTTCTGTCGGTCCTGAGCTACCCGAATACGGCTCTGTATCATTTCTATCCTTATCGAAGTATCCTGAATCACTTCCGGCCCAAGGAGTTAATTGTCCCCCACCTCTAACCGACATGTTGGGGAACGATAAGGCCTACCATACAATGCCTCAAATGGATCCATGCCAATGGTGAACTGATAGGAGTTATTATAAGAAAACTCCACCAGTGGAAGGTACCGCTCCCAACCACCTCCAAAATCTAGGATGCACATACGCAACATGTCCTCCAACATCTGATTTGTCCTCTCGGTTTGCCCATCTGTCTGCTGGTGATATGTCGTACCCAGCCGCAACTCCGTACCCATGGCCTCCTGTAAACTCTCCTAAAATCATGAAACAAATATCTTATCTCGGTCAGACATGATATTGAGAGGCACCCCGTGAAGTCTCACTATCTCCGCTATGAAAATCTGGGCATGTTGTCCCGTAGTGTAGTCTGTCCGGGCTGGCAGAAAGTGAGCAACTTTGGTAAACCTATCCACGATTACCCATATAGAGTCGTGGCCCCTTTGCGAAGTAGGTAACCCCATGATACTCCACATTGGAACCTCTAACGGATGTAGAAGTCCTGTCGGTCTTTGATGGTCCACCTTTACCAGCTGACAAGTGGCGCATTTAGCAACGAACTCTACAATATCTCTCTTCGTCCCGCTCCACCAGTACTGTCATCTCATGTCTTGGTACATATTATCCCCACTAGGGTGTACCGCAAACCGTGCGACTCTGTCATTACCTCGTGACGCAAGTCTTCCCCTTCCGGAATGACCAGTCTCCCATTGAAGTGTAATCCCCCGTCTGAACTAACGGTATAGGACTCGACTCCCTCTTCTAGTAATCGAACTATCTACTCCTGACAGAACGAGTCCTTTGCCTGGGCCTGTATCACTTTGACAACAATCTGAGGCGTAACAGTCATCACGGACATGAATGATCGGGCCACTGCATCCTGGTGTCCCAACTCCTTCCACTTTGCTTTCCACACTTCGTCCACCTCATCTACTGGCCTACGGCTCAACGCGTCTGCTACCACGTTAGCCTTCCCTAGGTGATATTGGATATCGAACTGATAATCCTTCACAAACTCAAGCCACCGACGTTGACACATATTCAGTTCCTTCTACGTGAAGAGGTATTGTAGAGACTTGTGGTCTGTCAATAACCAAAATTCGAAGATCAAATACGACTGCCTCTAACTCCAAGTCGTGGGTGGGGTAATTCTTCTCATGAGGCTTAAGCTTACGTGAAGCATAAGCTATGGCCTGACTCTCCTGTTGCAGTACATCTCCAAGTCCTTGTAAGGACGCATCGGTGTAGACTAGATACTTAACTCCCAGTCTGGGCAATGCTAACACAAGCGCTGAAGTCAACTTGTCTTTTAACTCATCGAATGCCAACTGACAGGCATCGCTCCAGATAAATGGTACACCCTTGTGAGTTAGATGTGTCAAAGGACCCGCTATTTTAGAGAAACCCCGAATAAACCTCCTGTAGTATCCTGCTAAGCCTAAGAAACTACGGATCTCAGGCGGTGTCATAGGTTGTCCCCACTCCCTTACTACGGATACTTTCCCCGGATCAACAGATATCCCCCAGTCTGAAATGATGTGCCTCAAAAATTGTACCTCCTTCAGGCAAAACCCACACTTTTCGTACTTTATATATAGCTCGTTCTGACGCAACGTCTGCAATACCTGTCTCAAGTGCTCAGCATGCTCCTCCTTTGTCTGGGAGTAAACCAGAATGTCATCAATAAAGACGATGATGAACTTGTCTAGGAACTCTTTGAACACCCTATTCATCAAGTCTATAAACACGGCTGGAGCGTTTGTTAGGCCAAAAGGCATAACCCGAAACTCATAGGAACCATATCTTGTCAAGAAAGTGATCTTTGAGACGTCCTATTCCCTGATACGCAACTGATGGTATCCCGATCATAAGTCAATCTTTGAGAAGAAGGAATCTCCTCTCAACTGGTCGAATAAGTCATCGAATCGGGGCAATATATACTTATTCCGTACCATGACTTTATTCAACTCCCGATCATCTACACACAACCTCAACGATCCATCCCTCTTTTTTACGAACAGTACAGGGTCACCCCATGGTAAAGTACTCCTACAGATGAACCCCTGGCCCAATAACTTCTCTATCTAATCCCTTAGATCTCTCATCTCCGCTGGAGCCATACAGTAAGGTGCGCGGGCAATTGGTCGAGTGCCCGGCGTCAAATCGATAACAAAATATATCTCTCTATTAGGAGGTAATCCAGGTATATCCTGAAATACATCAGTAAACTCCCTAACAACTGGAATCTAATCGAGTGGTAATACCACTTCCTTAGAGGTCTCCTCCTCTATATAGTACAAGTGCGTGGACGGCCCTCCCTCAGGGCGAGGCATCACCACTAAGAACATCTCTTGCTCGGGTATGGCAAAAATAATACTCCTGTTGAAACAGTCAATCATGGCTCGGTACGCAACTAGCCAATCCATGCCAATGATAGCATCGTACTCAGTCATATCTAACACTAGCATATCAGCAGGTAAAGTAAACCTCCCGATCTCTATACCCACACCTCTATAAATAAGAGAAATCACAGAACCCCTACTCAACAGTGAATCTACGCAAGTAATCGTGCTCTCTGCAGTGTCTAACAATCCCATAGTGCGTGAAAATCTCGTGGAAATGAAATAGTGTGTGGCCCACGTATCAAATAAAATACTCCTCATAGTCCCCTGAATAGAGAACATACCCTCAATAGTAGGTGGATCCCGTGTGACTGCGGCCTGCTGGATCTAATAAACTCACCCGTACTGAAGTTGTCCCTACTGTAATAGGACTGCTGGGATGGGTGACAAAGATGGCATCTGTGGTGATGCTGGGAGGGCGGCGGGAAATATAGGTCTCTGGGGATCGTGTCGAGCACCCTGCTGCTGTTGTTGTGGGGCGCTGCCCTTATCAGGATACTCTTGGCAGTTGTGGCCAATCTTGAAACAAGTGAAACATTTACTCAAAAATTTATCCCTCTCTGACCCTGCTGTCTACGGCCCTAGTGGCCATTGCCATTCCTCCCCTGACCAGGCTGACCCTGCTAAAACTGCTGCTGTTGGCCCTGCTGACCCTGGTGGCCGTGACAAAAACCTCCCTGACCATTCCTAAAACCCCCAAATCTAAATCTCTTAGAATCCCCCTACTGGGAACCTGATCACCCCATCGGTGTTGACCCTGAACTGATTATGCCCCAGTGGAACCATTTCCCCCTGTCCTGCCCTGATGGCTGGACTCTCCTGATCGCTTACTCTCTGACAAGTGAAAGCGGTGGTCCTGGCAGTGAAGCAGTGTTGCATTAACCACATCAGAATAAGTGGCCAACGAGAGATTTCCCAATAAATGCTGACGGATCCTCCAAGTCAACCCATCCATGAATTTATGTATCTTCTTCTCCTCTATCGAAATCTCATTCGCAACGATATTCAGAAGATTGGTGAATTCTGCCTCATATTCTTCCACTGTCTTCCCCTCCTGCTTGAGGTTCATCAACTTCCTCTTCATCTCGGTGTGAACGGTTGAGGGAAAATACTTGCGATCGAACCGCACCCAGAACTCCTGAATAGAATGGACATCTTTCTCCTCCGCGGTGGTAATGGACTCCCACCACTGCATTGCTGACCCTACTAGCTTAAAAGTAGCCAGTATCTGTCTTTGTACATCCGTACACTCGTACATCCTCAAGTTCCTTTGATTGTCCTTCTTCCACTGACTGGACACAACGACGTCGGAGCTACCTATAAACTCCGAAGGGTGTGCTTTCTGAAAATCATCACGAACGCGTTCCCAAGCAGACGGGAATGCATGAGCCTGTACTGGCGCTACTACCAGTGCCTGAGGCGGTGCCTGCTGCACAACTGCTAGAGCGGCATTTACCACTTGGGCTACAATAGCGGCAACCTCTGCGGCATTCATGGATCCCTGAACTGGTGCAGGCTATGGCTCGGGCTGAGCATCGCTGGGAACTCGCTGTGCACATCGTGGAGGCATCTTAAAGGAGAGTAAAATCCTATAAATTCGCAGTTATTATCTCAAAATACCTGAAGAGCGAAACATACACAATAGAGTACAACAATCCTGAAATATAGGGCTCTATATCAAAGAACGCTACGCGGAAACATAACAAGACGTACAGATCCTAAGGACACTAGAACCTGATGCTCTGATACCACCTGTGACACCCCGACTAATTAAATACCGGGTAGCTACTCCTTTATTCAAATTAATACAAAATGTCAAGTTGGTTCAGCTCATAGCATCACTGTAAAAAACATTTTAACAATTACTAGCCACCTAATATTTAAAAAGTGAGTTGTCAATTTTAATTAAATACGATTAACATGCAATCCATTTAAATTATGAAATACTAATACCACAACCATTACACAGTCACAATAGAATAACAATGGAATAACAATGAATCTGGAGGAATACTCCTCTAAATAATTCGAATACTAAATACAACCAAATATAAGGTCTGAATCACAAATTAATTAAATCCAAAACTGAAATAAACAGAATAAATAAACTGTCTCTAAGAGAAAAGGGGCGACATGCCCTACAGATAAATAAGTCTGAAATGGAATCAAGGTAGAAAGTGGAGGCGTCTATAATCGAGGTCCTGTAACTTCCACAGCAGCTACAGCACATCACTGGAATGGAACTTCTAAGCTTGGTGTCCTTGTGGCTGGGCACCTAAAAGGTTTTTACAAAAAAAAAAAATTCAAAGCAAACGGGTCAGAGCCCGATTGTGAAAACAGTTTAAAATATAGCAAGTCTTTAATGACATTAAACAGTGAATATAAAATACATGATAGTGCGTGCTCTCACATGAGTTCCTCACCTCTCAACTAATGGTGCACGCCTATCGTACCCGTACCCGTACCCGTTCTAGTTATTCCACTATCTAACTTGTCCAATCCATAACCTGACTTTACTATACTATTCATGGTTTAATTCCCGACATCTTAATATAAACTGAGAGTTTTACTTTCATTCCTAAGAATTAGTTACAAGAATTTCTAAGAGTTTTTCCCATTTTTAACTCTACAAAGATGGTACAATTTATTCACACTTACACTTATATGAACAGTCCATTTCAATTTTTCAATAATGGCACCCCTAGACTAAGCTGCGGTGCACACATACTCTGCTATCAAATCCCGATACATCACGTACATAAGGACCACGTATTCCGAATCTCTCAAGAACCGTTTTGATAAGTAACAATCACACATAATGGAGGCGAACATAGTTCACATCACATGGGTCACGAACATACCTATGCTCCCATGATCAGCAGACTTATTAACTCCCCAATAAGTCATTCTCTGACCTATGTCCTCGAGGTACTAATCTAAATTCCCCCAGTAGGCACACAGAGATTAGATGGCCCTGATCGAACGCCGACCTCCCGTGATAGCAAGTATGGTAGGTATGTTATACACAGATAACCACATATACTAAGCATTCACACATCTTAGATATCTTATAATATTAATAGAGGTATATTTTACATTCCTATACCGTCCTTAATGTAATGCACTTACAAGGTTCCGAAAAATATACATTATAGACTATCAACTCTTCTCACGTCCCAAATTCAAGTACTTATCTCCTAATCCCTAGAAGTCACCCGGTCTATTATATAATTCCAAGTTTTAATCCTAAACGTACTCCAATCTCACAATTATACCCACTAATCAACAAGGGGAGAATAACACTCAATTAAATAAGTTTACGGAAAGTTCGAAACTAAAATCGGGCCTACAAAGGCCATTATGTGAACTCGTTAGAAGTCACTGGAATCTCGTTCGAACGAGGTCATTCGAACGAGTTCGTTTGAATGAATGGTTTCGAATGAACTATGAACTCGTTAGAAGGGGTACTAGAATCTCGTTAGAAGCTCGTTTGAACGGGGTTGGTCTTCTAACGAGATGGCAGAAAACGCCCAGAATTTTCCCAACTTCATTTTTTTCACCAAATTCCTTTCTCCAAATCCATCCTAAGTTCATACTAACTACATTTTCATGTTAGTAAACTACTCTGGTCACCCTAAGTCATTTCTTAACATATTTTTGGGGTCAAATCTTATTAATTAACATGTAATCGCCATAAATTCCCAAATCTTGCCCCAAACCCTATGAACATAAACCCGTAATTTTATTGCACCTAAATACTCATCATTAATCCGTTTTTAAAATCGTCAAAGTTAAGTTTTGGGTACCAAATTTCATCCATAATCATTCTACGTGCAATCCCTATCCAAAATCATGAGTTCCACAACAATCCCATTGGGTTTTCATCAAAACTTTCAAGGCATATAAGGTCTCTACACTAAACATGGAGGAAATATCCATTGAAATTAATAACATCAAATCACTTGCCTTAGGTTTGTTCTTCAGATTTGTTATTGGTGATTATAGTCTGATTCTCTCCTCTTTCTAGTTGCAATTCCTTCCAAAATGATGGTGATGGGAGATGGTTTGGTTTGGAACCTCTTTTAACCTCTCTCTAACTTCTCTCAAAACTCCCGTAGCCCACTCTCTTGCTTTTGACTGGTAATGGCCCTAGTGGCCTCTCTAATAATATCTAATTTAACTCTAAAATTCGTGGATTTTAATCCTTCAATTTTTAAAATTACCAAAATACCCTTCTGGGTTGCCAGTTTGGCCTAAAAGTGTCCCGGGACACAAACTAAACTCCCGGCTAGTGTTTTCTGACTATTTCGACCCTTCCGGACATGTTGGCGCACTCAAAATGACCATTCGGTTGATAAAAATATAATTTACTTTGTAATCAAATAAATTTCATTCCTGACGCGACTGACACGCGTGTCCCAACTAAATTTCCCAATTGTCTTATTTCTGCCTCGTGATAATTTTAACATTTTCAATACTCATATATTACCATATATTCTCAGTCATACTTTATTTTAACATCATAATCAAATACCAACTCACATCTCGCTAGTATTTACCTCCGGATTAATTTCCAAATTAATTCTCGTTTAATTCAATTAATCCATTAAATAAAATCAATAAAATTACGGGGTATTACAGTTTTTTTCTGTAATGGTGGATGACCTGAACGAAGAAGAACGGTGAGAAACCCAAGAGGTCGTTCGAGCGACCTAGGTTTCATTCACATGACCTCCCTTGTCATTCAAATGACATGGTGAGTCGTTCGAGCGACGTGATGAATTCGGCCACTTTTAAATTCTTCTATAGTTTGGCTTGGGACTAGTTTGAGGATTTTCATAGTTGTTCAATATATTGTTAGCCTGGTATTATTTGAGGTTTTTAATGGAACACAACAGTGTTAGGGTAAAAATAATGTGGGAAAATGAACATTAAGGAACATTAAATTAATAAGTGGGTCAAACTTATTAAGGGGAATTGTGGATAATAAGTTTTGGAGTTCAAATTACGGGACAAGTGAGTGAGTTCGGGCATTTTGGTTGAGTGACACCAAGTTAATAAATTAATTAATAAGAGATTAATTAAGTTAAGAGCCAGGATATAGACTCGGGTATATTTTAGGCTAGTGTTATGGGTGTTGGGTACGGTATTGTCGTGATTAAATTAAAATTATACATATAGGTTAGTGTGATAGTATATATATATATATATATATATTGTGTCCTCTTAAAACATCAGTGACTAGGTATTTTATAGTTAGTTACCCTCTAGTGCTATCATAGGAGGTTGTGCGATTTGGGTGAATCACCCTAGCTTGAGGAGCAGGGAGAGTATAATCCCCCAGTCATACCGTCCAATAGAGTTGAGGCATGTGAGATGATTGTCTTCACACTCAGAAAAATATGACCGCCTCCACTATGTTTATAATTTTATGTTCCGATTCGACGGTATTGAGTTGTCTCGGGAATCCAGGTGGGACTGAGTAGACCTGGGATGATCGCATTTTAGAGAAAATATTCGATGAGGTATTACTCGAGAGGATGGATATGTATACATATATACGACATATGTGTGAATGTTTTAATATAATTTTACGTATATAATGGAGTAAATAATTATATATGGGTAAAATACCTAGGGTGAATTGTATTACTTATATATAACTAGTGAGAAGTTTATAAGGTTTTAAATGAAAAATGATTAATTAAGTTAATGTGATAAATAACTTATAAATCATATATTAAACATTCTTGGGCTAGGGTAGTGTGACAAAAAAGAGTTATTACAGGCACTAGTTACGAGGTAGCTGACTAGGGGGAGTTTTAAAGGAAGCGTTATGTGTGCACATTAGTTGAGGGGTGAGCAAGTCCTCAAGAGAGTGCGACACTAGCTTAAATATGAAGAGCATCCATGAATTTTAAATTAATGCAATTTAATCACTTGCTAAATATTATCAAAATATTTTGGGTTCTAATCCTTGCTATTAAATATTTTCAAAACCTTTTATGTGTCCAGCCATAGGGACACCAGACTTGATTCTATTCCAGGGATACGTAGCTGCGACAGATGTGGATCTTATATGAGTTGGAGTAACGCCTCTTTCTTTTATTCCTAGTTTAGGATTTCTATCTCAGTTTATTTCGAGCATGTTGCTCATAACCTTTATTCAGATTATTTCAGTTCAGATTGTGTGGGATAGATTTACTATCTATGAGTTTTATTTGGTTTGGATTTTATCCGATGGTTTATTCAGCAAAACATTGATTCGGTAATTTGATGTGATGTTTAGCCTCCATTATTATGTGATGGTTATATTTAGTTTTCCGTGTTACAAATGGCTTGGTTATTAAGATAAAAAAAAATTCACCATCTTAATTAACTAATAGGTGGTTAGTAATTAATATGGTTCTTGACAGTGATGCTAAGAATGAACCAAATGGAAATTCTGTTTTAATTTAATAAATGACTCATCACCTGGTATTTAATTAGGTATGGTGTCACACATCAGTCATGGGTTGTTGTTCCTCTTGGGACAATATACGACTCCTGATCGAAGAAATTTCATCCAGGAGAGGTGCAGTGTGTTATAATTTTGTTTTTAGCATATGTGATCCAACACCTCTCGTCCTCCCCTTTTATCCATTCCAAAGGTCTGGGTCAAGGCATCATTATCCAATCAATAGAAGGGCTCGTACTTGACTGACTGCTAATGGCCTCTATTGATTCCAGAGTCTTAGCCAAGTGCGGGAGGAATTTATTATCTTTACCCCGTTGATCATGAACATATAAGTTGGCCAAATTTGGTTATTTACCGTCATCTAGACCATCCTTTATCCTACTCGACCATTCAATCTTCAAATCTTCATAAGATTTAGAGTCCATCCTATGGAGATCAATTTTTTTACCCTATTTTGTTTATTCTTCTCCCTATGTACAAGCTTCTTATCCTTCGACTCATTCTCTAAAAAATCATTCTGCTGCTCCACCAGAATTTCAACATTGCTAGGCACCCTGTCTTTCAGAGCCAAAATATTGGTTCTCGATGCATCTGTGGAAAATATCTATTTCTAAGGTGTCTCCGGTATGTTCTCAATTTTTCAGCAAGTCGAGAAAGAACCTTATGCTTTGACTTTTCGAGAAATCTAAACCTCTTGTAAGAGTTTATCGTAGATGTCATCTTTGATGGATTGATCAATAAGGTTCCAATTGTTTGCTCCCCACACTCCCACATTCATTTTTTCTAGGGACAAACACTGGGCTTTAAAGTTCAGCAGATCATTTTTGTCACCCATGGGGTTATTCTTGAGAAGGGAGAACCCAATGAGATTCATTTTTTTAGCGGGAGGTGCCGAGAGCACTGGATGGGGGTGTTGGAATAATAGGGGTTAATTTTCCTACTCGTACTTGGAGTCGTACTTGGAGCATGGGAATGAACCAGAGGTGGAGTTGTGAATTTCTCAGTGATTAGTGATAATAATTATGGTGGTTGTGAAAGAGATGGGTATCCTCGTGGGGGTGTCACCTCGTCACTTGTTATATCTCGTGGGGGTGTCACCTCGTCACTTGGTATATTTTGTTCATTGCTTCCCGACATTATCTACAAAAATGCAAAACCATGAATGATTAAATATTTATAATAATACGAAATTATCACTAACAAATCAAGTATGTATATATATATATATACATATATATTTTCAAAGTAAGATTTTAGAATATGTTCAATGTGTTTGGTATCCATCCATTTGGTATTATTTTTTAAAACCTTATGGATACTCTCATGTGGCCAACTATGAGGAAGCGTATCTATGATTGATGTATAGATATGCGTGACATGAACTATTAGTCCCATCTTTTTCAACTTGTTGCCAAGATTTAATTTTACGTGAATATGGCGCGAGATATCTCAGTCTATGTCAATGCTTGTAGACACCCCATTCTGTTACCCCTTAAACTCTCCTTAGGTCCTTAGCACCTCCCTTCATCACTACAGACCCAGGTCATACCCCAAGTACTGACCTATAAGCCATCGGGAACTCCCAGGCTTCATTTGACCAGAAGTCAAAGTCTTCAGCTCAACCAAGACTGAATGAATCTTCGAAGGTCCCTAAAACCCCTTTTCAACGCTCCATCCCGTGTGCAATTCCGACTTACCATGCGGACGAACGACCCGTTTTCCTCGAAACCTGATCTAGAGGCCATCGGACGCTCCCAGGCTCTGTTTGACCCAATTCAGCTCTTTATCTCGATTGATACTTAATGAATATTCAAAGGGCAATGAAACCCCTTTCCAATGGTCCATTCTTTGCACATTTCTGACTTACAGTACGGACGGACGATATGTTTTACTCCGAGAGGTCACCGAATGCTTCCAAGGCCCAGTTAACCAAAGTGAACTCCCCAAACCAGATCAAACTCTTTGGAATGTCTAAATACATCTCCTAACCTTTCCAACGGTCCACCCCGTGCACGATTTGGACTTACCATGCGGACGAACGGTCCGTTTGCGTCCGAAGTTTTCCCGTCCAATGGACCGACGAATACTTTCGAGCCACATTTGACCCAAAGTCAAATCCCAAACCCGGGAGCGATCCTAAGAAATTTTGAAGGTCTCTGAAATACCTTTCCAACAATCTACCCCGTGTGCAATTCGGATCAACGGTTTGCGCTTTGCGGTCAATTTTCCAAAAAGGCCTGAAAAACACTGCCAAATGGCAGGTCCTAGACCCTGCCTATCGGCAGTGTGCCTAAACGCACCTGCCAATTGGCAGGAATAGGGCTATATCGATCGACAATTCCCTGGGCCTATAAAAAGGAGGCCTTGTCCTCATTGCAAGGAGATCCCAGATAAAAAACATATCACTCTCAGCCAATACAGAAAACCTCTCTCGAAATCAGCGTGATTTCTACATCCAAATACCTTTCCAACCTTCACTTTTCATCATCCTTTCCATCAAACTTAGTGAATTAACCACTCTCCATCATCATCCAAGTGCAAGGGCTGCTCTCCAACATTCAAGATCAAGCTCAAGATCTTCAAGAAGGTCCAATTTTCTAAATTCTCTACTTAAATTCTCATAAATTCGCATTAATTTGTTTCATTACTTAGAACATTTATTCCCTCATATCACATATCTTAATATACTTTTTATTTAGTATTATTGCACATCTCTTATTTTCATATAAATAAAAACCCAAAAAATAAGAAAAAGAGGGTTTTCTCATAAATTCCAAACGGGAATTCTCACACTTTTCTTACACTTCTCCTAAAACTAAAATACTTTTTCCCCACACACACGCACACACACAAATAAGAGAAGTCCCCAGTTGGATTTATTGGATAAACCCCACCCCTCGTTTTACATGCGAACTACGTGGACTTTGATGCCTCTATAAGGTACGTAGGAATCTCGGGGTAAAATCCGAGATTCGAGTCCTATTTTTATTTTTTATTTCATCTCCTATTCTCTCTAAATTCAATTCTCCTAGATTACATATATATACATATATTTTCTCCTAGTGACGTATTATTCCACATGCGTTGTCATTCCATCGTAACGATTAACGTAAGGATAATCGCGTAAATCCTATTTTCTAATATTTTTACACCTTCCTACAGATGATTCGCTTTACCTCTTATATGGTACAAGTCGATAATTCCTATCTCCATTATATATACACATGCACACATATCATGGGGGAAATAAAGGAAAATAGCAAAAACCCATGAGAGACCGTAAGGGCGGAATGGGTGCCTAACACCTTCCCATTTAGTAACTTAGCCTCTGGACCCTTCTCGAATCATTTTGGTTTCCTATGCATCAGTATGTCTTTGGATGCTGTCCTTCGGGACGGCTCCCTTTCTTTTGTCTATTTTGAGTAAAATAGACCGGAAACTCTAATCTCTCTACATTTTTCACCTCACTCAAATGACGTCAGCCGAAGCGCTCACGAGTGGGACGCGCGGGACCTAGGATCCTCCCTCACGCCGCCCGCCCATCGCGAGGATTGGGGATGGCCACAATGGCAACTCTGCTGGGGATTTATGAGGGCTAGACTCTATTTACATGGGTGTTATGTTTGTTTATATTTTCCCCCTATTTATACGTTCCCCCTTTATTACTCATGTGTACCCCATGTTTATGCTTCTATTCACACACTTGTAGAAAATTCTCCATGTACACTTCACACCACGTGCACCTAGCATCACATATATCCACATGTTGCACGCATCACCCATCCATACCTGGTGTACCATTGGTACTCGTACTTTGCTCCTTGTTTGGCATAATCAGAAAAGGCATTCTCATAAGATACTAATAAAAGAATTATGCATGATTCACACGACATCACCAAAGAGCATTGTTATTGACCAAATTTTGTCCAGTAACTGGAGGGTCACTTCGTGATGGGTGCTGGTACGGTAGGGCGCAGTTAGCCTAAGCGATATGACTCTGACCTTCCATTGTCCAAGTACCTTCAACGTATATCGAACGGTTCTCCCGCATCGTACCGCTTGACCGAAGTCATGACGAAAGGTATATCGCAAGGAACTCGTTCACGTACCCCATGTATATCAAATTCACTCTCACACGTACCGTCCCCATGAGGTATATAGTGAGGCAATTCACGTACACTTAGGTATATCAAATGTGATGTCCACACATACCGATTGCCCGCAAGAGAAAGACGTATATCGTGGAAGTCACGCCAAATGGGGAAACCCTTTTCGATTCACCCAACCAAACTTCATACCCGCATATAGGTGTCAAGCCTAGGACACATATGTTAGATTGTCGGTTTCTACCCAAAACTCTTCCGAAATTCCGAGTCGGCCTGCCGCCTAAATTTTTGTGCATTTTTAAAATGGGACCCTATCCGTGAGCCTGAACAAGTCCAGCATAGCTTTGCATATATTATAAACCCAACTTTTCCAGGCTCGGGTCCCGTCCGGCATTTTATTTTGCATTTAGGAGAATTTAATACGAGTGAAAATATAATAATCATGCTGAGGTCCGTCTGCCAAAAAAATCCAAAAACATTTCTCCCTTCTTTATTAAAAAATCTAAAAACATTTCTCCCTTCTTTATCAAAAATCCAAAAACATTTCTCCAGTATTTATCAAAAATCCAAAAAAAAAAATTCTTCTCTCTTTGTCAAAAAGCCAAAAATATTTTGTCTTCCAATCTCAAAAAGAAAAAAGAAAAAATGTCAAAAAATATTTTCATTCTTCTCTAAAAAATAAATCCCATTTTTGTGCCTTTTCAGGTCGATCACAAGCCCTTGGCCTGGCTCCTTATTGGCTTTAGTCTTTAGTCAAATCACGCTGGAGTTCCTTCTGTTCCCCTATTACCTTTTTTCGAGTTCGGCATCCATCTGCTTTCCATGGAGAACACAGATCAAGTACCCATTGTGCAGCCGAATCTGATAGCAGTCCTAGCTCAGCTTATGTTTAAGATTGATAACCTCCAAACTCAGGTCCGAGAGATACAACGAAACCAGGTTCCTATTCCTCAAGAGCCCGAGGCCGTATTCCCTTGTGCTATGGATCCACCTGAGCCTATCTGTCCCGAAGAGTATTAGCACGCTCCATGTGCCCCTCCTATTAATGGGCCACCGCCTGCCCAACTTTCGAGGCCGAATCTTTCCCAACATGGGGCTAACTTTCCTATAATTATTGATCTGAAGGAAGAAGAGATGAACAAAGTCAAAGAGGACCTCAAGATGCTCACCAAGAAGTTTGACCAAGTCAGAATCTCGGGGAATTACATGGACTACACCCATATGTCTCCTTATCCTAAAGAAAGGTAACCCGAGAAGTTCAAGATGCCAAATATAGAGAAATTCGGAGGAAGTGGACCCCCGATTGTTCATCTCCGTAGCTATCACCGCTCCATGACTCTACTAGGGGCTTCTGAAGAAGTGATGGCCCAATTGTTTCAGCAAACTCTGAAGGATAGCACCCTCCGATGGTTTTTGTCTCTCGAAGAGTCTAAAATTCATAGTTGGAGGATGTATCCCGGGAATTCATGTCACAGTATACAAATACAATGAAGAGCTTGAGGTCACCCGCCATGATTTAGAGCTGCTCAAACAGAAATCTGGCGAATCAATCAGTAACTTCATATCCCGATGGAGGGAAAAAGCAGCCACCATGACCAATCGGCCTTCCAAGGAAGAACAAGTCAGCATAGTGAAGAAGAACTTCTTGCCCCATGTCCGAGCAACGATAGGAGGACAATACTATCCCCACTTTCGAGCTCTTAGATAAGCAGGAGTAGAAATCTAGGAAGGTCTTGCTAAAATAGATGTCGAACCAAAGAAGGCATCCGGACAGTTCACCCCCAGGAAATATGATAAGCCTACCAGTGCCATAGTCTCAACCATCAACAACATCTCTAAACCAACCACATTATGGGCACCAGAAAGCCACCCTGTCCCAGTCCAAAAATAATACACCGAGCTCCATGCTCCCTTATCCAAAGTTTATCAAGCCCTGCTAAACCAAAACCTTATTCAACCCTTGGATCCTCGTCCATTGCCAAATCCACTCCCAAGAAACTTCAAGGTAGATGCCCATTGCTCCTTTCTCCAAACAGCTAGCCATACCACCGACCAATGCTTTCACCTCCGAAACGTAATCGAAGGTCTAATTAACCAGGGTACCATTGCCCCACCAGCTAATCCTAAACCAAACAATACTCACAACCCTCTCCCAAATCATACCAAGCCATCTTCTTAGAAGAGAACCCAGAATTTGATCCCTTAACCCAAATAACACCCATATACTCTCTTAAACCCCTCCAAATTTACCCATATTTCCTCCTACGCCCTACTAGCCTCGCTGATCAGGCATTGTCACTCCTTAAAAGAGCATGCATCGCTGTCCGTACCCGTTTTGAAAATGAAAGTATGGAATTATCAGAAGTCTTAAACCAACTCCTAGAGTTCGAGATGAAATTGCCCTCAAAGATGATCATTGATTGCCAAAGGTTCAATACGCTGTTCTTGGAAGCACGGAAATGGGCCCGGGAGTCAGATAGTTGGGTAGTACCGACTGAGAAGTCAGCCTGGATGATGTTGTCCAAATTATGGCGGAGTTATTCAAGCAAACCAACAACATTTACAGTATCACCGAGTTGTTTGATGCTTTGAAGCTACAAAGGCACCTGGTCCTTTCACCCTTACACATCCCCACCGATTCGGAAGACTTGTATGAAGAATCCGTTGAAGTTGTGGAATGCATCAACTTTACATAGAAAGACAGAATTATTTCCACCGAATAGGGGAAAGAATTCGAAGATTTGAATGAAGAGAAAGCTTCAGAGAAAATTAGCCCGATAGCCGACATGTGTAGGATTATATCATTTAAAGAACTTATCGGAGAAATAAACAAGGTGGTGGAACAACCCGAGGTTGACAAGGAAACAGGAATCATGATCTTCCCTTCTTCAGTAAATCACATGACCAGATCAGGGAGGCATTACCAGATCCCAAACTCACTACTAGCCAATGACATGGGGAAAGGCGTTGAAAATATTACAATGCTAGAAATAACCCTCGAGGAGAGCAAGATCCTCCATCAACTAAATAAAACTCAAGCTAATATCACTCTATGGGGGCTTTCATGTCTTCTCAGCTGCACAAAAACGCTTTGATCAAGTTGTTCACTGTACCCATAGTTCCTCCTTCTACCACACCAGAAGAAGAAGTAAATTTGGTCGGATCCTTGACCTCTACCCGAATGCCATCCTTTTTTGAAGAAGAAATCCCCAATATTGGGCCAAACCACAATCATGCACTCAACATCTCCATCGAAGTTATGGGGAAGGTTGTACCACTCTCTCTTGTCGATAATGGATCCACCTTAAATGTCTACCCACTGATAACCTTCAAATGTTTAGGTCTAAAAGAAAGGGACCTCTCTCCAACCTCCGATGATGTACGTGCCTACGATAATACCCGTCGGGAGGTGATGGGATCCATAAAGCTTGTAATAGGGGCTGGCCCTATAAACCCTGTCGCCGAATTCCAAGTTATTGACATCCCATCTTGTTTTAATCTCTTGCTAGGACGACCTTGGCTCCACACTATCAAGGGTGTGTCTTCCTCACTCCATCAGAAATTGAAGTTCTTCGTCGACGGATGAGTCATCACCATTTTGGGCGACGACGACAATGCCGAGGATGCAAGTACCAGCAGTCTAATTCTTGAGATACAGCACGGGTCGAATGATATGCTCCTATTAAGATTCTGAGTTTAACCACTTCTACTCCCGGCAGGGGACGACTTCAAAGAAAGGGTTTGTCCAGAATACGACCCTCATCGCAACGTCAATATGATTCAGATGTTCAGAAACATGCACTTTATGCCCGTACTGGGGCTAGGACAAAGACAACAAGGGATACTCTAGCCGATTGAACTAAAGAAAGCTTTACCTCCTTGTAGTTTGGGGTATCAACCATCAGAACAAGAGCTCAGAATGATTCACCAGTATCGACCAAAGAGAGGACTAGACTGCATCCAGACTATCCCAGGTGACTCTTTGAATGGACGATTCATCAAATAGGGCGAAGACTTATCCTTTTGTGGCTTTCCAGAACCATGGTATGACCATACAGACAAGAAGATGAAGCCTGCAATGGAGATCTTCTTTCAAGACAGCTACCCATGGGCCGAGAGTTCCCAACACCATATACAACCACTCATTAAAAATACCAAAGAGACTAAGGAAAGTGACTCCGAAGATTCCTTCAACTTATAGACACTAGGGCTAACACTCTGCATGGTTCACTCAGGCACTCCATCACTGAATCCATCCCATCTGATCAAAGCTGTTGATACACCTCTCCTCAACTGGCATGCTACGCCAGTTCTACCTGTGAAATCCCCCATAATACTAATGTATACCCTATTTCTTCTTATGTTGTCTATCCTTGCTCAAATGTAATTGAGTCCTCCTTTGATGATGTTCTCAATGTTGTTTTTCCTATCAATGAAACAAACGAAGATTTTGAGTATCTTGTTGTGCCTTACATTAATTATTTAGATTCTAATCAAACTTTTGATGATGATGATTTTGTAAATGAATAATTCTTAACTGATCTAAATAACGTTAATAATACACAACATAACCGCGTTCAAGTTAATGAAGAAGATACTGTTGTTACTAACATCGGTTCTAGTAGCCAACTGTGCAAGATTAGGAAAGGGGCCACCCTTAACGAGCATGAGCGTGCACAACTCGAAGAATTGCTAAAGGAATTCGTGGATGTCTTTCCATGGACTTATGATGATATGCCCGGCATTGATCCTGAAATAGCTCAGCATGAGATACCCACTCTCCCAGATTATAAGCCAGTTAAACAAAAGTTGAGAAATCTACGCACCGAATGGTCGCCCAAAGTCAAAGAAGAGGTGGTCAAACAGTTGAATGTAGGTTTCATTCGCGTGATCGAATATCTCACATGGCTAGCCAACATAGTGCCCATGGTGAAATCAGGAGGAAAAGTTTGAATGTGTGTAGACTACAGAGACTTGAGCAAAGCCTCTCCAAAGGATGATTATTCGTTACCCAATATCGACATGATTGTGGATAACACAGCCTGTAATGCTCTTAAGTCATTCGTTGACGGGTTTGTCGGATACAACCAAATCAAAATGCACCTAGACTACCAAGAAAAGACCGCGGTCATCACCCCATGAGGAACCTTTTGTTACACAGTTATGCCATTTGTTTTCAAGAACGATGGGGCTACCTACCAGAGGGCTGCCACAACCATCCTGCATGACCTGATTCACAAAGAGGTTGAGGTCTATGTGGATGATATGATTATCAAATCCAAGACTAGGTAAGGTCATGTTCCCGCTCTCTAAAAGTTCTTCGAACGACTGCGATAGTATCAAATGAGACTCAATTCGAAGAAATGCATCTTCGGCGTTATAAAGGGAAAAATCTTGGGATTCATGGTCAGTGAGAAAGGGATAGAAGCAGATCCTGCCAAGCTAAAAGCCATACTTGATATGCCACCTCCCCGAACAGAGAAAGAAGTTCGAGGTTTCCTTGGAAAATTACAATACATTAGTCGATTCATCAGCCGGTTAACTTCCATCTGCGAACTTATTTTTAAACTACTTCGAAAGGATTCAACCAAGGTTTGGAACGAGGCTTACCAAGAAGCTTTTGATCAAATCAAACAATATCTGACCCAACCCCCGGTGCTCATGCCACCATAACCTGGTCTCCCCTTGCTCCTATACCTAACCATAACCGACACTGCAGTTGGGGCTTTACCGGCCCAATACCTTGAAGATTCCCGCAAAGAAAGAGCCATCTATTATGCTAGTCGTAAATTGGCTAGGTACGAGGTTAACTACACTGCTTTGGAAAACGCATGTGTCGTACTTGTCTGGGTCACCCAAAAGTTGCGGCACTAAATGCTCGCCTTACCCATTAAACTTGTATCCCAAATGAACCCTATCAAGTACCTATTTGAGAAACCCGCATTGTCCAACCGAATGGCCCGATTATTGATGCTCCTAGTCGAGTTTGATATCGTGTACGTCACGTAGAAAGCCATGAAAGAAAGAGCCATCTCTGACTACCTCACTGATTACACCATGGAGGAAGACGATGTATGGATCTCCAAATTCCCAGATGAAAACATCCTCTGCACTGCCCAGGACAAGCTCCGATGGCAAATGTTCTTTGACAGCACTGCCAACAAAAAGGGATGTGTCATTGCGATACTTATGATCGCCCCAAATGACTCCCACACTGCCATCGCCATCAAGATGAATTTCCTTTGTACCAATAACATGACTGAATATGAGTCATGCATGGTAGGCCTCAAGGTTGCTCTCGAGAAAGGTATTCAATGCCTAGACGTCCACGGGGATTCCTCCCTCATCATCGATCAAGTGCTCAGAAAATGGAGAGTTAAGGATGAGAAACTCCAACCCTTCCATGCCCACTTAGAATAACTAGCCTCCTAATTCTAAGACATCACTTTCCATTACCTACCTCGAGCAAATAATAACCTAGACTATGCCCTTGATACCTTGGCCCCCATGGTCGACATGACAGAAGGAATAACAATAACCCCCTTCCTTGTTCAAAAGCAAGACAAACCAACCCACTCTTACCACATTGAGATCGTCACCACAGAAGATCCATAGATAGTTAATTATTGGTACTATGGTATTTGGAACCTCCTTAAACACAGTAGGTATCCCGAGGGTTCCAACAAGAAATATCGAGCAACCTTTCGAAGATTGGCTGCCCAGTATATCATTTGTCACAAAGCACTGCTCAAAAGGAACTTTGATGGAACTCATTTGCACTGTATCACAAGGGCTGACATAGAAAAAATAATGCAGAAGATCCACAGTGGGGAATGAAGACCCCACATGAACGGTCACATGATTGCCAAGAAGATCATCCGATAAGGTTACTACTGGACCACCATGACCCAGGATTGCACCGCCTATGTCCGTAGATGCCTCAAATGCTAACAGTTCTCCAAGCTTCAGCATCTACCTCCGCACAAATTATACAACATGACTTCTCCCTGATCGTTCTCCACCTGGGGCATAGACATCATAGGGAAGGTTACACCCAAGGCTTCTAATGGTCATGAGTTCATCCTAGTTGCCATTGATTACTTCACCAAATGGGTCGAAGCTATGTCATATGCAGTCCTGAATGCCAAAAAAGTGGCCAAATTCATTAAGAAAAATATTGTCTAATGATATGGGGTCCCGCACGAGCTAGTATCAGATAACGGCTTGCATTTCGAGGCAGAAGTTACAGAAGTGGTCAACGAGTATGGGATTCAAAGACACAAATCTTCTCCCTACCGACCTCAAACCAACGATGCAGTTGAAGCCGCTAATAAGAACCTCAAGGCCATCATCAGCAAGATGACCGAAGGTTGTTTGGATTGGGCCGATCGGATACCGTATGCCCTCTGGGCTATCGAACCTCAATTAGAACCTCTACTGGGTCTACCCCTTACTTTCTAGTCTGTGGTATGGAAGCATTCCTACCCTTGGAGCTAGAAATACCCTCATTACACATCATGCTTAAGAGCAAGGTCAGCGAAAAAGACTGGTGCCAAAGCCGTCTTGACGAGCTGACCCTCCTAGACAAAAGGAGATTAAAAACGCTATACCACATACAAGGGTACCATCGTCGAATAGCGCGTTTATTCAATAAGAGAGTCAAGGACCGCGGTGTTCGATAAGTGGACCTAGCCCTCAAATAGATAATAGAACCCATCTGGGACCCTAGAAGGAAATTGAAACCCAATTGGAGTGGCCCCTACATTGTTAAGAAGATCTTGTTTGGTGGTGCTGCCATGCTCACTAATTTAGACGGGGAAGAGATGGATCATCCAGTCAACCTAGACCGTCTTAAGAATTTCTACAAAAATAAATATCTTTATTTACCTCTACTCAGAACTACGTGGGCCTGATCCTCTGCAGAAACCATTTTCAAACAAATTAAAACTTTTAAAAAACCTCAAAGGTACATAGGCAGCTCATACACCTTACATGAGCACGGCCCTTTCTTTTTCACAAAATACTATTCTTTTCTTATCTCCGAGAACGACAGTCCATTCTAACATTTACTTGAACAAAAGTATTATGTATGCCTTAGCGATCGGTATAGATAATTCAAACAATACAAAACTCATCAAAAGGCACAACTGGATGATCAAAAACTTGTTTATTTTACTAATAAGAAATTTCGGTACAGATTACATAAGAAAAGGAACGGATAACTCCCTTCCCCCTACCTTCCTAAAAAAATCCAAAATAAAATCATTACATTTATTCCCCATTATAAACTCTCCAAGAGTCCTATCCGCAGCTACCAGAGGAGCCCGCTCTGTCATCATCATCTACACCCTGGGGTCCCCAAGCTTCCCCTTCCTGAACAGAGTGCTGCAAATGCTCCATAGAGCGATAAACTCGAACCAGCTTTAAAAAAACTACCACACCTCCCTTCATGGTATCAGACAAAATAAGCTACCTTTGTCCAGTCTCCACTGCCAACATCTTGCTGACTACTCTCTTCCATAACCACTTCAGATAATCCCTGGGGATGTGCCAAACTCTCCCAACAGACTGAGAGGGATAGGTTGACTTACGTCGATTCTCAGACATAGATCCAAGTCGCATGCGCAGATGCTCAGTCAAATCTTCAACCGAAAATAAGTCTAGTGTCCGAGGTGACACGACCTCCTCCCAACCAAATTAACGCAGAAGTCACCAAGGGAAATAGACAGAAGTCTACCTGAGACCAACCAACCGAACATATGGGTATTCTCCCAGCTCCAGAATAGGAAGCAACTGTCCCCACCAAGTCACTGACCAGTAAAGATTTAGAGCCCCGTGCTCCACAAACCAGTTCTCCTAGCCCTCAATATCTAAGCCCACGCTGATAAAGTGGTGCAAAAAGAAGTTGGGTATGACCGATAAAGGGTGTTCGGGAGGGGTCACCAAGCGAATTCTCTCAGACAACCACATGAATAGCATCGTGGGGCTACCCCTCAGGAAGTCAGAATAACCTTCTCGATAGGCATCTAGGACATTCAAAGTCTCTGCCAGTATAACTCCCGTAGGATTGCGATGGTATGACATCCAAGAAGTAATGGCAACAAGTTATGGGTCCACTAGCAGTTCCCCAGTCACCAGCAACAATTTTGATACTAAGCCCAGAACAACGGCTCCGACGTATCCAGCATCGCCAGCCTCCTGCAAATACACGGACTGTAACACCACCGAAGGGGAGATCATTCCTATAGTAACCAATGGCCTGGCCACCGAAGGCAAAATGCGAAGAAGCCCGTCAGCAAATCCCTGGGAGAACAGGAAAACTCAGGTAAAGCTGTGGAAACATTGGGATTTAACCCCAGCATGGAAAAAAATTCCTCATAGGTAGGACAAACTTCATCAAATCCAAAGCGGAATATATGGTCTTCAGGGTACCAAAATTGTACCGTCGCCATCAACATGTTCCACTCAATGGGCCGATTGCGTCATAAAGAAACTCGACGCATATTGAAAGCATCATAGTCAACATTATAAGAGCACATTGCTTCCAAGGCTTCAAGGTAGTTAGCAAATTCAATGCTACCAGGGAGACCCATCTTGCAATACTAAGAAATAGTAGGCAAGTAAGTAAGAATGTGAAGGTGTGATGGAAACACTCCACCCTTACCCCTTTTTATACTTGAAATCCCTCACAAAGGACATAATCCCTGCAGAAATTGAAGGGAATCCTACCCCACAAAGTACAAGAGGCTGAAGAGGGCACTAATCAAATTTTTGGAAATTTTCCATTTTCCTCTTTTTGTCAAAATCAGAAGCTCAATAAAAATAAATTGATATTCTCAAATAGAATTTCAAAAATCCTCTTCCACCCATATATATAATTTCTTATTTTTAAAACCTTCCTCCCAAAAATATCTCTTTTTACGGTCTCAAAAGCAAAGTAATATCACATGTGCATGCATTCACCATTAACTAAAGATAATAAAAAAAAAACATTTCATTGTATATATATATTCTTCTGTGTTACATCAAATTTTACAGGAAATAAAAGAAAAGCAAAAACAATGGGACTTAGCCCGAACCCACATTCTCTCTCCCCTTCCCTTCACCCCTCTCTCTGAGAGCTTCCACCCCTGCGATGCGCTCTCTTTCCCCTACGGCGAGATGACGCACCACCAATACCCGAGCCAGAGTCCTCCCAAGACGAAGCAGACGGCACTAAGAAAGAAGGAACTGAGATTGCATCCCGAATATGGGCAGTCACCGAAGATATCCAGTCTCTGATGTCCCTCAGCCAAGTGGTCGACACCCGAACTTGCTACGAGAAGAAGGCAAAATCAGTATCAAAGAAGTATCAAAACAGAAAAGAAACCAAAAAGAGGAAAAGAATAGAAAGGTATACCGCGGGACGAAGAACCTCCTCTATCAAACCCAGCTCCTTCGGATCCATCGCGTGTGGACGGTGCAACATAGGCACCATCCCTCCATCAGCCCGTTGAATATTGTATAAAGGGGTATGCAATTGCATGAAGGGAAACTCTGAAGTGACCGCCGTCGCAGACGCCGACGGACCACCGTCGTTATGAGAAGACCCCACCACCCAACTCGAACCCACAGGAGGGAAAGGCAAGGCATAATATATGATGGGCACCATTAACCAGTTCATCACAAAATCCATATAGTCATATGGTACAGCCGTATCAGTGTACAGCAGGTAGGACTCTCCGACCATCGTCGCGATCCTCGCATCCTTCGACAATAGCCACTCCCGCTTTATAGATGTAGGAGGCTGCGCTGGTGGCACTACCACCTCCTCCTAAGTAATCTGTTGAACCACCCTCTCTCCAAGATACTAAGAATGGCCAAACTCATGCGTCAGCAAATGCCTCATCTGCGCGTTCACCCTTGTCGCTCCCGTATCCAGAATAGCCATCTCCCAAGGGTAAAAAGTCACCTGAAAATCCCCAGTAGGCATAAGTCAATATAGAATCAGAATGCGCAAAAACCAAGACTGAAGAGAAAGATTCTTATCCTACCACTGGTCAGGTTGTTCAAGACCTGATGCACCGCCTCCAAAGAAAGAGATCCCTTCGACTGTCGATTGGCCTCGCACCATCGATACAATCGGCAAAAGTCCTCAAAAGTCTCCGATGGCAAAACTCGAAACCCATTCATGAATCTAAAGGTTTTGTGAGTGTCAAAAATTCGCACTCCCTCAAGCATAACCCCTATTTCCCTAGCAGAACTCCCCAAAACTAAGTAAAACTCCTCCCGGTAATGTCCCTGGATGGTCTCTAAATATCACCCCCTATACCCCAAAGGTCTCAATTTTTCCCAAGTAATACATCCAAACCCTGGGACACCTAATCGCCTCCCCAGTGGAATTTTGGCCATTCCTTCAGAGGAAGCAAAAGATTTCCCCAGCAATCGATTCCCTAGCCCAAAACAAAACCACAAGATAATTCTTCCCGGCAGAATTCCCCAAGAATGTCTCACCTTAAGCTCGTAGAATTGGCTTCGACCTGCAGAATTGGTCATCTCCACTTAAGCTCGCAGAATTGGCTTCGACCCGCAGAATTGATCATCTCCCCTTAAGCCCGGAGAATTGTCTTCGACCCGCAGAATTGGTCATCTCACCCTTAAGCTCGCAGAATTGGCTTCGACCCGCATAATTGGTCATCTCACCCTTAAGCTCGCAGAATTGGCTTCGACCCGCAGAAATGGTCACTCTCACCTTAAGCCCGCAGAATTGGCTTCGACCTGCAGAATTGGTCATCTCACCCTTAAGCCCGCCGAATTGGTTTCGACCAACAGAATTAGTCATTGCCACTTAAGCCCGCAGAATTGTCTTCGACCCGCATAACTGGTCATCTCTACTTTAGCCCGCAGAATTGGCTTCGACTCGTAGAATTGTTCATCTCACCCTTAAGCCCGCAAAATTGGCTTTGACCCGCAAAAATGGTCATCTCCCCCTTTAAGCTCGCAGAATTGGCTTTGACCCGCAGAAATGGTCATCTCTACTTAAGCCCGCAGAATTGGTCATCTCTACTTAAGCCCGCATAATTGGCTTTGACCCTCAGAATTGGTCACCCTCATCTTCAAGCCCTCAGAAGTGGCTTCGACCCGTAGAATCGGTAATCCCCAGCACCTCCTCAGAAATTGGCCTAAACCTTTGCTCCAAACCATCCCTTAGGTCCTCAGAATCGACCTCGACTCCCTGAATTGGTCATCCTCATTCCCTTAGGTCCTCAAAATCAACCTCGATCCCCTGAATTGGTAATCCTCTCTCCCTCATGTCCTCAGAATCGGCCTTGACCCTCTGAATTGGCCATCCTCCCTCAAAAGCATCATGCGGTGTCTATTCGACGACAATCGTTTATTCCAAACTCACCCGTCGAGGGGCTCTATAGACACCCCATTATGTTACCCCTTAAACTCTACTTAGGTCCTTAGCACCTCCATTCATTACAACAAACCCAGGTCATACCCCGAGTACTGACCTAGAAGCCATTAGCCACTCCCAGGCTTCGTTTGACCAAAAGTCAAAGTCTTCATCTCAACTAAGACTAAATGAATCTTCGAAGGTCCCTAAAACCCCTTTCCAACGGTCCATCCCAGGTGCAATTCCGACTTACCATGCGGACGAACGACCCGTTTTCCCCAAAACCGGATCTAGAGGCCACCGGATGCTACCAACCTCCGTTTGACCCAATTCAGCTCTTCATCTCGATCGAGACTGAATAAATCTTCAAAGGGAACTGAAACCCCTTTCCAAAGGTCCATTCCATGTGCAATTCTCACTTACAATACGGACGAACGATCTGTTTTACTCTGAGAGGTCACCGAATGCTTCCAAGGCCCAGTTGACCAAAGCAACTCCCCGAACCAGATCAAACTCTTTGGAATGTCGAAGTAAATCTCCTAAACTTTCCAATAGTCCACCTCGTGTTCAATTCGGACTTACCATGCGGACAAACGATCCGTTTGCGTCCGAAGTTTTCCCGTCCAATGGACCGATGAATGCTTTCGAGCCACATTTGACCCAAAGTCAACTCCCAAACCCGGGAGAGGTCCAAAGGACTTTCAAAGGTCTCTGAAATACCTTTCCAATGGTCTACCCCGTGCATGATTCAAATCAATGGTTTGTGCTCTCCAGTCAATTTTCTAAAAAGGCCTGAAAGACACTGCCAAACGGCAGGTCCCAGACCCTGCCTATCGGCAGTGTGCCTAAACGCACCTGCCGATTGGAAGGAACAGGGCTATGCCGATCGACAATGCCCTGGGCCTATAAAAAGGTGGCCTTTTCCTCATTGCAAGGATATCCCAGATCAGAAAGATATCACTCTCAGCCCATCCAGAAAACATCTCTCGAAGTCAGCGTGATTTCCACATCCAAATCGCTTTCCAACCTTCACTTTTCATCATCCCTTCCATCAAACTTGGTGAATTAACCACTCTCCATCATCATCCAAATGCAAGGGTTGCTCTCCAACATTCAAGATCAAGCTCAAGATCTTCTAGAAAGTCCAATTTTCTCAATTCTCTCCTTAAATTCTCATAAATTCGCATTAATTTGTTTCATTACTTAGCACTTTTATTCCCTCATCTCACATATCTTAATATACTTTTTATTTAGTATGATTTCACATCTCTTATTTTCATATAAATAAAAACCCAAAAAATAAGAAAAAGAGGGTTTGCTCATAAATTCCAAACGGGAATTCTCACATTTTTCTTGCACTTCTCTCACAACTAAAACACTTTTTCCACACACACGAACACACACAAATAAGAGAAGTCCCTGGTTGGATTTATGGGATAAACCCCACCCCTCATTTTACATGCGAACTACGTGGACTTTGATGCCTCTATAGGCTACGTAGGCGTCTCGAGGTAAAATCCGAGATTCGAGTCCTATTTCTATTTTTTCTTTCATCTCCTATTCTCTCTAAACTCAATTCTCCTAGATTACATATATATACATATATTTGTTCTTAGTGGCGTATTATTCCACATGCGTTGTCGTTCCATCGTAATGATTAACGTAAGGATAATCGCGTAAATCCTATTTTCTAATATTTTTACACCTTCCTACGGATGGTTCGCTTTACCTCTTCCATGGTACAAGTCGATAATTCCTATCTCCATTATATATACACATGCACACATATCACGGGGAAAATAAAGGAAAATAGCAAAATCCCATGAGATACCGTAAGGGCGGAATGGGTTCCTAACACCTTCCCATTTCGTACGTTAGCCTCCGAACCCTTCTCAAATCATTTTGGTTTCGTATGCATTAGTATGTCTTTGGATGCTGTCCTTCGGGTTGGCTCCCTTTCTTTTGTCTGTTTTGAGTAAAATAGACTGGCGACTCTAATCTCTCTACATTTTTCACCTCACTCAAATGACTCCGGCCGAAGCTCTCCCGAGAGGGACTCGCGGGACCTAGTATCCTCCCTCACGCCGCCCGCTCGCCGTGAGGATCGAGGATGGACACAATGCTCTTTGTATGCAGTTATATCCATAATGGGTGGATTTTTTTCTTCCTTCCCCAACAACGTAAGCAACATCATGTCTACATTGGGATTATGCATGTGTAATATATTCTGTATAGCATCATCCCAGCTCTCTGGTAAGGAAAATAGAATACGATCTAACAAGCACTCTTATTGGAGATCAACTCCACAATTTACAAGGTAGTTAAATTGTTCGATCTTTTTATTATCATACCTATAAATAGGATTACCCTTTATATGACGCACACTAATAAAAGATTTATATATGCGGTTTAATAGCAACCTCTGTCACTCTTATTTCCAGTGATTATTATCGTGCCTCATTCTTCCTAAGAAAAATATGCGAGGGCGTAAATATGAGTCCTACAAATAGGCGCTCTAATTAATTAGTAACTATTAATTCTAGCATATGAGTTATAAGGCTTAGTAGTTTGATTAAGGTTTTGATTCATCACTACCATTCTCATAGCCCCTTGAATTTTGGATCTCACTGATGTGAAATCCAAACAACAACCCGTCGTAAGTGTTAAGACACATTTTATTAAGATTTACTATGAGAGAGTTTAAAATTATGTGTATTATAAATCCAAGAAATCTAACATAGTATCCAACAACAAATAATTATTCCACACTCCTTCTATCATCTACGTGATTAAACACACACCCATAATCACAATATCTCACTAAAGGAGGAACAATTCTCATTAAACATATATATTAAGATCAGAGTTTCAATTTTATACATGATAAATTCATAAACAACACAGTTATTAATGTGCACACGCGTTTGCAATTCATATTTAAGGTAAAGAATTAAAGAATTGATATAATTTGTTGATAATGTATATATTTAGTATTGCTAAAGGAATTAAAGAATTTCTAATGTACTAACCAATTTCACCAATAATATACCGAAAAAACTGTCATATCAACTCAACTAATGTATATGTTTAGCATTGAAAAATGAAAATAAGAGCAGAAAATTGTTTTGTAATTTACAAAATAGAATTTCCTAAATACCCAAGTTTAAACCTATATCTAGTTTGAAATCAATTAGTTTGAAACAAATCAAATACACACACATATAACTAGTTTGGAACAAAACAAATCAAATATACACATACCCAAAATAAAATTTCCTCAATACCCAATATTCTATATCTAGTTTGAACTACGTAAAATACACACACATATACACACATAAATACATTCATACTCAATTACACACACATATATATACATTAAACACACACAATACACATAGTACACACACAATACACATATACAGACAGAAATACACATAATATACACATATAGAATCAAAAATACACACATATATACAAATGCACAAATACCCAACTGCAAAATATTAGGGTTTAAGTGTTGCCTTTGAGATTGAGATTAAAAAACTTGAGATTGAAAATGAAAGGGTTTGGAAATCACCGAAATTTTTGAAGACAGGGAAATGTTTAGGGTTTAGAAAATTTTGAATGAAAAATGAAAATTGGTTTTAGATTTTAGTATAAAGATAATGGTCATGGCTCTAGGTCGTGACCAACCTGTGTGAACCTAATTTTTTACACGTCAGCAATCATGACCAAGATGATGATATTGAGATGGTCGCAACCTTAGTCCGTGACCAATGCATGTGACTAATTTAGAATGGTCATGCTCTAAAGTCATGACCCTCTGTGCGTGTATTGTGGCCTTGGTTAGGGAGATGGTCATGAGCTTAGCCTGTGACCCATCCATGGCCACACTTGGAGGGAAATTTGGCGTCATGGTCACGACTGTGGTCCGTGATCCACATGGTCAGGGATTTTATCCATGACCATCTCCAAGAGAATTAATGACCATACTAGGTGATGGATCTGTTCACGCCAAAGTTTGTTATAGTCACGGCTTTAGGTCGTGACGAGCTAGTCACGGACTCAGTTCGTGACCCCCATGCCGTAACCTATCACAAGATTAGGTGTAGAGTTTTGAATGAGTATTGTTATGAATATGGGACACAAATTAACCTAAATAAATGTGGGTTAATTTATAGCAAAAACACACCTCCCTACCTCGATAAAGGGGCGTGGATTTGGAATATCTTGATGCATGGAAGGAAAATCCTTAAAGAGGAGCTGATTTAGCAAGTTGGGAATTTCTTAGACATTGATATCAGTGGCTATATATGGATTAATATATTTCCCCCTCCCCACACACACCCTTTAGAGACCTCTAACTGTTATAACGTGGTTAACCTCGTCTCTCACAATCCTTTTACTTAGAATCTTCACCTCATATCTTCCATTTTTCCAACTAGCGTTTAATCATGTATTGGTCTTATCCCATTAATCTCTTCCTCTGAAAAATATTATGTTATCTATCCCCACTCTTATGATGGAAATTTTTCTCTTAAACTTACCTTCTAACTAATTCTACCATAAAAAATCCACAAAATATTGCTCAATCTTATATTGTCCCCCCCCCCCCCCCCCCCCCCAATCCTCTTTGTGGAGTAAATTATGGAAAATTATGGCTCTTTGGAAAAGCTCTAATGTTACGTTGGCTGGGAATTACTCATTATGGAAGAAGAAGATTATGTTTTACCTAATGTGCCCTATTTGTGGAGTGGAGAAGGAAACTGTTGAGCATCTTTTCTTTTATAGTAAATGGGTAAAGCTAGTTTATGAAAAATATCATATCCCTGCCTTCATTATGTTGACACTGTATAATAGCACTGAAGAATGGGTAAATGATACTCTGGACAGGCTTCCTGAGATATGAAATTCATTAGTTGAGGCTAAAACACTATTTTCATACACTTATTGGATGATTTGGAAGACTATAAATAAGACCCTATTTACAATGTCGGATATTTACATCTCAATGGTTCTTTCTAAGGCTTATGCCTTAACTGTCAGCTATAGTTAATAGATGGATGTACTACCTATACGGGGAATGGTTTGAAATGTTTTCTGATCATAAGAGACTCCAGTATATTCTTATGCAGCGTGACCTCAATCTTCCTCAGAGAAGATGCGTGGAATTGATGGAAAACTATGAATTCTCCCTAGAGTATCATCCCACTATGGTCAATGTGGTTGCCGATGCTCTCAGTCAAAAATCTAGTCTTACTTTAGTAGCGATGAAGTGTCACTGAGAAAAAATGTTCAGCGAACTGCAGAAGTTTGATATGCGTTGTTAGCAAGGTTGTAATAGGGCATACCTTTGGGGTCTAGTGGATGGGTTTCTCAATCAATAGAAAGTTCTAGGCACACAGTCATATGATCCTGAGTTTGCACATTACCATGACTGTATTCATAGCAGTGAAGTGTTCGACACTTTTAATGTGGACAAGGATGGTGGTGTATGACAGAAGGGCAGGTTGATTGTCCCGATTATTGATGAGGTGATCACAGAGACCCATCACTCACACTTCAGTATACACCCAAGTGCTACGAAGATGTATAAGGACCTATGCAGAAAATTTTGGTGGTCCGATATTAAGAGGGATGTGGCCACATATGTAGCCAAATGCTACACATGTCAGGAGGTGAAGGATAAACACACAAAATGACTACGAATATTGCAACTGCGACCCATAGCAGAGTGGAAGTTAGAGCATATCATAATGGACTTTGTCACAGCCTTACCACAGTTGGAGCGTGGTCATGACAAGGTATGGGTTATAGTGGATTAGCTCATGAAATTTGTGCACTTCTTGCCAAAAAATGTCACAATCAGTGTGGCTAAGCTGGCAAGGTTGTATGTTTAGGAGATAGTCCGACATACAACCTTCTTGCCAATAAAGGTCACGATCAGTGTGGCTTAGTTGTTCTTTTCTGTAGGAAAAATCCTCTCCTGTCCATTGTTGGCGCAAGCTTATGGATTCCCCACCCACAAACATGTTAAAAGTTAACTATGATGGGTCATTTCTACAAAATACAAAAGTTGGGTCATATAGTTTCGTGTGTAGAGATCAGTTGATTTTATTCATTAATTAATTTAACTTTAACTCAACTCTCAGTATGTAGGAAAAAGTTGCGGTCATAGCTACCAAATACATTAATTATAACCATATTGATGATGTTGTCATCAAATCTGATTCTAATTTTTTTTTCTACTACTCCTTTTACTGTATTTGTTGTGAGGTTTATTAATATGTCTATTGACTTGGTGGTTGTTGAGTACGTGTTATGTGGAGTACTGAGTCACCGCCATGTGTGATGTAATTTGACCCTTAATCAAATCTAATTAGTTGAATGTTTTAAAAAAATCTAGTTGTCCTGGTCACCTTCAACAAAAAGTAAAAGAATATATGATAACTCTCTAGTGTTTATTACACTTCAACTATCAAAAGGCAATTTACATGATGATTCGGCCAAAACAACACCACCAAATTATTATGCAATATGATAAATGTTTACATATTATGAAAATGAGTTTTAATTTTACCCAGTCATTTACTCATGCCGAAGAAGGAAAAATATTCGTTCATGTGGCACTTGGAATGTCGCCCTAATGATTTTTTATAAACACTTAGAGAACCAACATTATAAACTCATTTAGATACGTTCTATATATTTATCCTCTACGTAATAATGCATAATGATCTTGTCATGTCATGAACACAAAATAAGAGCTAGGGCGTAATAAACATAATATACTTGAAGAGATTATGTGGGATCGGCGCATGATTCAATTTGGCTCATTTTGACTTTATCCATTATTTAATTATCCTTAATTGATTTTAGTCATCATTTTGTTCTCCTTTAAAATTTAGTCATCATTGTTATTTTTGGTAACGTTTATATACTTTTTCCATCATTATAAAACAAAATTGTGATTTAAGTCAGAAAAAATAGTAGTTAAAGTCAGATAGTTATAACTAAATGGTGGTTAAATTCAAAAAGTCTGTTGCTCCATCAAAGATGATAGATAAACCAAATAAGGGAATAAAATAAATTATTCACAATGCCCACAAAATTTGTAAGTAAGAGATCTATGATATACATGCCATCATAAAATATATAATGGGATCTAAAATATATAATGAGGTTCCTATGAGGTACTTAAATGACGATCTCATATGGAATCACTTTTTTCAAAATTATATAAAAAAATTATTATATCATTTTGTAGATGGTTGATTTCACGAGGAGATCATCTAAATAAAATTTCAACTACTAAGTGGGAAAAATGAAAAGTCAATTAATGTGGCTAGTTTTCAGCCGTTGAAAATTTAGATGATCATTTGAGCCAACTTCCATTGAATTTTTTGTAATTTTTTTGTACATATTTAATCTATAAAAAAAATCACGAAACAAATAAATTACTATTTAAAAAAATGATTCTCATTTTAAGTTCTCATTTAAGAACTTCATATGTGTCTCACTATATAGGAGGAGAGAGAAAGATAAATTGCATAGGTACCACCAAGCTTAGCAATATCACAAGTCACGTTAGCATGTGCATCATTTTTCAGTGGCAAAGTCAGAATAAAATATCGGTGCGGCACCCAAAGGTTGACAAGGTCCGAGAATGTAAGTCCTTGAAACAAATTTTTAGAGTTATTTTAGGTCTTTTATAAATATTTAATTAAAAAACTATGAATTATTGGTGTTATACGTAAAGGTTGGCCAGACACGATACGCCGAAGATGGGACTTATCACCAGTTTATACCATTCTCAACACTGAAGAAAAATAGAAGTTGCTTGAATTCTTCACCAAATTTCACATTTAATTAAAACATCAAACTGAGTTAATACATGAATACAAACTGAACCATCAAACCATGGCCATAAAGTAATGATAAATGTAAACTGGTATAAATACACCCTTGGGCTTATGCCCATACAAATCTCGATGTGAAATGAAATGACAAATGAATAAGTACAACCTATACTAGAATCAACGGAATGGAATCTGCTACGTCCATTGCAACTGCAAGTCTAATCCATCGCAAGCCTTGATATCATGTTCATGAGAAAAACATGGAGGGAAATATTTATAATTTTGGGTCAGAGCCCTAAAGTGGCAAGGATTCTTCAACAATAAATATGAAAAATGTAATTAACTCATACTTCACGTCTCACCATAGATGCTCACATGTACCAAGTATCTCACCTCTCATCTAGAGGCAATCCTACTCGCATCCTCAAACAAATACCAATTATGAACTCCAATATCCAATTTGACATGCAATAATAAAGTTATCTAAATATGCATCAACTAAAAGTGATTATTTATGCTTAACATCCCAGCCCCCGGATTAACTTCATAATGCTTCCCACTAAGTTCCGTATAAATTTTCAGTGGGTATTTTTATGTAATATAATGTTCCTTTACTTTATTATACCTCATCAGAATATTTGATTTTAATTCATGCTAATTATCATATTCACAATTAGACTATAAGTTTCATTTTCTTTAATTACCATTTACATTCTTAGACTGCCCAGTAATTATTCTCATCAGCAATTGTCTATCGTATTAGACCATTAGAACTTATTTGTATTACCAATTATTCATATCACTATGTTAATTCGACTTTGTTATCATTAATTATTGTCTACATATGTAGATTATGAGAACGCATTCTCATACAAGGCACACCATAATGTGTATATATATATATATATATATATATATATATATATATATATATATATATATATATATATATATATGACACACGAAGACATATATCTTCGGCATCTTGTTCATGATCTATCGATAATACTCGAAGGAGTTCCTCATCCTAAAGAGGGTAACAACAAAACACAAGCAAGTGGAGCGGTACCTATGCAATATACCAGTTCACGGCCCATACCCAGCGGTGACAAAGGATCCCAAAATCTACACCTACCTCTCGTAAGTGATGTTGCGACGTAGTACCTATAATATGACTTAACACTATGCCGATCCCACCTGTGTCGACATGTGCTCTGGTCCCGAGCGCACGCACCCCAACCGATAGGATGATCCACGAACTCAGTTATGTCTACACAAAATAATATAATACATACTATCATCCAATATGTACAAGCAGTTACTCTATAACCACTTTTACCCAAGGAATCTCCATCTATGTAAATATAGCCTTCTCGACTTAAACATAACATTTTAGTCAGTTATGACATCATCCATATTAAGTCACTATCTTACGACTACTCCTCAATTGAATATTGAGTCCCATATATCGCCTCCCAGGCTCGATAATCAAATTTACTTCCTCATTTATTTCTCCATAAATATATATATATAAGTATTGTTATCCCCAAACTACCCTTACCAAAATAATTAACGACTTCAATGTGTTTCCTTCTTGGCGAAGAATTTAATCTTTCTAGATCATTAATAATTATTCACTTTTTATTACCTTTACAAAAAAAGTTTATATGTACATGTATAAGGATTCAACTAACATGTATAGCTAGTTACAGCCTAACTACTATCACACCTGAAACCAACCCTCATGACTTAGCCCACTAAACTTAAGATACATTTCTACTTAGTGTCCTTATACAGTAATAATTCAAGGGAGCTAACCACTAATTATATTCTCAAGCGTTCGTCGTATCTCTAATAAGTAATTCTTTTATTAAAACTTATCATGTCTTGATAATAAATTTATCATCATATCTTTTAGGGTCTTATCATATATGTTCCCCTACCAACATTACCCAATCATCTAAGTGCATGCCCGCCTTTTAATATATTTATTTATTATAGCTTTATTCAAGAATCCCATGTAAATCAACTTGTTCATATAGTTAACTTGTACTTTAAGTCATCACCCTATCACGAACCCTTCCCGATTTAACTGCGTATTTAAATTCATGAAAATATCTTTAATATCTTAGAATAAGCCTCTATCCCTTACCTGAAAATGGCATCGCACATCCTTTCATAGAAAAATCATAACTAATTCAAAAAATAAGGAAAAATATGAAGTTGGCACCCACGCGATTTTAACAAAAAGATCTAAAATGCCCTAACCTGAACAAGCGGGTACATCGAATCAATTGGCAATGGGAACCGGTTAGGACACCCCAATGCGCCCAGATCTACAATTTTCTCATGACGGGAAGTGTATCAAATATCGTCCTTATGACTCAAAACCCTCAAATAGGATATGCATATGAGTTCTAACATGACATGGGAACAATTTAAATATGATTAAACCTCTAAATCATCCCTATATTATCATCAAATCATTAAGGTTTTTCAAGAAACTATGAACATACAAGTTTTGATATCTCATCTTAAACTCCTACAAAAATTTCAGATTTCATAGAAGAGTTCTACCATATGATTCCTACAATAAAACTCCATATTAAACAAAATGAATTCATACCTTAACGTAAAATCACGGATCTCAACACGGATCATATGATCATCATAAATTCTTGTATAAACCAAAGGTTCTCTAGGTACGCAACCCCAAGACAATATTAATTCCTATTCTATATATGGACTCAAAATTAATACAAGAATAGAACATTTTACATAAGAATGGAAAGAGAATCCTTTCCTGATTTTGTAGAGAAATCTCATTATTCCTTCTCCTTAGGTGGTTTTTCCTCTTTTCTCCCAAAATGTGCAGTTGCCAAAGTGGTGGGGTGGATAGGAGTGGTGGATGGAACCCTAATGCAGATTTCTAACCACTTATATATCATTTTACCTAATCTAAATTCGTAGGTCTATATAGGGCCAGACTTAAGGCCCATAAAAATGTTTTTATTCACACTCGGTTTGGCCCCTAACACTTTCTAAGGTCCTACCCAAATCATAAGTCCATTTTTAAGCACTTAACATGAGTATTTAAGTCATCTAATCATGTTTAAAAGTCAATAAACACTTTATGCATTTATTTGTATGTTCCATCGTTATCATATACGTATATTCTTAATACGACTTAATTAAATCAATGAGTCATCAACTTTTTTGTGACTATCTTCATTATTCGCAATATACCGTCCTACCATAAAAATCATAACACTCATCTCACATATACAAAATATTATATTTAAATTAAATACACTATAATTAAACATACTCGTTTAATCATTACGCCAAATTAAAGATAAATACAATTATTTCATCCGAATAATAATTCCTACAATTTCAATTAAATCAATATAACTTCAATTTGATAATAATAAAAATGCATGGTATTACATTTTCTCCTACTAAAAATGAAATTTGGTCCTCGGAATTCACTACAGCAAGAAGTCACGTTTTAATCCATACCATTATCTTAAGTTTATACCCAATCAATCCATACTCATATCCCATGAAATAAATTAAAGGCTCATCCCTACCTATTATAACGCTACTGGGGCACCCATATATTCCACATTATATGTACACACATACATAGCATTAACAATTATAATTACACATACACATCCAATCTGTATCATTCACACCAAGCATATCCACTCAATTATCACGAGTCAATACTATTAATGTTTGCATTCGTATCCCACGAGATTAAAAGGAAAGGCTCACATATATCTATAATAGTGTACTATCATCAGGACACCCACATTTCACAATCACAAGCATCGATAAACAATTATCAAACATGACAATCACACCTATATCCATAAAGCATTTTTGCATACCATGTATACATATGAGATATAAGTATATCTGAATACTCTACTGACCATATTCATACTCTTCGTTACTCGATGCCTACCCTCATTACATATGTACCATTTATTATACATAATGTCTTAAGGATGAAGGTCCCTTAATTCTTGACGCAAGATAAGTATATTTATATATACTTGTTAATGAATCTAATGTGTGAAATTAGCAAACTTATAAATTTTGGTAAGCAAAGTAATTTCCGCGGGTAAAAGATTTACTATCAGAACAGTGAATGTAGTATACGGTTAGTTGGAATAAATTATTTTAATAATGTATTGTACGAGAGATACGGGTTTCTCTTACGAATTTTAATTAGAAGTATAAGTCTATTACCTAGTTGGGAACATCATAGATAAAAAGGTTAGGATAGACGTACGTTAGGCGTGCACAACAGTGGAGAGGTGAGAATCTCATGTGAGAGTTCGAAACTAACATGCAAATGATACTTGCATTATTGCAGTTTTAAATACTTGATAAAACAAATATTTTTACAACTCGAGATCTGACCCATTTCCTGCTATTCTCATATCTTTTACTATATCTATATTACATATCAGGTGCCCAGCCACAGGGTTACCAGACTTAGACGCATGGATTGTTTAGTGAGCTGCGGCAGTTGTGGGAGTTGCAGGTCCTTGTACTTAGACGCCTCTATTAGTTCCTTCTTTTCTATTCAGACACTTCATTTAAGGCATGTTTCGCCCATTCTCAGTCGTTTGATTAGAGATTGTACTCAGCTTACTTTAGTATTTTGTTTCTGATGTACTTGAGGATTTTATGGTTTGTTGGTTTGAGACTTTGAACTAGAATGTTTTATCCAGTCTTATTTATTTCAATAGTTGTTTCATGTCCAGTATTTATTATATTCATGTGGAATGTCAATAGCATATGTCTTAAAGAATGAAATTTTTATGGATTCTTTGAGTATAATTAAAATTAAATATTTTTACACTTAGCTTAATTATTTATTAGGTCATAAATAAAGAAATTATTTTTCAACAGTGATGCTAAGAATGAACCAACTAGCCACTTTGATTTAATTTAATAAAGAACTGATCACCGGGTAAGTTATTCAAATGTCTAAACTACACACACATGTTGCTTCCTTAAGCAGACCCAAATTTTTAAAGGTCCTTGCATGACCTAAGATCCATGAAAATCCATCGTTTCAAAACTAGGCTCACCCATAATGGTTACCCACAATAACCCTCACGACTACGGTGAACACCAATTTCTCACAAATCTTATCTTCCAGACATGACCACAACTCATAACAGTCCCCATAAATTCAATGTATGCCTTGAGGTAACTGGTAATGCATTCTCAGGAGAAAAATCACACTCTAATGTAGCTAACAAATAAGCCTAAGATAAACATAAGTCTCCTAGTATACATTTTTATACGTCTACACACCAAGTAACAGTGCCCCCTCTCTCCCACGGTGAACCAATGTAAATCACTATCCCAAATACGAACTCCATCTTCTCCAATGAATTATCAAAGCCCAAGTGAACACTATGCCCCAATATTAAACAAAACATATCTTATATGCTCCAAAGTAGTGAAAAATATACCGATACTATCAATAGTCCCTTTCTCCATAAATAAATTCATTTGTGACTCAATGCCCATCTCGCGGTGGGTCATGGCCTTGACGACCCTACTTGTTCCGACCATTGAAACTCTTACTTCTTATACATAGACTACCTATTTAGAACCCCTCAATTTGTCTGGTCCCTTAACAATTACTACCGCCTATCTTGCCATACTAGCATGACATTGAAAAAGTTAAATCTCTTCTTCGCTCTATTCTTTATTTCTGATTTCAAAAATGTGTGGGAAAACTTCCCCTCAAACTTCACCTGAAACTAATCACTAATTAATTGGTCCCTCTCTTCCAGCAATGTGACGGACCGATACTATCATAACTCCACTCTTACTCCTTAGTTTCTCTAAATATCTTCCTTTCACTTAATTGGCACCAAGTTTCCTGAACTTATCACAATTTTAGCGAGTGACCCACACGAAAGTCTCTATGGCTCTCTCTCTAAAATGAACCCCTTGTCCAAACAGGTAGTAATGACTCGCAAAAAATACAATGATTCTTATTCATAGGGCTTTACATCAAAGGACGCAATGTAGAACGTAATGAACTCAACCACAAATCCTAAGGACACTAGAGCCATGCTCGAATACCAATTATAACAACCCTCATTTTTTCACGTAAAAGTTGGCCAGACACGATACGTCGAAAATGGGGCTTATCAACAGTTTATACCATTCTCAGGACTGAAGAAAAATAGATTTGCTTTTAATTATTCACCAAATTTCATATTTACTTAAAACATCAAACTGAGTTAATACATGAATACAAACTGAATCATCAAACCATGCACATAAAGTAATGATAATGTAAACTAGGATAAATAAACCCTTGGGCTTATGCCCATATAAATCTCCATGTGAAATGAAATGATAAAATGAATAAGTACAACCTATATTTGAATCAATGGAATGGAATTTGCAACGTCCAATGCAACTGCAAGTCTAATCCATCGTCAGTCCTGCTATCATGTTTATGAGAAATACCTGGAGGGGAAAAAAATTATTATTTTGGGTCAGGGGGCTAACATTGTAAGTTGATATGCCCAAATTAGTCCCCATTGTCGCAGAAGGAACTTACTACAGCCCGATGCTTGGTTCCAAACAGGTCGCGGCCCGTACTCTTAATAGGCTTGCTTTGTTAGCATTAGATAATAATTTTCCATAGCATGGGGACAAATAGGCTGCGACGCCCTCCTGATAGGCTGTGAGCTGGGCTTACACAGGCTGCGAAAAGTATTCTCCAAGATTCTAGAAGGACTATAGTCATCTACTTATCCACTTGTCGGGATGTCACCTCTATTACACCTATAAATAGAGGTACTCACCACATTATAAAGTGACCAAAATAGAAAAAATCAAGGCGAAGCCCTGCTCAACTCTCCACTCTCACACTAGAGACCATCGAACTTGAGGGCTAACCCCCTGTCGCAGTTGCGCCTATCTCAAGCCACTCACAGTATAGTAGCCTCGCTTTTTACATTTATTCTCTTCCTTTTTCTCCCATGTACGCCTTCTAAGGCATTGTAAACTTGTATTTAACAACTTAAATAATGGGAATGAAGCAACAGGGTGGACGTGGGCCCATTTTTATGGCCAAACCATTCTATATCTTGTGTTTTGTTTCTTTACACTTGATTTACTGGTATGAGAACGACATGTGTCCGATTTCTCATATCAATAATCTGGTGTCGTCTGTGGGGACCGGGGTATTTTAATCTTGTTCCTCTATATTTTGGGGTTCTTAACACCTTATTTCATTCATGGGGATCCTTTGGGTCATCATCTCATGGGTGAATTTTGGTTATTGAACTCGTGTTTTGTATATACACCCTTAAATGGGAATCGCATTTATTCAAATTTATCTTTGGGTATCTTTTTATGACCTTAGATCTGTTTTTACATACCCCAGTGATGTTACCTTACCAAGATAATGTTGAAAAATTCAAAAGGCAATAGATTCACAAAGGTGGGTAACTAGGGATGAGTTATGTTTACTCATTTACTACTTTCTCAGCCTATGACCTAGGGTTTTCTACCATTATTGTGCCATTTTTGGAGCACTCGAAGATTGATCTGTCCCAGGTAGATACCTGGGAGGCTTATCATGATTGTTAGATGGCTTGATCCCATATTAAGGGTCATTAGAATCACATAACGCAGCAGGAAACACGATACGACCTGGTAAGAAATTACCTAAGTGACGCAGCCCTTATGAAGGATGTTGCATAGCTTTATTTCATCACTTGGGAGAGGATATGGTAAAATTCTCCTCGGATTCAACTGTGGTGAACTCCCTTGGGAAGGCCACGACAGTGACTTCATGTGATCAGCATGCCGCGGTCATATAAGTACAAATTGGCAAATAGCCGTAGCCTACACCCTTACTATACCTAGTTCATTTCTTTATATTTCTTACAATACTCACTCTAGTTAGTTTTGTCTCATAATATATATATGAAGTGAAGAACATAATGAAGAGATAGCTCAGTTGTATGATTATATCAACTATCTCTATGACCACCAGGCTTCACTATAGGACCAAATCAGTTTCCTAGCACAAAGGGTCCTCATACTGGAGTCTGTAGCCTTTACCTCTATACCAAAGGTCGCAGCATTAAAAAATGGAGAAATATCCCAGCTAAAAGTAGTGGCCACAGGAGGTAAGGCCGCGGCTAAGCCCTAAAGAGGAGCAGCAAACAGGAAGAAAAGGAGTTGTATGAGAACTATACACTACTGAACTCCAGCCTGGAGGATATCCTTGGAAGCAATGATGAAAAATTATTCAGGTGGCCAGAAAAGATGAAGACTCCACCTCATAAGAGTAACCAAGACAAATGGTAAAAATTTCACTAAGACCACGGCCACATCACCACATAATTTCATTCCCTGAAGAACGAAATTAAAAGGCTGGTTAAGCAAGGGATGTTATGGAAATTACTGAAATATGCATAAGGGATGCAGCCTAATCTAACAGGCCGCATACCTCATATCTGCCTATGCTTATGATTCACTCTATGTTTATGTTTTTATGTGAAAAACTCTCTTGGAATAGTTCCTTTTTAACTTTGTATTGTCCTAACAAAGTCATGAATATATGAATATACGAAATTAAACTTGCTTAGACAAATCTTGGTACATTAATTTCATTAGTTGTTGTCTCATAAAAGACCTTTTGTTTAAACAGATTTTAAGGGAAAGCTGGCAAGTTATCTCGAAAGACTATTTATTTCGGGAATGATCTAAAGGTTCAAAAATGACAACCTTAATTGGCTTTCAATGCCACACATGGTGCGAGGACATATTCTTATATTCATAAGGCCAACTATCCTTCAGTATATGCTACTATCAACTTTTAGTGCTCAAATTGCTCTCACTCAGCTTTTAGGATCCATACATCAGCCTGGGGAGGCTTGAAAATGTCTCGTATATTAGCCTGGGGAGGCCTGAAATGTCTCGTACATCAGCCTGGGGAGGCTTGAAATTTCTCGTATATCAGCCTGGGGAGACCTGAAAATGTCCCGTATATTAGCCTGGGGAGGCCTGAAAATGTTCCGTACATTAGCCTGGGGAGGCTTGAAAATGTCCGGTACATCAACCTGGGGAGGCCTGAAAATGTCCCATACGTCTACAAGTGTAATTAAAATGAAAGACGCCATAGCCTTATCAACATGGCTACAACCATTAAGGAGGCCATTCATTCATTTAAGGGGCAATGAAAATGAAGCATGTAGTAAGTTAAGTATATTGATTAAAGCTACTATTGGTAGAAAAGGATGCAGTGGAACGAAACCACAACCTTATTTGGAATTACATCAATGGCTGTAGCCACATACAAGATCAGTTCAAATGTTTCAAATATAATCATCAAAAGGGAACCATGGAAAATGTCCCATGCAATTAAAGCGACTAAAGGTGTTATGGTACTGGCATCCTGAAGCATGTAAAAGCTATAAGTAATAGATGGCAGTAACCCAGCATAAAGTTCCCAGATGTCACATAAGCATAAAGTCCCACATCAGAATAAAGTTCGATAATGAAACAACTCATATCCCGCAACAACTAACAACCTAGCTGCATCCTCAAAATTACTACAGCGTGTGCAATAGATATAAAACGTTCCTTTGACACCACAGCTTGGGGATAACAAGGCACAAATATGGAATGAAATATCTCAAAACAAAAACCAAGTGGTTGCAGTTCATGTGCATTTCAGAATAAAATGCAGAAGGCAAATCAAAACAGGTGACATGCAAAGTACTAAAGATGGGAAAATGATAGTGATTAGTGATCACAACCTAGCAATATATAGCTACAGTCTATGTGTAATTTTTAAGAGAAAAAATATGTTTACATTGGGACGCAGCCCAATTTAGCAAAGCAATAAAAAAAATTACAAGTCAAAAAAAAGGACGTAGCCCAATGTTCAGAATTACAAGTAAAAAGAAGGTTAAGTGGATGCATCGTCTTCATCGTCTCCATCTTCACCCTCTATAGCAATTTTAGTCTCCTCATCAGTTGTCGCAACCTCAGCCTCAAGCCTTTGCCTCTACGTCTCCTCTGTCGCGGTTTTTATTTCAGTCATGCACTCCGAGTGCTCAGTATCACCAAGACACTAGGCAAGGATTGTATCCTTGTATTCTAGGAAGTTTTTCACAACCCTGTACTTGAGCTCTTGGAAGCCGCGGAGGTAAGCTCTATTATTGGTAAGGAAAAATTCTCTTGAGCCTTTATATGATTCCACGGCATTGTCAACAACCTGTTGAAGCACTACAGCATGTTCATCACCCTTTTTTGTAATGGTCGTGGCATGGTCATCTTGCAGCTTCTGGATGGTTACAGCATGCTCTGAGGCCTCCCTTGAAAAATTTTGCTCTAACTCAGTGAACTTCCTTTGAACAAGTTCAAGTTTATAATTATATGAGGCCATAAAAGCCTCAATAACGTAAGATTAAGGAATTTTTAGAGACTCAGTGGCTTCTTTAAAGTTCTTTTCGACCTCTTACTTGGCTTGGATAGCAACCTGTACTTCAGCACCGGCATTTATTTTATAGGCCTCAAGGATCGCGGCAGATGACTACTTGTCAACTTGAAAATAGTCATTAATGGCCTTCTCTAAGTCATCAGCATGCACACGTTTCGCAACATTCTTCATCTTATAAAGGCCCTCATACTTAGAAGTTTGAGATAGTATAACCTCTACGGCCTGAAAATTATTAGATGATTAGTAAGAAGAAATAATTATAGTTTTAAGTTTAAACAAAAGTGCTTACCCTCAGCAAACTATAGAGGCCATTGTCTTGCAAGTCTTCATGGTCTTCACCCATTAGTCGATCCAAATTAATAATGTCCGCGACCCTTTTCATCTTGTGTGCAACCCTGACACTTATGTCCTAGGAAGAATGAGGATTGGGTATTCTTAATTGAGGCCGCGGACGAAAATCAGTGCCTACCCTTGGGTGACTTGGTTGCAGAGGATCCAAATTTGTAATGACAGCAATTACCCTCTGTAGAGGGGGTGAAGGAGTAAGGAAAACGTGAATAGGGTTGCAACCACAAAGGTTTACATGTGATGGCATTAAAACTGCCGCAGCTAGGATTTCTCCTATGTCATCGTCGAAGTTTCCCTCACATATATGGCTAGTTGTAGCATCCTCAAAAGGTATTCAATTTAGGTCATAGCATCAGTTTGGGCCCCTTGTTTGGCTACAGTACCCTCAGCAACATTATGCCTACTTGCCACAGCTGTCTCAGTAGCAGTCTTGGCAGCAGCTGGGGCTTTAGACCTCTTCCTCTTTTCGCCTTTCTTGGTGGCATTATTGAGGATAGTCGTGTCCTCATCCATCTCTAAAAGTTGAGCAGCGATCAATTTCTTCCCCTGAGAAGCAAAGTCAAAGTTGAGAAGTTAAGAAATTAAATCAATGGGGGTTGTAGCAAACATAAATAAATAGAGGAATGAATTTACCTTTTGTGGCCATTGTCAGGTGTTTGCTTGGGAAATACTTAAACTTTTGAAAATTTGTCGAGGTGGCCAACACCGAAAACCTTTTTTTGTTGTTGCTGAAATAGAATGCGTCCTCGGTTCTCTTTTTAGCCCTACTATTGAGTCTTAAGCTAACAAGGGCTGCGACACAAGATTTATGTCAGTAAATGCCGCGGCATAGTTAAACTAAAGGGGCAAAGAGAATCAAGGATGTAGAAATAAACATGTGTAAAATGTAGCACATGCCGCAGCCAGAGTAAGATACCTGTTTTGGTAGGCCTCCCTCATTGTCGCAACAGCCTATAAGATTTCTCTCTTTTAGATTCTTCTGTGTGAACCTCCTAATTTTCCCCAGAAATAAAAAATACTTTCCCTTCCAATTTTTTACACTGGAGGGCTTCTCAGTGTATAGGTACTCATCATTGTCTTGGAGGATGAAATAAAAGTATCGGGCAAATTTTACATAATTCTTCTTCGACCTGTAGAGGTGGAAGAATTTTGTGGGAGTTATGTCCCTGTCGAACTTCTCTTACCACAGAATAATTGAGACAAGTATAGTTATCCAGCCATTAAGATCCAATTGGGTTGGGGCAAAGTTCATAGCTATAAAGATTCTCGTAACTGGGACTGGCATAGGCAACCTCAAACCATAAACAAAAGCGTGAAGTGGGAAGCATAATCTATCATTGGGTGTCGCAGAGCATGGCCTTTAGTCCGCAGCAGGAAGGGTGCATATCACCCCCATATGGGAATTCAAAGGTCGTAACGACCTCTTTGATCCACTCTTCGATCATGATGTAGAAAATGTTCAAGGCTGCTAAGGATCTTTCAGCCCTGTTAAATGGACCAACTGGTGCATCTCTGGCTTCAAAAAGACCTCCTGCCTCAGCCACTATCCTAAAGGATGGATTATTGAGTTTGTGTCTTCATCCATTACTATTGTATCGCGAGAATCCCTACAAGTATTGGAGATCACGAAGTCAGAGTCAATATCAAAACAACTGGGGAAGTCTTTGAGTAGACAAGGCCCAAATGTCTTCAAAGGATGCCCGGATTGAATTTCAAGAGGAGACGTGCCAAAATGTGTGTTCCAAAATCCCCTCAAAAAATCGTCAGGATTCCAACTTATATGGCTACGGTAAAACCTGAAAAGCAGAACAGACTCCGTAGTTAGGTGCCGCAGCCAACATGGTTAGAAAAGCCTCTAGAGGCCGCGACATGGAAAGCATAAAGTCCATTGTAATTTAAGGTCACTTAAAGTGAGCCATCCCTAAACCAACAGAGGATGCCACGAAATGACTAAAAAACTAAATGTTGTAGCCAATGTAGCTACGACAGATTAGTGAAAACTACATGGAATGTTAGACAGAATTATTTCAATCTTACTTGCTCAAGGATTGAAAACCTAGAATTTTGAGGGTTCTGCCAAAAACATTAAGAACACGTTCTTGGTGTTCTTGGCCAGAAATCATCAATAGAAGGCAGTTTTGCCTAAAAAGGTTCTCTATTCCTATTTATAATCATTCCAGACACCTTAAATTACTCAGGAATCACGAAACTCGGATCAACAAAGGGTTGCATCACGGATTAATTGATCAATTTTTTATTTTTTCTACCCAAATCAGAAATTGGGGAGTTATATACAATATCAGAAATTGGAAGCAAGAGTTGAATAAAAATGACATATAATGGAGATTTGATTCGAAAAGTTACCTAGAAATTGAAGAAAATGTGTAGAAATTAGTTGCTCAACCTTGGAACCACCACTCACTGCCTTGGAAGGTCGCCAAAAAACTCAAAGAAGGAGACTGACAGAGTTTAGCTTTCGATATTCTCTCAAAGATTTGGGAAACGTAAAGAAGGCCACGTATGAATCCATTTATATAAGAAGGCTCGAGAAGTTAAAATGTAGTTTCTATGGCATGATCATACTTAATTCGCAGCCCCACTTGTCATCTCATGGCACAATGACTTGGGGGCTTATTAATATGCCAAAATTAGTCCCCATAGTTGTGGAAGGAGGAACTTGCTACAGCCCAATGCTTGGGTCCAAACAGGTCATGTCCCATACTCCTATTAGGCTTGCTTTGCTAGCATTAGATAATCATTTTCTGTAGCCTGGGGACAAACAGGTTGCGACGCCCCCTGATAGGCTGTGAGCTGGGCTCACACAGTCCGTAAAAAGTATGCTCCATATTCCAGTCCAAGCTTCTAGAAGGACTATATTCATCTACTTATCCACTTTTCATGCACTCTGGTCATGTGATGTCACCTTTATTACTCCTATAAATAGAGGTGATCACCATATTATGAAGTGAGCGAAATAGAAAATATCAAGGCGAAGCCCTGCTCAACTCTCCTCTCTCACACTAAAGACCACTGGACTTGGGGGCTAACACCCTGTCGCAGTCGCGCCGATCTCAGGCCACTCACAATATAGCAGCATCTCTTTTTACATGTATTCTCTTCCCTTTTTCTCCCGTGTACGCCTCCTAAGGCATTGTAAACTTGTATTTAACAACTCAAATAATGATAATGGAGCAACACAGTGGACGTAGACCCATTTTTATGGCCAAACCACTATATATCTTGTGTTTTGTATCTTTTCATGCTTTACATTTCTTCTACACTTGATTTGCTAGTATGAGAATGATATGTGTATGATGTCTCGTATCAAGACAAGGATTCTTCACCAATAAATGCACAAAATGTAACTAACTCATACTTCACGTCTCACCATCGACGCTCACATGTACCCAGTATCTCACCTCTCATCTAGAAACAATCCTACTCGTATCCTCAAACAAATACCAGTTATGAACTCCAATATTCTATCTGATATGTAACGATAAAGTTATCTAGTTATGCATCAACTAAAAGTGAGCATTTATGTTTAGCATTCCATCCCCCGTACTAATTATTGTCTACACAATTACACTATAAGTTTCATTTTCTTTAATTACCGTCTACATTCTTAGACTGCCCAATTATTATACCCATCAATAATTCTCTATCGTATTAGACCATTAGAACTTATTTTTGTTACCAATTATTCACATCATTATGTTAATCATCCGACTTTGTTATCATTAATTATTGTCTACATCTATAGACTATGAGAACGCATTCTCATACAAGGCACACTACAATGTGTATATAGATAAATACATATGTCGGCATATATATGTATGACACATAAATACATCTATCTTTGGCGTCTTGTTCATGCTCTATTGGTAATACGCAAAGGAATCCCTCATCCTAAATAGGGTAACAACAAAACACAAGCAAGTGGGGCGGTACCTACACAGTAACCAGCTCATGGCCCATACCCAGTGGTGACAAAGGATCCAAGTATCTTCACCTACGTCTCGTAAGTGGTGCTTCTTGTAGAACCTATAATATGACCTAAACTATGTCGAGCCCACCAGTGCCGACGTGTGCTCCGATCCCAAACGCGCGCACTCCAACCGATAGAATGATTCACGAACCCAGGTATGTCCACATAATATAATATAATACATACTATCATCCACTATGTACAAGCAGTTACTCTATAACCACTTTTAGCCAAGTAGTTTCTATCCATATAAATATAGCCTTCTCGACTTAAACATAACATTTTAGTCAGTTATTACATAATCTATATTAAGTCGCTATCCTACAATTACTCCCTAATTAAATATTAAGTCATGTATATCGCTTCCTTGGCTCTAAAATCAAATTTATTTCCTCATTTATTTCTCCATAAATATATATAGGTATAGTTATCCCCAAACTACCCTTCCCAAAATAATAAACGATTTCAGCGTGTTGCCTTTCTGGCGTAGAATTTAATCCTTCTAGATTATTAATAATTATTCACTTCTTGTTACCTTTACAAAAAGGTTTATGCGTACATATATAAGGATTCAACTAAGAACTATAGGTAGTTACACCCTAACTACTGTCACACCTGATATCAACCCTTACGAATTAGCCCATTAGGCTTTGGATACCTTTTGACTTAGTGTCCTTAGACAGTAATAATTCAAGGGAGCTAACCACTAATTATATTCTCAACCATTCAATGTTTATCTAATAAGTAATTATATTATTTAAACTTATCCCATCTTAATAACAAATTTATCATCGTATCTTTTAGGGTCTTATCATCTATGTGCCCCTACCAATATTGCCCAATCATCTAGGTGCAACCCTGATTTTTAATATATTTATTTATTATAGCTTTATTCAAGAATCCCACGTAAATCATCTTGTTCATATAGTTAACTTGTACTTTAATTCATCACCATATCACGAACCCATCTCAGTTTAACTTCGTATTTAAATTCATGAATATATTCTTTATATCTTAGAATAAGTCTCTATCCCTCTCTTGAAAATGTCCCCACACACCCTTTTGTAGAAAAATCATAACTAATTCAAAATACGAGGTCGGTGCCCATGTGATCATAACGAAATATCTAAACTTCCCTGACCTGAACAAGCAGGTACATCGAATCGATTCGCAATGGGAGCCGAATCGGTTCGGACACCCCAGTGCGCCCAAATTTATAATTTTCTCATGACGGGATTTTTCACCAAATTTAAGTGTATCAAATATCGTCCTTATGACTCAAAAACCTCAAATAGGATATGCACATGAGTTTTAACATGAAATGGGAACCATTTAAACATGATTAATCCTCTAAATTATCCCTAGATTATCATCAAATCATCAAGAATTTTCAAGAAACTATGAACTTTCAAGTTTAATATCTCTTCTTAAACTCCAACAAAAATTTCAAATTTCAGAAAAGAGTTATACCATATGATTCCTACAATAAAATTGTATATTAAACAACATGAATTCATACCTATAACAGAAAATAGCAAATCTAAACACGAATCATAGGATTATCATCAATTCTTGTATAAAACAATGGTTCTCTAGGTATGCAACCCAAAAACATGATTAATTACTATTATATACATGGATTTGTAACAAACTGTGCTATGATTGATTTAATAGCCAAAGAGTTACATCCCACATCGCCTGGGTGAAATAATTTAAGGGTTCATATATGTAGATTTCCACTCTTCTCACACCGATGCCTTTTAGATCCACTGGTAAGGCATGTGATTGATGATACACATGTTACGAGTTTGAACACTACTGACACTAGTTTGTGGATATAGAGCTAATAAATACCCCATATCACTGGGTACAGTGGTTAAAGTGGGGACAATATTGGTGGTGGAAGAGTGGGGTGTTATAGTTGATATCAGAGCCATCGATCGATCAAGCAGTTCTTGCCGAGTTTTCTGTAATTTTCAACCTACGGGTTCAACCATTCTAATCCCTCCAAACCTCTATAATTTCATCCCAAACAATTTATCCAAATGTATAAGAAATGTATATAAATAAGTTCTAACGTAACAACATCAATAAATCCTCAACGAATCAATCAAAAAGGGGTTTAATCTCAGATTTATTTATAAACCCAAATTTTACATGAATAATCACAAACCTCTATTTTACTCCAGATTGTCTTCCCAAATATCATAATAAATTCATGGGTAATCCTCTACATATGATCACGATTTCAGACTATATGGATTATCCCTACAACACATATAAATTCTCTTCCAAAACATATAATTCTTCAATTAAAACATATTATTTTCATTCCTAGACTAACATGGAAGGAATACCAACTTGAAATCAGCAAGATAGATACTTGCTTGGGATTCAAGGATCTGATTTTTTGATGAAAAAGATATGGTTGTGTTCCTCATCGTGCGATATACGTTTTGGTGGTGGTGCAATCGGGTGAGTTCTAGGCCTTGGATTGCTTGGAAAACTCTTCACCTTCTTCTCTAATCTCTTCACCTTCTTCTCTAATGGCTGGCTTAGGTTTTGTGTTTGTTAACCCTAAGAGACAAATCCAAATGGCTAAAATATACTAAGAAAATTTGAGGGTTTAATTACCCAAAAATACAAAATGTCTATAATACCCTCCCGGGATGTCAATTAGGCCTAAAAACGTCCCGAGACCCAAACTAAACCCCCGGGTACACTTTTCTGACTATCTCCACCCTTTCGGACACTTTGGAGCACTCAAAATGACCATACAAGAGGCTTATAATATATTCACTTTTATAATAATAATAATTTAGTCATGACACGACACAGGCGCGTCCCGACTTAAATTTCCATAATTGCCATTTTATTCACTCGTGACAATTTTAATAAAATTAATCTTATATATTACTTTACTCATCTAGTAATATTCAAAAAATTCCCAATAATTACTAACTCGCGTCACGCTAGTAAATATTAAAATAATTTTCGAATTAATATTAAATTAATATCTCAATTAAATTTAATAAATTCCCAATTTTAAAAGCCATAAAAATATGGGGTATTACATACGGTTTTAGTGTCCTTATGATTTGTGCTTGCGCTCATTACATTCTGCATTACATTCTTTGATATATAGAGCCTATACTTAGGACTCATTATATTCTTACAATTGATACTAATTCAAACCTTGTTTACTTTCAGATGGCAAACGGATGTAGGGGCAGACCCAGGAGAGTAGTCCCATCAGTTGAGGAGGAAGAGGCTCTCTCGGAGCCACCACAACCACCACAATCTCCATAGGTCCCGCAAGCCCCTTAGGCCCCACAGTTGATCACCCCAGTTGAGATAGCCACTATAATGTCACATGAAGTATCCACGGTGATGGCAGCCATGCTACAACATTTTTTTTCGCCTCAGGCACCACAGCATCCACCACCACAATAGGTGGCTATTCCAGCACAAGCACCGAGCTACGCATGGTACCAAGCGAGGGAGGCCTTTGTTAAGGGTGAACCTCTAAAGTTTGCAGGAGGGTCTGATATTCTGATTGCTAGTCATTAGAAGAACGACATCAAGAGGCACTTACGGATGATGGAGTGCACGCCAATTCAGAAGCAGATGTTAGCTTCCTTTAGATTGGTGTAAGCCGCCCTTCAGTGGTGGGAGGCAGTTACGACAGTCAAGGAGAGGGACAGCCTCATGATAGATCAGTTCTAGGAGAGGCTTGAGGGTAAATACTTTCCCCTAGCTATTAAGTCCGAGATGGGGACTAAATTCATGAACCTGAAGCACGAGGGACATACTATTGCAAAGTATGAGGAGGAGTTCACCGCCCTCTCGTATTTTGCAAAGGAGGTTCTGACAGTTCAGATGAGGATGGACCATTTCATCAGGGGGTCATCTTGGCATATTAGGAAGGCTCTTCTAGGAAATCCCGCCTTCTCTACATATAATCAAATGGTTAATGTTGCACTTCTCCACTGCCACGATCACCGAGATTTTTTAAAGACTAAGGGGGAGAAATGACACGAAGGGGAAATGTCTAGCCAACAGGGAAAGACGGGTGGGGGTGGTGGATCTGGGGCCCAGCAGCACAGGGGCACCCCATCCCCCGAGCATCATAGGAGGTTTAGGAGTACCAATAACAGACAGAGGCAGAGCTAGTAGGACAGAGGCCAACATTTCAGGGCTAGCAGTATAGGGGCCATTAGGGCTAGCAATATAGGGTCCATTAGGGCCAACAGTTCAGGGCTAGCAGGATAGAGGCCAACAGGGCCAGTGATTTCCACGGGGACCCTTTTAGGGGAATTGATACACATGTGGGGAGAGGAGTCAGTCTTCGAGGTTATGCCCACGGGGAAATCAGTAAACCCAGGGGCAAGGAGGTTTCAAGGGACAGCAGGCGCCTCAGGGATAATGCCCACCCATTCCAGCGTAGGGAGTCGCTATGCCAGTCGCTCCAGCACCCGTCGCCCCACCTCAGGGGTAATAGCCGTTGTAATATGCCCGGGTCTACCATGTAGCGGCAGCATATGAAACTACACCTCCACAGGAAGTTGAGTATATGTTTCCCATCTTTGGTCATGTTGGTCATATACCTTTTTATACTCGTGCATCGCACTCTTTTATTAGCACCGAAGTTGGGTATGATTGACTTTTCATCAGATGTAGTATTGCACATAAACTCACCAACGAGTAGAGGGGTACCCATACGATCAATGTGACGGGGATCGGTATTGAGATAGATTGGCTTATGTTTGTTGCATATTTAATAGTACTTGATATGTATGAGTACGACATCATTTTGGGGATAGATTGGCTAGCCACTTATAGGGCATGTGTGGATTGCTTCGGGAGGTCCATCGTCTTTGCCACTCTGGGGAAGGAGATGTACCTAGTTTCCATGCCTCGGGTCAAGCATGCATTTATATTTCATTAATGAGGATACCTCTTGAGAGGTTTTGGTGATGTTAGATTCCATTCTAATGGTGAAATACTTTTTTGATGTCTTTGGAGAGATTTCGAGATTACCATCGAGTCGAGAGATTGATTTTGTGATAGATCTGATTTTAGGCTTGAGACCTATCCCAGCACCCATAAAGGATGGATCCATTAGAGATGAGGGAGCTATGAGATCATATTGAGAAGTTATTAGGGCAAGGGTTCATCAGGAGGAGCACTTTGCCCTAGGGTGCTCCAGTGTTGTTTGTCAAGAAGAGGGACGGATATTTATGGCTTTATGCCGACTAAAGGGAGTTGAACAAAGTCACAATTCAAAATAAATACTCATTTTCGCTTATAGATGATTCGTTTGATCAGTTGAGAGGTGCTGCATATTTTTCAAAGATTGACTTGAGGTCAGGATACCATCAGTTGAGAATCTGGGAGCAGGATGTCTCAAAGACAGCCTTTCTTACTCATTATGGGTTGTACGAGTTTTTAGTCATGCCATTCGGGCTAACCAATGCACCGGAGATATTCATTGATTTGATCAACCGAGCTTTCAAGGACTTTTTGGACCGATTTGTTATATTATTCATAGACAATATTCTAATATATTCTTGGACTGTGAAGGAGCATGCAGAGCATCTACGAATTGTCTTACAGACACTTAGGGATCACCAATTGTTTGAGAAGTTCGAGAAGTGAGGGTTTTGGTTGATGGAATTACAGTTCTTGGGTCACATTGTGTCTGAGCAAAGGATATCCGTGGACCCAGTAAAGGTTTATCCCGTAATGGAGTGGGGACAGCCCACTACACCCATCGAAGTGCACAATTTCTTGGGATTGGTTGGGTACTATTGTCGATTCATTCAAGGTTTCTCCATGATAGTCGGGCCTTTAACGAATTTTATGAGGAAGGGGGTACCTTTTGTTTAGGATGAGATATTCCAGCAGAGGTTTGAGGAGCTGAAGACAAGGTTGACTACATCACCAGTTTTAGCATTACCTCGACCAGGAGTTAACTATAGAGTTTACACTGATGCATCCTTAAGGGGACTTGACGGGGTTCTGATGCAGAAGGAGAGGACGATGGTTTATGCTTCCCGAAAGCTTAATCCTCATGAGGGAAAAAAAACCACCCACTACTTAGAGCTGGCAATCGTGGTTTTTTCCTTACGAGTGTGGAGACATTGCCTTCTGGGGGAGAAGTTTCATCTATTCACAGACCATAAGAGCTTGCAGTATTTGTTCACACGGCATGATCTGAACATTTGACAGATGAGGTGGCTCGAGTTTGTAAAGGACTATCAGTTTGACATTCAGTACTACCCAGGGAAAGCGAATATCGTAGCAGATGCGCTGAGCCATAAACTATTTCTGGAGTTGTCAGCAGTGTGGAAGGCGAAGTGGAAGTCACTTCATGGAGATGATGAGTTGACCCGAGCATTTATGTCAGTTCTCACCATCATACCCAGATCATTACTTAGGGTGGTGAAGGCACAGGCGGAGGATCAGTTTTGTCAGGAGTAGGTGAGACAGTTGCTAGCCGAGGGGATGGAGCTTTTTTTATCCATCCTGATGGTGATTTGATGTTTTAGGGGAGACTGGTTGTTCCGAATAATGCGGAGTTGAGGCGAGACGTTATGTCAAAGGCTTAAGGTTCACTATATACAGTGCATCCCGATGGGGATAAGATGTCCACAATATGCACCGTCATTATTAGTGGGCCAGTATGAAGAGTTATATAGTTGAATTTGTGTCTAGATGTGCTACTTGTTAGCTAGTGAAGGTGTACCATCAGCATTCCGCAGGTACCCTTCAGACTTTGGAGATTCCGATATGGAAATGGGAAAGCATATCTATGGACTTTATTACTGGGCTACCTACTTCGTAGAGAGGGCATGATTCGATATGGGTGATTGTCGATAGATTGACAGAGGTGGCTCATTTCTTACCAGTCAGGATAGACTATAGCTCATATCAGTATGCCAGACTCTTTATTACAAAGGTTTTTAAGATGCATGGGGTTTCGCTCAATATAGTGTCAGATGGAGACAGGGCATTTGTGTCCCACTTTTGGAGGAACTTCCACCAGGCTTTAGGAGAAGAGTTGAGACTAAGAACTGTGTATCATCCACAGACCAACGGGCAGACAGAGAGGGTGAACCTGATGCTGGAGGACATGTTGCGTATGTGTATTTTGGATTTTAAAGGGAGATGGGAGTTGTATTTTCCATTGGTGGAGTTTTCCTACAACAACAATTACCAGTTCACGATAGGGATGGCGCCATTTGAGGCACTCTACGGGAGACCTTGTCGCTCACCCTCATGATGGATAGAGGTGGGGGAAAACAAATTACTTAGGCAAAATTTCATTCTAGACACCTCAAAGAAGGTAGAGATGATTCAGGCTAGGATACGGATTGCCCAAGATAAAAAGAAGAGCTACGTGGTTACGGGTTGGAGACACTTAGATTTTGATGTTGGAGACTAAGTGTTAATCAAAGTGTCTCCCATGAAGGGGTGATGAGATTTGGGAAGAAATGGAAGTTGGCTCCTCGATACGTGGGATTTTTCCCTATTTTAAAGTGGATTGGGCTCGTAGCATACCGATTAGGATTACCGAACCACTTACAGTGGATGCACGATGTGTTTCATAAATCCTCATTGCGTAGATTCCTTATGGATGAGGGGATACAGGTAGCCATTTTGAATAGACGGGACTACTGACTGTGGTCCAAGTTTGTACACAACATGCACACGAAGTATCTTGAATTCTTCTTGCTAGGAACGTACTTTATTGATTTCGAGGACGGAATCCCGTTGTTAGGGGGAAAGAATGTAATACCCCGTATTTTTTTCTCAAATAATTGATGAAATATTATTTTGGAATAAATAATTTTATTTTTGAAATTTAATCTAAATAAATATTTATAATCAAATGTTAAATGGAAACTTGTAAGTTAGTATGCTTGTGTGTGATTCATTTTGTGCATGGATATGTCATTTGTATATAATAAAAGATAAATATATAACTTATGTGCGACACACATTAAAAGTAATTATTTTTGGCATAAATAATTAGGAGCACATTTTGGGACTCATATGAACTCGTTTAAGTGGTTTAAGCCTTTAGAAATGGTCTTGGGTCAATAACATATGGGTTGGAGAAGTTTTGGGCCAATTAGATAATGAATTCGGGCTCATTTGGGGGTCCAAAAGTTGGACCTATGGTCCAACTCGGAATTAGGCTCCTGATTACAGGTTAAGTGGGGTAAACCACTCCCCCACCACTATTCCACAAAACTAAAAGTGAAGTTACGAGAGATATTGGGAGAAATACCAAGAAACGGAGAAAATGGGCTAGAAATGAAGAGGACATCAAAGGGGATCTCCTCTACACTTATAAGGCATGAATTTCTTGCATAACTTATGATCAGTAATTTTATTTCTCGATGCATATATTTACCTCTTTTAAATTTTTGGAAACTAGGTATGAAAAAAAGTTGATTTGATGATGACCCACATATGTAGAGGAGTGGATTTTTATTTAGGGATAGTTCCAGAAATTTAGTATTTTTTTTTAAATAATAAATTCTTCCATTGAAAACAAAGTTCCGCATGAAATATAGAAAACTCCACTATTTCAAATAAATTTGAATGTAATCATAGATACAAAGCATATTATTAAAAGGTTCTTCAAACTTCCATGACACGATAATATATCTCACGTGTTGCGGTTCCTAGGCTGGTACCTCTTCAGCCACACTGGCTTGCCATCAATGCAAAAGATATCGTCTGATTGTTTTGTTAACATTTGATTTCTCCATGGAAGACAAATAGAGGAACTGTTATACCAAATTAAAGGATTGAGTAATGATTGGAACTCCCTGATTTAATAACCTTGTAAACGAAAACAAGGAATGTTAAATATTCAAAGGAGGATTCATTGTTTTATACTTCAACTGTAGGAATCATTTGACCATAAATATAACAAGGTTGGATAGATTTCCTATGGGTTTAAAAACTGTTACTGTGATCTTGGTTTGTTATGGATGGAAATGGTTCTGGAAAATTTGGGATGAAGATGGGTGAAGACGGCAGGGTCGTTTAAACAACCATGCATGTCGTTCAAACGATGCATGAAGTCACTCGAACAACCATGCATATCGTTTGAGAGATAGGGGGTATGGTTCTCCTTTTTCCCTTCCTTTTTGCTGAGGCACAGGTTTTCCCTTAATATTAATAATAATGCCTTAACAATACCGAGTTGTTGGTAAAATTAACGGACGTTTATATTAATGGGAATAGGAAACTGTTAGTACCTAATAAATCTTGGGAATAATATTTCACCCTCACTTTGGTTATTAATAATTACATTAAATGGGATGGTTTAGTAATTATATTTTTGGAATGGAATTTAATAATTTATTAGAAAATAAATTATTAATAGTTGAAAAAATGGTGTGGATGATGGATTGGGATTTATGGTAATTATAAAGTAATTACCTTGCATATTATATGGGAATAATAATATGTATTATAATATAATTGTGTGTGGACATACTAGTGAACTTTTCTATCGGCTAGGGGGTTCGTGCGCTCGGGTCAGTGACCACACATCAGCACAGGATGGCTTGTTGATGTGTAGGCTATATAGGTACTATGTAGAGGCTCCACACTCGAGGGGTAGGTGTGGCTCTCACCCTTCCTATATTACCGTTGGGTATGGGTCGTATACAGGTGTCATGCATTAACTGTATTATTTCGATTTTAAATTATTCAAGTTAATTCTTGCACACCTCGGGCTCTGACCCAAATATAAATGTTTTCTCCCCCCAGGTGCTCCTAAACAGGGATAGTTGGATTGTGCTGTAGCAGTCCCGCGATCTCGCTTGCTCTCCAGATTAAGATTCAGTTGCTTTTAGCATAGGTGCTTTTGAGCTTCAGTTATTTATTATTTGGAACATTTCCAGATTCAGATTCAGTTACTTCTAGCATAGGTACTTTTGAGCTTCAGTAATTTATTATTTGGAACATTTGTAAGGGCATAAGCCCGATACTCTTTTATTTTATGTCGGTTGGGATTTTATTACTCTAGTTGGATATTATTATGATGATGATGGTTTGGGTTATTAGATTATTGTGTATGTGCTTCATTTTACAAATGCAGAAGTTTTAGGAAATAACTTATTTATATTTACTTTGTGCTAAGAATGGTATTAATTAGCAAGCAAGCCGTATCTTTAGTGTATCGTGCCTGGCCAACCTTTACGTGAGAAAATAGGGGTTGTTACACCATGTGATTGATGATACACAGGTCAGGGGTTTGAACCCTACTGACACCAATTAGCGGTGGTTAAAGTGGGGACAATATTGGTGGTGGAAGAGTGGGGTGTTATAAAATGGTATCAGAGCCAGTACCCAGCCGGAATAAGTGTGCCAACATATTGGGTGATGATTGATTTCATCCTAACGAGGATGTTGAACACCCTAAGGGGGGTGGATTATAATAAACTGAGCTGTGGTTTATTTAATAGCCAGAGAGTTACACCCCACACCGCTTGGGTGAAATAAAGTAATGGTTCATATATGTAGATTTGCACTCTTCTAACTCCGAGGACTTTTAGCTCCACTAGTAAGGCATGTGATTGATGATACACATGTCAGGGGTTCGAACCCTACTGACACCAGTTTGTGGATATAGAGCTAATAAAAAACCCATACCGGTGGGTGCGGTGGTTAAAGTGGGGACAATATTGGTGGTGGGAGAATGGGGTGTTACAGGATTCAAATTAATACAAGAATAGAACATTTTGAATAAGAATGTCAAGAGAATCCTTGCCTGATTTGTACAGAAATCTCCTTCTTCCTTCTCCCGATGTGGTTTCTCCACTTTTCTCCTAAGGAGTGAAGTTGCCAAAGTGGTGGGGTGGATAGGAGTGGTGGATGGAATCCTAATGCAGATTTCTAATCACTTAAATATCATTTTAGTTAACCTAAATACATAACCTTCTATAGGGCCAGACTTAAGTCCCATAAAAAGGTTCATATTCATACCTGGTTTGGCTCGAAACTCTTCTCAAGGTCCTACCCAACCCATAGGTCCATTTTTACCACTTAAAATGTGTATTTAAGTCATCTAATCATATTTAAGAGTCTATAAACACTTTACGCAAGTATTTGTATGTTCGATCATTATCATATATGTATATTCTTAATACGACTTAATTAAATCAATGAGTCATCAATTTATTTGCGACTATCTTCATTATTTGCAGTATATCGACGTACCATAAAAATCATAACACTCGTATCACATTTACGAAGTATTATATTTAAATTATACTCCATTATAATCAAACATACTCATTTAATCATTACACCAAATTAAAGAAAATACAATTATTCCATCCGAATAATAATTCCTACAATTTCAATCAAATCAATATAACTTCAATTTGATAATTATAAAAGTGTGGTATTACATATTTTATAAAAAAAATCAATTGAGAATTATAAATTTATATTGCGAAATTTCTTCGGGGGTAAAACAACCACCACCATTAACGTAAGTTACAATTCTCGATCGAGCACCATAATATTATATATATATATATATATATAGATATACAGAAAGTCCCATGTAAGATCTCCTTATGGTGTAGACCTGGTACATACCTTTTTTTAAATAGTAAAAAAAATAAAACTATTTGATAAAACTTCATGAATATGATATCCACTGTGAGCAGATTATCTCCAAATTTTTTTCATCAAAAAATTCAATAAAAAACGTTGAGATGAGGTGATAAATAAAAAAATGGTATAAGTATGCATTTTCGACCGTAAAAATTTTGGGTATGCGTCACCTTCATGATTGATTGAATTTTTTTATGAAACTTCATGAATATGATCTTCTCACTGTCGAGAACATATTCTTGAAATTTCATCAAAAAATTCAATCAAAAAGTGGGTGAGTGATCGCCAAAATTTCAATGGTCGAAAATGCATATTTATTCCATTTTTTTACATATCACCTCATCTTGATGGTTATTTATTGAATTTTTTAATGAAAAAATTTGGAGATGGTCTTATAACCGTGGAGATCATATCCATGAAGTTTCATCAAAAAAAATATTTTTTTACTATTTTAAAAATCTGGTATGTACCGAGGTCTCCACCATAAGGAGTCCTTATAAGAGGGGGCCTCTCTCTCTCTCTCTCTCTCTCTCTCAACATATATATATATATATCCTTGATGGGTTACTTGACCTCAAGTTACATCTAATGCACCCAGGTGCCTTGACAAAACTCCAAAACACACAATTGATGGGCTCGTCCATTTTCTCCCCCCTCTTCTACATCAATCCTATGATTTTAATTTTTTTCTATAAATTTATATATGTCATTTTGTTAAAGATATTTATGTATGTCACCATGATATAGAATTGGTTTACGAGATATATGCCTATTGAATCAAATCCAGTTTGTTCTGAGATTTTGAGAATAGTAATCTTAATAATGTTTTTTTATTTATCTCATAAGTTTGATAAGTGGGTATATTTGTTGGGTCTAAGTTGTTGACATCTAATATGTTAACTAAACCAACTCTTAGTTATATTAGGTTGATACCACCTAACTTAAAAGTAAATAAAGAATTTATCATTGGATAGTCAACATATTGCCAACCATGTGATTATGTCTAATGATAATCATAACAACATGGCCTTGTTTGGTTGCACAAACCATTTTATTATGTAAATTGATTTATTATGAATTAGTGAATTATAAATGAGTGGATTTGAAATGAGTTTAAATTCAATTTTATACAATGTTGGTTAATCTGAAATTGATGTTGAGGCTCCATTAAAAAAAATATAAAAGTAATTTTAAGAGAGAGAGAGGGATGGAGGGAGAGAGTAGTCTGATGAACTTTTTATGACTCTTATTCCAAATTAATATGTTTCACATTTTTTATAAAATGATCCAACTACAAATTTTACACATGAGCTAAAATGGAAAAATTAATGAATCATTCTATTAATGAAACTAAACACCATTTGTGTGCCTGGGCCAATTTATTAATGAGTCAATGTACCATTTTTGGACAACTATCCACCTTGGTTGCTCTAGCGGTAAGGGCGAGCTCTGGATTGTGTGGTTAGGCGCATGATCCAAGGTCCAATTCCCCCTGAACACTTGATTTAAAGCAAGGCATGTGTGAGGGTGGCTCTTACACAACATTCCCCTGTTTAGCTTGCATGGGAGAATCTAAATGGCTCGTTTGTGTGGAGGTTCAAGGTTATAAAAAAAACAGTTAGGACGACAAAATGGGGCCCATATATATTATACTATAATAATATACAGATGAATCATAGAGTTATAGTAATATCCCTTGATACCATATCCTACCCCACCATTTTGCCTTTTTTACTTTTAAAGCATTGTGAAAAATGTTAAAAGTGATCACAAATAAGTAAACTTATAAACAAAATATTTCTAAATTTACTTGTTCACGAGCACCATCGTTATGAATGGGGAAGCAGACCAATCGGTGTGGAAAGGCTTGTGCAAAAGTTGAAATGTTGTGGTGACCCACATCTTTTATTTTTATTTTTTTGTTTATCTAACCTATTTTTTTATTTTAAAATTATATAATGAATATCGTGGGGACATAATAGCCCAAATTTTGGCCGTCCAAACAGGCCAACCCAAAGATATGAAGCATGTTGCTCAAGTCAGGATTAGAGTCACGTGGGATAAATGTGAAAGGTTCATTCTTGTTATCTATAATCTTGGTGGAGATCAACATAGATCAGCAAACGAGCCAATATGCGACTAGGAGAGTTCGAATGAGGCTCAACCACTCTTATCATTATAAATAGAACCCTTACCCCGGGGCAAAGGGGCAGGTCATTCTTTATTCCAAAACTCTTAAAGAATTAATATACACTGAAAAACAACCCATAGACTTAGGCAGTTGCAAACCACGTAAATCATTTGTGTCGTGATATTGTTCTACTCCTTGATTGTTTCTCTGTTGCTTATAACCATTAATTATGATTATTTCACTCACAGGTATGAATTTAAGTAACTATAACGCATAATATATATATATATATATATATATATATATATATATAGGAGAAGGTTCACCTACATCACACTTTATACATCATCCATACATCACACCTAGTTTTAGGCCCTAAAAAACTTATTTTCCAATTTTTTTTATTTTTTGCTTGAAATTAACCTTCCAATCAACCCATGTTCAAAAAATTAGGTCAAAATACATTTTGTAGCTATTTTTAAAAAATTTAACAAAAAATTGCTGAAAGTACCTTATTTATAAAGTTCCGTGCAAGCAGAATTTTATGTATTTTTTAAAAATAGCTACAAAATGTATTTTGGCCTAATGTTCTGAACATGGGTTGATTGGAAGGTTAATTTCAAGAGAAAAATTAAAAAATTAATAAAAAGTTTTTTAGGGCCTAGAACTAGGTGTTATGTATGGTATGATGTATGATGTAGGTGAATCTTTCGAGAGAGAGAGAGAGAGAGAGAGAAAAGGTTCATAAGTGAACCTAAAAGATTAACATTTTAATAAACCTTAATAAAAAAAACCTAACAACCAATTAAGTATAATTCATATATTGTAATTGGTCCGCGTCAGTGGCAATGGACACGCATGTCGATCGAATATTTTTTTCACACCTCATCCCACCCACCCCCACCCACCGGTTAAACCTGTGGGAAACCTCCACACCCACTACTCCAGCCATTTACAGTAGCCCCGGTGCAAATGGTCAGCATATGGAGTGACTATGTCTATGTTTGGGGCTCTCTCAGGTTTTGTTGGTGAATAATGTAAATTCGACTGATTGGTGGTGTATCTAAAGACCGGGACTTGGATTGGAAGAGGTTCTATGGTGGGTGGATCTGGGAGACTCCCAGGTATAATAGACGGGTATTGTCGGAACCCACGAGCCATTAACCACATAGTCTCACTTTGCGTTGGGTTTAACTGTGATGATAAAGTTTGGTTTACAGAGGTGTGAGTTATCCTTTGCTAATGGTTGGAGGGCTTTGCCGATGTCACTAGTGATGGTCGGAGCTAAGGTATGGAAAGCAACGTCTTGGATATGTGGTTGGTTAAGGAAATAGGATTGTGGTTAAGCGTTGGAGAAGGTTGAGAAATCCAGATAGTTTTACAAGGGGATTTAATTTTGGTTAGGGGGCAATAATAACTAATGGCAGATGGTGTGGGGGGGTTAAGGTGTGTGTATTAAAAAATACAAGTGTTCGATACCGCTAGCGCAGACCAATTACAATATAGGAATTAAAATTAATGGATTGTTAGGTGTTTTCTGCTAAGGTTCATTAAAATGTTCATCTTTTAGGTTCACTTGTGAACCTCTCTCTCTCTCTCTCTCTCTCTCTCTCTCTATATATATATATATATATATATATATATATATATATATATATATATATATATATATATATATATATATATATATATATCCATTAAGGAATATGTACAATTAAAAACATATAGTTACAAAAGCGCATAATTTAAAAAAATACCTTTAATGAAAACACTACACGTGCCCACACAAATTCTACAAATGATCTTCTAAATCCTAATCCAATGTCACATTTGTTGCGGAGTCGCAAATGCGGGATCATAAAAAAAAAAGAAAAAAAAATTATATATATATATATATATATATATATATATATATATCCATTAAAGAATACGTACAACTAAAAATATAAAATTACAAAAGCGCACAATTTAAAAAAATACCTTTAATGAAAACACTACACGAGCCCACACAAATTCTACAAATGATCTAGTAAATCCTAATCCAATGTCACATTTTTTGCGTAGTCGCAAATGTGGGATCATAAAAATATTTGGCTCATACCATTTATTTCGTTGAGCTTGATTAACTCCACGGGCTCTGGCGCGCCTACCTGGTCATCGGATTGTCAAGGCAAATGATCAGTTTTGTCCCATTCATCTTCTACGATCATGTTGTTAAGGATGATATAGGTCATCATGATGCGCTCTAGATCATCAAGGTACGAAAGGCGAGTTAGGATTTTAATAATGGCGAAGAGACATTGTAAACATCAAAAGATCGTTTCACATCCTTCTGAGCGCCCTCTTAACCATGTCGTGTATGAGCTCCTCGAAAATGTGCAACTGGTTGAGAACATTTAAATCTTTGTTCGAACCCGACATACTAAAAAATACATGCCAAAATCAAATGTTATGGTCAACTACGATCTCCAGTATGATCGTAGGCTTCTAGTGGTGACCGCGATGTGTCTCCTTCTAAGCCACCAATAAAAAAAATCACTACTAGTGTATGCAGTCTATGCCACCTAGCATGCTTGGAAATTCTTGTTGCTTCCCTTTTGCAAGCAATCGTCGGACATCCTAGGTTGTAAGTGTCCTTAATAATAGGTATAGTTGTTTTAATTCACACTGCTCTTTGTCGTATGCACACCCTATGAGTAATTTTTCAAGGTTAAAAAGTTTAAGAGTATGAAAATACAATATTACCCCCATTGATAGCACACCGATAAATAAATAATCGCTCCAAGAAATAGATGTCTCCAACACTCCCCCAGAAAAGTATCTGACATAAATTTTTCTTTTTCTTCTCATCTTATTTTTGTTTAATTTCAAGTTTTCACCATTCGTTTACAAAAAACAAATCTACAATTGGAAGGGTTTGAAATTATTGTACACAAATACATCTCTCTTCAACAAAATTTGTCAACCTAAGTATCATGGATTTCAGTTTTTGGCCTTTTAATGTTCTGTATGTGTTTATGAGATACTTGATGATAAATTGTAACAAACACTTGACACAAATTGTTATTAACTGTTGGAACATAACTGTCTAACAGCTGTTAGAATGCAAAATATTGAAGAGTTCTTTTAGCACTTTTCCACATCAGTGGGTGTTAATATACCCTTTTTGTGAGTCTAAAGGGTAAGCCCTTTGGGCATTCAATATTTTGTGTGTATGGGTAAGAGACTTATTGGGCCAAGTCACACACGCACGCGCGCCGCTGCCGCCATCCATCCGGCCCTGCATATGCCCGTGTCTGAGTCCGGGTCTTGGGCTTGGGCTTGGGCTCGGGCTCATTAAGAAATAATTTTTTGGACAAATAAATTGACGTTTATTGGGCCTTAAAAATTATATTTTAACATTTTTTTAATTCCAAAAAAATTAAAAACGTGACTTCTTTACCTGTTGAAAAAGTCTTCCACTTGCCCACATTTTTCGAGTCTTCTCTCCACGTTGTGTGCCCATTAACGTCATTATTTTTTCGCAATAAAAGGAGGTTGATACCTCCGTTTTTACACATAATTTCCAGACTATAAAAAGTTCTAAGAAATTTTTTTACACAGATACAGAAATAATTATTCATCCCTGGATAATTATTATACCACAGAAATAATTAATCTTCCCCCAGATTAATCATACGACACAGAATCGAGCAATAGATATATTTCAGAATGGGTGTTGATTGAATGAATCTGGTTCATGCTACCAATTCATATTTTGGGGTTGTTTTATCCTGGGGTGACGAGGCAATTGAGACTGTGAGCACAATTTGGGCAGAGCCGCGAAACACCTTAAAGAGAGTAACATTGTCCGCGACTCATCCATAATTCTAGACTGTCCACTTCCGGATTTCTTATATTTTTCGGTCTCTGTTTATCAGCTCCTAAATTGGGTAATTTCGTTCCTTATTTAATTCTGCATTTTAAATTGCTGCTACAACAATTTTAAGGTGTCTGTTATTCTGCCATGGACGAAATTAACTCTAGCAACCTTAACAAGCCTTTTAAATATGAAGGCCAACATTTTAAACGTTGGAGAAAAAACTGTTATTTTATTTAACTACAAAAAATGTCGCATTATGTGTTCAATTTGACAAACCCGTAGTAAATAATCCACCTACGGTTGAGGAAAGCAAAAAAATTAGAACTTGGGAGGAAAATGATTTTTCGTGCAAGAACTATATTTTGAATGCTCTAAGTGATAAACTTTATGAATATTATGCCAATTATAAAACTGCGAAAGATGTTTGGAATGCACTTTTTAAAGAATATGACACGGAGGAGGCGGGTGCTAAAAAATATGTTGTCAGCCGTTATTTGAAATTTCAAATGATGGATAACAAATCTGTTGTTGCTCAAACCCATGATTTGTAAATGATTACCCATGAAATTATTTCCAAAGGCATGGCTTTAGATGAGCAATTTCAGGTGGCTGTAATTATTGATAAATTGCCTCCACTGTTCAAAGAGTTTAAAAATATTTTGAGGCATAAGTCTAAAGAATTTTCACTAGAGTCACTCATTACTAAATTGAGAATTTAGGAGGAATTCCGAAAACAGGACTATAAAGATGAAATTCTTGTTGTGTCTAACAACAAAAATCAGAAAAAGAACCACACTCCAGTTGTTTTAAAGGCAAACGGGAAAAATATGAAAAATCAGAAAAAGAGCCACAACCAAAATTTTAAAAATCAGACTCAAACTCATAATAAGAATAAGAACCCTATAAATGGACAGTCTAGCAACTCGGGATAATTTCTCTGTTTCAAGTGTGGCAAGCCTAGCCATATGGCTCGCAAATGTTGCAATGCGGCAAATGCACAAGCGAATTTGACCAAAGAGGACCTATGTGCTATGATTTCAAAAATCAACATGGTTAGCGGTGCCGAAGGGTGGTGGTTGGTTACTGGCACTTCCCGCCATATCTGTTATGATCGTACTATGTTTAAGACTTATTTTGAAAATTCAGATAAGAAGGTGTTGTTGGGTGATTCTCACTCCACTGAGGTTGTTGGTACTAGAAATGTGGAATTAAAGTTCACTTCGGGAAAGACTGTTATCCTCAAAGAGGTTCTTCACACTCCTGAGATAAAGAAAATTTTAGTTTCGAGTTATCTTCTCAACAAAGCTAGTTTTACTCAAACTATTGGTGCTGATTTATTTACTTTGACGAAAAATAGATTTTTTTATAGGCAAGGGTTATGCCACTGATGGGATGTTTAAGTTGAATGTTGATGCTAATAAAATTTCTTCTTCTGCTTATATTGCTTGTTCATTTAATGTTTGGCATGCTAGGCTTTGTCATGTTAATAAGAAACTTGTTTAAAATATTAGCACTTTAGAATTAATTCCAGAATTATCATTAAATGATTTTGATAAATGTGAATGGTGTAGTCAAGCAAAAATCACAAAGACACCACATAAATCTGTTTTTAGAGAATCTGAACCACTTGATTTAATTCATTCGGATATATGTGAATTGGATGGTGTCACAACTAGAAATGGCAAACGTTATTTTATTACTTTTATTGATGATTGTTTTGACTATTCATTTGTCTATTTAATGAAAAATAAAAGTGAAGCGTTTGACATGTTTAAAATTTTCCTAAATGAAATTGAAAATCAATTTTATCGGAAAATTAAAAGGTTACAAAGTGATAGACGCACCAAATATGATTCTGCACCATTTATTGAATTTTATAAAACTCACGGCATTATTCACGAAAAAACTGCCCCTTATTCGCCTGAAATAAATGGTAAAGCCGAAAGAAAAAATAGAACATTAACTGAATTATTTGTTGCTATTTTATTAAATTCGAGGGCTGCCTCACATTGGTGGGGTGAAATTATTTTGACTGTGTGTCACGTACTTAATAGAATTCCTAAGACTAAAATGAAAATATCTCCTTATGAAATTTGGAAAAATATTAAGCCTGACATGTCATACTTTAGAACGTGGGGGTGCTTAGCCTATGTACGTATACCCGATCCAAAAAGGTCTAAATTGGCTAGTAGAGCTTTTTAGTGCATTTTTGCAGGCTATGCTATTAATAGCAAAGCATACCGATTTTATGACTTGAAAAATCAAATAATTATTGAATCAAATGACGCCGATTTTTATGAAGATAAATTTCCTTTTAAATTGAGAAATAGTGGGGGTGAGTCATCCACTAATATTTCTTTAAATAAAAATAAAGTAAATAATGAATCCATTTTAGAGCTTCGAAAAAGCAAAAGCGCCCGTGTTGAAAAAGATTTCGGCCCCGACTTTTATGCTTATACTTTAGAGGAGGATCCTAACACTATTCAAGAAGCTTTATCTTCATTAGATGTCGATTTATGGTAAGAGGCTATTAATGATGCAATGAATTATGTAGAAACAAATAAAACTTGGCATTTAATGGACCTTCCTCTAGGGTGTAAAACAATTGGGTGTAAATGGATTATTAAAAAGAAACTAAAACCTGATGGCACTGTTGAAAAATATAAGGCACGTCTTGTTGCCAAAGGTTTTAGACAACGAGAAAATGTAGACTTTTTTTATACCTTTTCACCTGTGACTAGAATAACATCTATATGTGTACTATTTGCTTTAGCTGCCTTAAATGATTTAATTGAACACCAAATGGATGTTAAAACTGCATTTTTAAATGGAGAATTAGAAGAAGAGATTTATATGGATCAACCTGAAGGTTTTATTGTACACGGTCAAGAAAATAAAGTATGTAAATTAGATAAATCTCTTTATGGACTCAAACAGGAACCTAAACAATGGCATGCTAAATTTGATAGCTTAGTCATCTCTAATGGGTTTAAAATTAATGAAAGTGACAATGCATTTATTATAAATTTATTGAGAACATTTGCACTATCATATGTCTTTATGTTGATGACTTTCTTATATTTGGTTCTAATATACGTGACATAGAAAATGTTAAATCATTATTGTGTGCCAATTTTGATATGAAGGATTTGGGTGAAGCTAGTGTAATATTGGGAATTAATATTACTAGGTCAGAAAAAGGACTTTCTTTGGATCAATCTCATTACATTAAGAAAGTTCTAAATAAATATAATCACTTTGACTGTAAACCTGTTAGTTTTCCATTTGACCCTAGTGTAAAGTTATTTAAGAATACTGGCGATGGTGTAAATCAAAATGCTTATGCAAGCATCATAGGTAGCTTACGTTATGCTACAGATTGCACTAGACTTGACATAGCTTATGTTGTGAGAGTACTATATAGATTTACCAGTACACCTAGTATGGAGCATTGGCATGCTATTGAGTACCTTAAAAGGACGATGAACCTCGGATTACACTATAGTAAGCATCCCCCTGTCCTTGAAGGATTTAGTGATGCTGATTGGAACACCCTATCTGATGATTCTAAGGCTACTAGTGGATATATATTTAGCATCGCTGGTGGTGCAGTTTCTTGGAAATCTAAGAAACAAACTATTTTGGCTCAATCCACTATGGAGTCTGAGATGATAGCGTTAGCTACTGCTAGTGAAGAGGCAGGTTGGTTAAGAAACCTCCTGTCAGATATCCCATTAATGGAAAGACCGATACCAGTCGTTTTGATTCATTGTGATAGTACCGCAACTATTGCAAAAGTTAAAAACCGTTATTATAACGGTAAGAAATGACAAATATGTCGTAAGCATAGTATTGTTAGATAATTTATCTCTACAGGTGATATAAGGGTGGATCATATACGGTCTGAATAAAACTTAGCTGATCCTTTGACGAAAGGACTAGCTAGGGAGAAGGTGTGGAACACCTCGAAAGGGATGGGACTAAAACCCTTGGATAAATGAGTCATTTGTGATGGTAACCCAACTTATAGAGTGGAGATCCCAAGAAATATGTCTAAAGGGTAATAACAAGTCACAAGTGATATGGGTTGAATCATGATATTATTAATTAATATAGAATGGGGGTTTACTCAAAGTTCATCCCTATGGAGCATGATATCTTGAAGCGAGTAAAGGATGAGTAATTATAACTCTTAATGAGATCTATAGCTCTATTTTGAGTGGGGTACCTAGCTAATGGAGTATTCTTGATAGACTCACCTATGTGAATGTGAAAGTGTGGCCGCTTCGTATGGATATTTTGGGCAAATTCCTAAAACGTTCACTACACTGGGATAGAATCACATGACCATAACGTGCTGGCTATTAGAACTACACCCAAGTAGGGTTGTGTGGGGGATGTTGTCAGAGATAGAGTTCAAAACTAAGGTTACTCTAGTATATTCTAAATCATCTTTACTACGTAAAGGTTCAAGTCGAAAGGAACCTTTGCTTATGCACAATTCTATGAATTATTGCTCTATAAAAATATTTTCAAATTTTGCAAGTGGGGGATTGTTGAAACACAGCTATCTAACAGCTGCTAGAATGCAAAATATTGAAGAGTGATTTTAGCACTTGTCCCACATTAGTGGGTTAGAGAAAATGGGTTGTGTTAATATACCCTTTTTGTGACTCTAAAGGGTAAGCCCTTTAGGCATTCAATATTTTGTGTGTATGGGTGGGAGACTTATTGGGCAAAGTCACACGCGCGCGCGTCACTGCCGTCGTCCGGCCGGCCCAGCCAGTGCCCGTGGCCGGGTCCAGGATTGGGCTTGGGATCATTAAGAAATAATTTTTTGGACAAATAAATTAACGTTTATTGGGCCTTAAAAATTATATTTTAACGTTTTTTTAATTCTAAAAATATTAAAAATGTGACTTCTTTAACTGTTGAAAAAGTCTTCCACTTGCCCACGTTTTTCCAGTCTTATCTCCACGTTGTGTGCCCATTAATGTCATTATTTTTTCGCAATAAAAGGAGGCTGATACCTCCGTTTTTACACACAATTTCCAAACTACAAACAGTTCTCAGAATTTTTTTTACACAGATACAAAAATAATTATTCATCCCTGGATAATTATTATACCACATAAATAATTAGCCTTCCCCCAGATTAATCATATGACACATAATCGAGCAATAGATATATTTCAAAATGGGTGTTGATTGAATGAATCTTGTTCGTGCTACCAATTCATATTTTGGGGTTGTTTTATCCTGTGGGTGACGAGGCAATTGAGACTGTAAGCATAATTTGGGCAGAGCCGCAAAACACCTTAAAGAGAGCAATATTGTCCGCGACTCATCCATAACTCTAGACTGTCCAGTTCCGGATTTCTTATATTTTTCGGTCTCTGTTTATCAGCTCCTAAATTGGGTAATTTCGTTCCTTATTTAATTCTTCATTTTAAATTGTTGCTACAACATTAACCTTTTATAATTTTGAAGTAGGTTAGAACTAAGAAGACGAGAAATAATTTAAAAAAACGTTTATACAAGAAAAACACCCCATTACAATGTGTGTTTTTATTATTGTGTGGGTTGGTTCTACGGTCCTACATTTGCAATCGATTTTCTGGAGCTCCAATGTCTATCGATTAGTTGATTTGGAAGGAAGGGAATGATTTCAACTAAATCTCCGTTTGAATTTTTTGAACTTGAAAGTTACTCTATATTTTTGTGCACCGCGTGTTTTTGGGTGAGTTAAATGATTTTCAATCCATTATTGTGGGTTTAATAAAAGAAGGGGGTGTAAAAAGAAAAGTGGTGTTTAAATAGAAACACCCTTTAAGTATTAAGTCAAATACACGAGGTAGACCCCGTTGCAAAATTTCTACAACATCTCTAGTGGTAATGTATAAATATAAATTATATATGTAAACTGGATTTAACATTAAAATAACACATTACTTCGTTTGGCAATCTAATGGTTTTCTTTCAATTTTATGCATAAAAACTAAAACACTTATGAGACACAAACCCATGTAACATAATATCTTTGAATAATATTTTTTAAATAATATTGATAATGGATATTGTTTTATAGATAATGTAAGAATGCTTTTCAAAAATAAAAAATGTAGATCATCGAAAAAATTGAATAAAATAACTATAACATGTTATTGTTTTTGGTAAAAGAGTAAACATGCCAAAGTATAATTGGGGTGCACTTTGCATTTTTATTCACACATTCTGAGTTGGCAATAACTTGTACAATAGTTTGAAAAAAAATATCACATCTAAGAGCATTTACAATGAAGTGTGTAAAGGGTCTTTACACTAGAATTATGACTACTTCGCTTCGTAGTCCAATAAAACACAAATACGTGAAAAGTGAGAAATTTTACTAATTTTTTAAACAATTAAATATTAAATATGTATTTTGTTTAATAAATTTTGACAAATACTTTCCAAAAATATAAATTTTAATATAACTAAATTATATAATATTTTAGGGTTTTATACTAGAGGGAAAGTTTTTTTTTTTATAACAAAAACTACAGGGAAAGTTGATGTGACATTATACTGTATTTTGCAATTTCATGTATTATTTATACAAAGTTTATACTACCATGGGAGATGATGAATTTTAACAAAATCATGTTTTGTCATTTATTTCCACACATTTACCATCCTGATTATCCAATAAAAGAGACTCTTGCGTTAGCAAAACAATAATTTGGTAACAATAATTTAGTATACGTTGTTACATATGTTGTTTTATCGTGAATGTCCACATTTGGTCTGAACTTTTGTAAAGCTATCTAGTCCCAATTTGAAACAATGAATCTTTATTAAGGCTCCATTACACTACAAAAAGACAATGGGGGTGGCGTCCTACATTATTTACTAGAACTGGTAAAACGAAAACACGACACGAACCGACGCGAAGTTATAAGTTAATGGATGGACCCTTAATGGTTTTGGATCATATCAGTTTTAAACCGATAAGACACGATAGTTAACGGGTCGAATTAGGGTTGACACCCTACACCCGTTAATACCCGATAAAACCCATTAATTTAAGTAAATAAGATATACTTTTGAAACTTATAAATAATTTATGTAGCATAATGTTCATTTAATCAAAATAAATTTTACTAAATGAGAAATTAGTAATGTCAATTAATTAATGGGTCTATTTGGGTTCAACAATGAGATAATATGTCAACCTATATACAATTAAAAATAATTCGTTATCTTAATGAGTATTAACAAGTTAACACGACACGAAACGTTAACATAACGGGCCACGTTTGGATATGATATTTTCACACGATAAAAAAGTCATCCGTTTAGACACGAACCCAATAATACCCGAACACGATAAAAAACAACACGAACACGACACAACACGATCCATTGACAGGTCCATTATTTACCCATCAATTAATTCATCCCCTCTAATGTTACATCTCCCGCCTTATTTTTACACAACACTATATCAAAATGTCTTCCACCACACACAAAAAAAAATAATAAAATTGATGGATCTATTATTCTCTTTCCGCCAAACATCGGTGATTGTTGATAAAAAAATAAAAAAAAAATAAGAATAAGGAAAATCCAATGAACGAGACTCTCGCCACTGTGGAGTACTAGGGGGATTGAATATACGCACCCTTATGAGACTATTTACGCGACTCGAATTGTCACCAATTAAAAACGACTGATATATACCATTATTCAATTTAAAGGTAACTCTCGATTAAATACTAAATTGTAAAAAATGTCCAAACATACGAACTCCCATTAGGATAAAGATTAAAAACCAACGATGTATTATATACTACTCCCTCCGTCCCAAATCAAGGGTTCACTATTCATTTTTGGGCTGTCCCAAATTAATAGTTCACTTTCTTTCTTTTTTTGGAGTATTTAACCCCCTCCCCCAACACCAACCCACCAACCCCCTCCGAAAAAAGAAAGAAAGTGAATTTTGATTAAGAAAAATAAGATCAGAATATTCAGAAAATCAAAATCTCGGAACTAAAACCTATTCTGATCCGATTATAGAAAGATTGGAAAGGGGAAAATGGGAAACTGAAAATAGTGTTCCTAAATATCGGGGAAGACCCACCCTAGTTTGTCCTAGCTGTAAGGGCGAGTCGTAAGGGCAAATTCAGAACTGTGTGGTGAGGCGCACTGTTCTGTGTTCAATTCCCCCTGGGTATGCCAGTATTTAGCGGGGCTCGTGTGGGAGGTGGGCCCCCCTATTTAACTTGCACGAGGGAGTCCAAAGGGATCGTTCGTGGGAGGTTTAGGATTATCAAAAAAAATATATCAGGGAAGAAAATCAGATCTCATTTCGGAAGTTCAGAAAATATACACAAACCTAGATGAGATAATTGAGATTTTAAATTAGAAGAACCAAGGTAAGCAGATGGTATATGAGATACAGAATAACAAGGACAGGCTCTTCTCACTTCAATCCTGGAGATGATCTCATTTCTGAGAATTTGGAGACAAGAAGGCGTGGAAGAAGATAAACTGGGAATAAGGAGACAGAAATATCCCTCACTGATATTCTGTCAAACTACAGATATATATAACCCTCACTAACACTGACAAGCTAACAGCTATGTTTGAACATCATCCCAATTGAGTCATCAACGAGCTTGGGTTAACAAGGACACATTAAAAAAAATATCAATGGGTTTCAGGAGATCATATGAAAATAGTTTCATCAAAAAATTCAACCGGGAAGTGGGTAAAATGCAAAATTGATTAATATGTTCATTATGAGCCATTGAAACTTTTAATGATCATCTCACTCACTTTTCGGATGACTTTTTTGACGAAATTATTTGCAAATGATCTCCTTATTGTTGACCAAGTTTGGTTGAAAATTCATTTTTTAGTATTTTAAATAACCGATCCCTTTTTTAGGTCCTTTCTTTAAGTTCCGCTTTAGATTATATATGGAACACAAGAAACTCAATGAAATGTTTCTAACCAAAGATACAGGAATATGGAAAGCTTTTGTGCAAGGTATTTGTACGGGTAACAGTTCATGGTTCACTTCAAACTATCATTTAGATTGTTTTGGGTACCATGTAAAGTGCAATTACATATATATACTACACCCAAACACCCATGCTCCAACTTTCATTCTTTCAATTTAATTTCTCTATTTATCACTCATATTAGAGTACATAAGTTTTTGTTGATATACTAGGAATGGAATGAAGCAAGAGAACTTTGTAACATATATGATTCCATTATAGCTTTTCTTTATCATATTATCTTCGTTTTCAAACAGAAGAGAGACGCAAGAATTTGATATCTAGGGGGCTAAAGTACCCTAAAAGGGTACGCAAAATTTGAAAGAATATAGTTCTGGAAAACTAGTCTATTGTCAATTCAGCGTAAAAGTGACCCTGCATTAACAAAAATGACTTCGAAATCATGTACCTGGGCCACTTTTTTTGTATAGATATTGTATCTCACAAAATATTTTAGTGTAAGTTTAGATTTTGGTTAATTGTCTTGAGGTTATATTAGGTTGTCACTGTGAGACGGCCATAGTTATACTTTAATTGCACAACTTTCGTAAGATTCATGGACATGATTTCTGATGCTTCTGTTGGCATCATTCATCAACTACAACAACCGCATAATGTGATGGTCAAATTGAGAGCACAGTTTCTGACAATTGTTTGGTCAATTTATTCGAACTCTTTTTGTGAGAAGAAATTAGATTCGTGAGACCCTCATGGAGGCTCTTCAAAAAGAATCTTAGCACATATGATAACTGATCGGCGCCCCGCGGGACATCCAAAGGGGTCCTCTCCAACATTATCCGCTAACGGGATCTCGTCATGACCAAAAACAGGAGGAGGAAGGGCTGGCGCTGTGACAATCAGCCGATGTCCCAACATGATCAGCAAAAAATTGAGGGTTCTCCATTTTCTTCAAACGGCATCCTGCTCTATAGTACTGCATTTCTAGAGTGATAGTGACACAGGGAGTGACAATTGGACTCAACAAATCGAACGAAGATGAATCAAAGCTCCACTCTTCGCATATTGGTCGTCGGCAATCGACATAGAAGGGCATATGGGCCGAAGGCACATCGCTGAACAAGTCAAACTGGCTGTAACATGGGCGGAAGGGCACTGAATCCACTCGCGGACCTCCCACAAGTAGTCCCTATCAATATTGCTTGGGTCAATAGGGGCGGTATGAGTAAACTGCGTGTCCAAGGGCACACGAGGCAGCTGTAAGAGGGCACGACCCACTATTGGGCCAAAATATCCTGGCTCGAACACAACAAACCGTGTTAATTTCGTGTTGGGTCATGCCGTGTTTTCGTTTCGTGTCAGAAATCGCCAGACCTAGGTGGTAGCCCTGTACATTGGCGACCGAGGTGTGGTATCGTGATACGGAGCCTCTCGTGGCTACTATAGAGGTTGACGGCACAGTAAGGGCAGCAGCAGCTGGTGGTTGGAAGCACTCAAGTTTGTCCAAAATGAAGCTGATGGACTCCTCTAGCCGAGCAGTGTGTTGGTCAATCACACTTTGAGCACTACTGCTTTTCACTATCGTTCTTTGTTTACTACTTTACATTAACACGATCGGAGCGACAAGACTTTGTATCAATAGCACTCTAAAAAGAAGCACTCACAAAAGGTAACTCTCAAAATATCTATTAAACGAATCCTTTTATCCAAATGAGGCTACAATATAGAAAAATGAGGGATATTCTTATCCTGAACACGTAGGGAATGTTACAGGCTCCTTATGCGGTCATGGGTGACGTCACTAGTGGTATGAGCTAAATCATGACATCCTAGGGGTGAGACACTCCTTATTACATAAAGACTATAAGATCCCTTCCTCTATATAACTACTATCACTAAAAATAATAAAATAACCAGGGGAAAAATACAAGAGGACAAGATTAAAATAACAGCAGAATTGTTGATTATGCCCCTAAGACCTTCTCCGGGTTCACATCAGACCATCAAACCTTGTCACACAATCAAAACACGTGTTCAAAAAAGGAGCGTGGCAAAGATGTAAATGTTAAGATCCATTTGTTGTAAAAATGTAAAACTATAAATAAAAGAACATATTTGTGAAACAGATTTAGCAGCTCATACACAAATAATTAAACAAAAATCACCTTAAAGGATTTCGACATGTCACACATAAGTCAATAAGAGCCCTTATAACGAAAAGTGATTTGATTTATATTGAGGGTAACATTAAGGGGGAGATGCGTTGAAACACGAAGGTACCGTTCAGTTGTGGAAAACATATTCAATGTTTCTATTTCCAATTTTCATCTCCTTTCTAGTTTTCATTTTCCATGGAAAGTTAGACACATATAACACTCATTCATTTATTGAAAATAAATCCCTTTTTATCTTTTTTCCTACAAATAGCACCCTCACCCTCACCCCCACCCCCACCCCAATGCAACCTCAACACCCAACCACCACTACCGGTACAGTGCGGTGCGGTGCGGCGATGGTGGTAAGGTCGTGATGGTGGAGGTTGAGGTAGTAAGTAAAAATAAATTTTCAATTTAAAAGAAAAAATCGGAAAACATTCCAATTGTGTTTTCCCAATACTTTAGAAAATTAGAAAACTGGAAAAATGAAGAACAATTTTCTAAATTGAAAAAAATAGAAGAACAGTTTTCTGTTTTTCTATTTTTCAAGGATTTATTTCCAAAGAACAGCCCACTTTTCCACAACTAAACAGAGCCTATATTTTTCCAATAAATGATGCAAATATTGAAACTGGGCATGTTTATGTAAATCAATTTTCATCAACTTCTGGCCTCGAGCTTGTGATTCCGAAGAATGTTGGGTCCAAAATCAATATTAAAGAATTAATTGGGCCAAACCCCAAATAACCCAATAAGAGAAGACGGACTTTGGAGCAACAAGCACATTTGCTTGAGAGAAAGTGGTTGAGAATTGATAGATAATTGAACATTTTAACAAGGTTGAGCAGAGGCTCATCGTTTGATCGGTTGTGCCCCCGTCGCAATCGCTGGCAAGTAGTAGTGAGGTCGCACGATCGCACCCATGCGAGGATGATCCAAGCAGGTCCATCACCAGAAGCTCTCACCGATTTACTAGAGCATCGGTTGAGGCTGAGTAGACTTTCCAAAAAAAGAGTTCGGTCGAAAGCCAAGGACAAACTACGAAGTCAACTAGAGGAAGGACCAAGGAGGATAACCAACCATGGAAGGGATCCATCTAATAACTCGAGGATCGTCTTAGCGATATGGTTTCAAAGAATCCCTTGCTGAGGGACTTCACAAAAGGGTCACCATTCATCTCCTCTATTGTAGCATATCCTACCTCGGTGAATTCAAGCCGTCGATCATCACGCCGAAGTATGATGGAAAAACATATCCAGTTCTGCACTTCGAGCAATACTAAGTTATTGTAGACATTTACTCCATCCCTGATCATATGCCATGCTGAGCCTTTTTAGCACAATCATAGGTTCTTCCCAAATATGGTACAATATCCTACCAAGATAACAAATAGCCAATTTTCAGTAGTTGACTGACCTGTTTGTAAGTAACTTTTGTTTCGGCGCAAAACTATGAAAAAGAGTGGCCTATTTTCTCGGTGTTCAGTAGAAGGTCGATGAAAGTACCCGAGACTATATCACCCACTTTAATACGGATAAGTAGGAGGTAGTGGATTACAATAAGCATACAACCATAATTATTATGATGAGTGGATTATAATCTGGGAAACTGTTTTGGGCATTATCTGAAAGGCGAGTCGCCCAGAGGGCCCCCTGATTTTAATTTCTTATAAAATTATATTTCCTTAGAAGCAGATGCGGGAGCGTTAACACCAAATTTTAATTTCTCTTTCAAATTAAAATTAAACCCAAGTGAAAATTAATTAAACACACACAAATAATAATTTCACTTAAATCAATTCATTCAAGTCCTAGAATTTACCTAAATCAGATTTTTCATTTAAACAAAATAGGATAAACCATTTTTAACAAATAAACTTGAATTAAACAAACAATTACCCAAATTTAATTAGCACCCAATTAAATTAAGTGTGACAATTAAAACCATTTTTATCTTGAATTATCCTAAGCATGAGTTATAAGTTATTATGCAAGATAAAAATAAAGCAATCACACTACGCCGCTATGTACGAGGAAAAACCCAAGACGGGAAACAACCTCGGACGGCCCTAGCCACAAATCCACTAGATAAAAATTTATAAATTCAAGACAAAAGACTTACAACACCCGACTCGATCCCTCTCAAGCCTCGATGCTTCTTCTTGTAGACACCTCTTCCTAGCGGATAACCTTGGAGCTCCACCGCGGTCTCGAAATCCACTGATAGGACTTTATATGGTCACCGTCACCCGAACTAGGAGCCTTTCTCCAAGTGGGTAAATTAATGTAAACATCTTCTTCTTTGTGGGATGTAGAAGCAAACCCCAAGATAACTCTTCAAAGTAGTAGAGTGAACTGGTGCCAAACTCCAAGAAAGATATATGTATATGGGAACTTGGAAGAAACTAAACTATGGGTGTAAACTAAAGTGTATATTGATTTTGCCTTGAAAATTGACACTTTTAAAACAATGAACTTTTCCCTCAAACAATTTTTCTCTCAAACACTCTTTAGAGGTTGGTAGGATATGAAAAGTTAAGTTAGAAAAAGTTATTCCCGAACATAGATATTCAGAAAAAAGGTAGTGGGGTAAATCAAGTGGGAAAGTGGGCAAAACTGCTTAAAACTGCCAAAAAACCTGTTCCCACCAAAACTCGTTCGAACGACATTCTCGTTCGAACGACTCTTCTAACGAAGTTCCAGTATGAACTCGTTAGAAGCTCGTTAGAAATCTCGTTAGAACGACCATCTCGTTCGAATGACATTTCGAACGAAGTTCCAGTATGCCATAATGGGAAGTCGTTGGCAATCTCGTTCGAACGACTTGTGGTTCGAACGACAATCTTGTTCGAACGACACTTCGAACGAACTCACAGAATGTTCAAAAAATCTTTTTAAGCCGAGAAACTTTTATATACTTTATATATAAGTTTTAATGGAAAACATTTTGAAAACAAAACACAGTTTTAAAAACCTAACACCCAATATAAACTGTTCCAAGCTCCTCTATATATACGTAATGCATTCATACCTTAGGAGCATGGAACCACTGTTGATGACATTGAAACGAGGCACATAAACCACGGCATTTTGATGAAGCTTTATACACTTGGCCGCTACGTCTTCAACAAACACGTCATAGGCTTGAAAGATGATCAATATACTCTATCCTATGACTCAAACGTTTTTGTCCGGAATTGAGCCAAAACTACAAAGGACTCAATTGAAAATTTGCGTCCTTACAAATCTCCCCCTTTGGCTATTCTGGGACAAAAACCAACAAAAATCCTAAAGGTCCGTCAAGCTCTACTAGACTAATAGAAAGTCCCACCCAAAATAAAAATACAATGCTTGACTCAAACAACCCAAAGGATCAACAATCTTTGCCGTTGAAAGTTTCCGCTTTATAAAATAATTCCTGCACACTTAGGCAAACACATTACACGCATAGGGAATATCAAATTAGCTAATGCAAGTAAAGTTAACTACTCCCCTAAATTAATTCTCTCCCTTTATCAAGTATGATCAACTTAGAAAAACTTATCCCCCTAAGATAAATCTCCCTTAAACTAAGATACGATAATAATAGGATTAGATACCATTTCTCCCCCTATCATTCTCCCCCTTTTTGTTCAGGAATAAACAAAGGCTTAAAGAATCAAATACTGACTTATCTCCCCCAAATAAAGCATATACACCCTATAAATTAATCAAGGGATAAATAGAATGGGAAAGCAAGCTAAAACATGTAATTGTGCATTTAGTGAAGAGAACATTAATGCATATGGGAAACAAAATTATAACTAATCCAACAAATAACAACTTAGACCAACTAGGATGCAATAAAATGATACCAATATGATATATAAATTATTAAGCATATGACATCAACAACGAATGCAATAAGATGGATACCAAGTATGAATTAAAGCATATATGGATTAGAAAAAAAAGATTAAACAAAAATATCAAATATGTATACATAAGATATAACTAATAGATGTAAGTACACATATATAGATATAAACACACAAATGACACACACAAAATATAATAGGAGTCTTTCACACTCGTATGGCAAAAATGTGTCATATTGAAACCGAAGTGTTGGGGTGTGAACTAGTAACGATTAAATTTAGACCCAATCACTTAAAAACATGTTCACGGAGTTCTTATTTGATTGCAAACTTCATCACATTTGAATATAACCTCATGTGACAATATAGATTGAACTCAATGAACAAATATACACAATGCATACAAGCCTAGCATATTGATGATTCTACAAACCAATAGAGTCATGACATGAGATACGCAACTAGGATATACGAACATTGTGCAAACCATTAATATACCATCCAATCTCCCTCAATAAGTATTTATATTAATTTTGAATGAATATATCAATCAAACATAGGCCTTGGTAATTGCTTTTCTTTTTAATGCCATCTTTTCTGTTTTTAGGCCTTTGGACCACGTATTTCTTTTAGGTCCTTTCAAACGGTGGCTTACAATCGTAAAGGATCGTTAAGTCCTTTCGGAGCCCTTCCCCGTGCACATTTTTATTTATCATGTTTTCATTTTTCACACAAATCTCACGTGCAACGGATTTTGACATGCACTAATCCTCCTAAGTCACAAATATGTAGATGACAAGATTGGAAGGAGAACACCTCACATAGCTCAAATATACATATGAAGTTAAAATTTCAAAAGAGCTCGTGCATGTGTGAATAGAGGCATATAAAACTAGAATCCATTTAAACAACACAAAATCCAACTACTCCATAAAAGTATGGTAAAGAACATTTTAAGGATTGACAATCTAAACCAAAAGTTCTAGCGACAAGGGAGCGTTAGAGAAGGGATTCAAACACAAGTATATGCCACTTAAAGTATGTCAAACCAAAATACACACAAAATAAAATCTTTTTGAGTTTTTGACATTTTTTAATCAAAAATAAAAATAAGTACTCAAAAGACAAACAAAAATCATTTGAACTTTTCATTAAGCTTAAATTATCAAGAGATAAAAACCCAAATGATAAACAAAAATCTTTTTGTATTTTTTATTTAATGCAAACAAATTGAAGAAATAAAATACGAAAGATACACAAAAATCATTATTCTAGCATGTGATTAAGCATGGGACATAAACTAGAAAATGATTAAACAAGCATACATTTAGCATGTGAATATAGCGTGAAGTACAAACGCTAAAGTATGCAAAACACTAACACATTCATCCTTTAGATTTAGTAAGAGAAGAAGCATGTGAAAGTAAATGAGAATCAAAAACCCTATTTTGCAAGGCCACCAAGTCAGATTTTTTAACTCAATTTAATGAAGAAAGACTATCTTGGGGTGTAGAAATTTTAAATACATTGGTTGCTTTACGTTGAGATTTTCTAGGAATTCGTTTAAGATCAAAGAAAAATTTCCTAAGATGACCTTTTCGACCACAATGTGTACAAGTAAAAACATGTCGAAAAGATTTACCTACGGAGTGATCTCTAAAAGCTTTCCTAGTAGATTCTCCTAAAACGTTGGTTTTGGATTTATGAGTGGATTCATTACAAGTACTGAAGCCTAAACCACACATGTCATTTTTAATTTGGACCGTTCCTAAGATTTTATCTAATTTTTCCTAACGAAACTCCAAATCAAATTTGACATTACTAGAGTCTTTTAATTTATTTTGCAATTCTAAAATATTATACTCTAATAAAACATTTTGCTCTTCAAAAGAAAGAAGCTCCTTTTTCAAGGATTCCATTAAACCCCTAAGGCTATCTCTCTCGCCTTCTATATATTCAAGCTTCTCTAGAAGAGCTTTCTCTCGTGTCCTAAGGTCTTCTACTAACATACTATCATCAACGACCTTGACACGCTCTCTTAAACTAGCTTCTAACTTCAAATTAGCTCTTTTCAATTTAATAGATTATTTAAAAAGTTCTTGAAAAGCATTTTGAAGTTCACTCACATTAACCTCTTCTTCATTTTCACTCTCTCTTTCTTCTCCACTCTCACTATCATAAAAAACAATGGAATCAAAAACTTTGACCTCGGAAGTGTCATGAGTTTGAGTATCTTCATGAGAAGATTCACTTTCGGTGCTCACATGACTAGCCATAAAAGCCACAAAATTTGACTTAGTGGGAGTCTCGGGTCCCTCTTCCTTATCACTATCACTAAGGGTTGCATTATATGAAATGGGTCGTTTACCCTCTTTCCTTAGTTTAGTGGGGCACTCAGAAGCCCTATGGCCATAACCCTCACAACCAAAATACCTATTATACTCATCCCTATTTAAATTTTTATTAATAGGTTTAGGGATCTTCTCGGCTTTGTCATGCTTAGGAGTTTCAAATTTCTTAAAGTCATTTTAAATTTATCTTTGTTAAATTTAAGAAATTTTCTAAATTTACGAGCAAACAAAGCCATGTCTTCAGAGTCACTATCACTCTCGCTCTCTACTACTTGTTTGACCTCTTTTCGGGCTTTTAAAGAAACTCTCTTTTCAATTTTCTTTTCAGTTTTAGAGGGAAACATATCTAGTTCATAGGTTTGTAAATCACCTACAAGCTCTTCAAATTTCGTAGAGGCTAAAGTTGGTAAAGAATTTAAAACGGTCACTTTTGGAATAAATCTATCGGGAAGGGACCTTACAATTTTCTTTACAACTCGGTTATCGAGAATTTTCTCTCCCAAGTTAAAAGATGAATTGACAATATCGAACAGTCTAGCATAAAATTCATCAAAAGTTTCATTATCGTTCATTTTGATAGTTTCAAATTGAGTGGTGAGGTTTTGGAGTTTTGAAGCTTTAATGACACTTGTACTTTCGTGAGTGAGTTGTAAAATATCCCAAGCTTTTTTAGCGGTCTCACACGTCATAATGCGTCGGAATTCATCCGGTGTGACAACGCTAAACAAGGCATTCAAACCACGAGAATTAAAATTTGAAAGTTTAAACTCATTCTCAGTCCATCTATCAGCCGGTTTGGGAACACGTTCATTTTCAACTAAATGAGTTGGTGGAGACCACCCGTTAACTACAGACATCCAAACCCTTTCATCGATAGATTTAAGTGCCGATTTCATTCGCGCTTTCCAATACGCGTAGTTCGAACCATCGAAAATAGGAAATTTTGAAAATGGGGAAAATTCCATTTTAGCCAAAAAATTATTTAAAGGATCTTTAACGAAATAATTTATCGCTTTGGCTCTGATACCAATTTGAAAGGCGAGTCGCCCGGAGGGCCCCCTGATTTTAATTTCTTATAAAATTATATTTCCTTTTTAAGAAACAGATGCGGAAGCGTTAACACCAAATTTTAATTTCTCTTTCAAATTAAAATTAAACCCAAGTGAAAATTAATTAAACACACACAAATAATAATTTCACTTAAATCAATTAATTCAAGTCCTAGAATTTGCCTAAATGAGATTTTTCATATAAACAAAATAGGATAAACCATTTTTAACGAATTGGCTTGAATTAAATAAACAATTACCAAAATTTAATTAGCACCCAATTAAATTAAGTGTGACAATTAAAATCATTTTTATCTTGAATTATCCTAAGCATGAGTTCTAAGTTATTATGCAAGATAAAAATAAATCAATCACACTACGCCGCGATGTACGAGGAAAAACCCAAGACGGGAAACAACCTCGGACGGCCCTAGCCACAAATCCACTAGATACGGATTTACAAATACAAGAGAAAAGACTTACAACACCCGAATCGATCCCTCTCAAGCCTCGATGCTTCTTCTTGTAAACACCTCTTCCTAGTGGATAACCTTGGAGCTCCACCGCGGTCTCGGAATCCACCGATAGGACTTTATATGGTCACCGTCACTCGAACTAGGAGCCTTTCTCCAAGTGGGTAAATCAATGTAAACATCTTCTTCTTTGTGGGATGTAGAAGCAAACCCCAAGATAACTCTTCAAAGCGGTAGAGTGAATCGGTGCCAAACTCCAAGCAAGATATATGTATATGGGAACTTGGAAGAAAATAAACAATGGGTGTAAACTAAAGTGTATATTGATTTTCCCTTGAAAATTGACACTTTTAAAATAATGAACTTCTCCCTAAAATAATTTTTCTCTCAAACACTCTCTAGAGGTTGGTAGGATATAAAAAGTTAAGTTAGAAAAAGTTATTCCCGCACATAGATATTCAGCAAAAAGGTAGTGGGGTAAATCAAGTGGGAAAGTAGGCAAAACTTTAAAACTGCCAAAAAAACTGTTCCTGCCAAAACTCGTTCGAACGACATTTCATTCGAACGACATTATCGTTCGAACGAGTCTTCTAACGAAGTTCCAGTATGAACTCGTTAGAAGCTCGTTAGAAATCTCGTTAGAAGGACCATCTCGTTCGAACGACATTTCGAACGAAGTTACAGTATGCCATAATGGGAAGTCATTGGCAATCTCGTTCGAACGACTTGTGGTTCGAATGACAATCTCATTCGAACGAACTCACAGAATGTTCAAAAATTCTTTTTAAGCCCAGAAACTTTTATATACTTTATATATAAGTTTTGATGGAAAACATTCTGAAAACAAAACACAGTTTTAAAAACCTAACGCCCAATATAAACTGGTCCAAGCTCCTCTATATATATATAATGCATTCATACCTTGGGATCATGGAACCGCTATTGATGACGTTGAAACGAGGCACATAAACCACGACATTTTGATGAAGCTTTATGCACTTGGCCGCTACGTCTTCAACAAACAGGTCATAGGCTTGAAAGATGATCAATATACTCTATCCTATGACTCAAAAGTTTTTGTCCGGAATTGAGCCAGAACTACAAAGGAATCAATTAGAAATTTACGTCCTTACATTATCAAAGGAACCACCCAGGATGATGATGAAACTGCTAGCCAAAGTGAAAAAAAAATCATGAACGCCTAAGAAGCAATGGCCACCAAAGAGACCATCCTAAGTCTGCTAACAAAAAGAATCTCAAAGATTCGAAGGTCGAGAAACCAAATAAGTAAGATGAGTACACCCCACTTATGATCATCATTCACCATATCCTAGAAGAAATTCGGGGGAGTAAAGACCTCAAGTGGCCAGGATCACCAACAAATAGACGGGACAGAAGCAAGTATTATGAGTTTCAAAAAGACCACGGTCACAACACCGACAGTTGAATTTCCTTAAAGAATGAAATCGAGGGCCTAATTAGGAGGGGAAATATGTCTAGGTATGTGGATCGAGATGGACGGCCAAATCATGATAATCGTAAGGACAGAAGACGATTTGAGTCGTCGAGTCACAAGGCAAACGAGAAGAAGAGAGAAAAGGAATGATGATTCGGAGGATGATCCACACCTTCCAAAGAAACCCAAAGACCCTATACATAATATCGGCATGATATCCTTCGAATTTCATTTCATTGCCAGAAGAGATGCTAGTGGGGGAAAAGACCTAGTATAAAGAAAGGACTATTTGAATGAGGCCAAAGATTATGCGCACGTGAGGCGAATTAACCTGACAGTTGACATGGACACACGTCCACGCAAGGTGAATAAGGATAAACTGATCAACAGATTCTCCAAAGATGACCTATCCAGAGTGTTGTGTCCACACGATGATCCATTGGTCATCGCCATTAATATCTATGAGGGTAGGGTGGCCAAAGTACTGGTGGACAATGGCATCTCCATAGATGTTATGCTCTAATGTTTTTTCTTGATACTGAAGCTCCATAACAAAAAATTGACACCATACCACCACTTTCTGATCGGCTTCTCAGGACAAATGGTGTACCCACTGGGTACGGTGGAGCTGGAGGTTATAGTGGGCACTTGACCTACTTGTCGAACTAAAAATGTTCGCTTCTTCGTCCTGGAAAAAAATGTAGCGTCTGCCTACAATGTGATATTAAGCAGGGTCGGACAAAAAAAATTCAAGGTTGTTCCATCAACAGTGCACCAGTGTTTAAAGTTCCCAACTCATTATGGGGTGGGGGTCGTCAAAGGCAACCAAATGGTGGCACGCAAGTGCTATTTCACCTCGGTTGACTAGGAAGAGAAAAATAAATTGACAACCACCTACCAGATTGAGACTATTGATCCAAGAGATGAGACGAGGCTGGTCAAGGTCCAGGCTGTTGAAAAAATTAAGATGGTTCCATTGACATCGACCAATCAGAACAGGTAGTCCAAATCGAGTCGTCTTTAGATCCACGTTTAAAGAAGGAGGTCATAAGCTTCTTATAACAATGTAAGAGTGTGTTTGTATGGAGCCACGAGGATATGCACGGTATAGATCCTGATTTCAATTTCCACAAGTTAAGCATAGTGGAAGGATCCAAACCAGTTAAGAAAAAAAGAAGGGTCTTTGATACCAAAAAGAACCTGGTCGTCCAGGAGGAGGCCCTCAAACTTCAGAAAGGTAATTTCATTTACGATGTCAAGTATCTAAAATGGTTGGCGAACGTAGTGTTGGTGTATAAAAATAACGACAAGTGGATAATGTGCGTTGATTTCATCGACCTAAACAATGCATGCCCCAATGATCATTATCCACTACCCTGAATTGATCAGTTGGTGGATGCGACCTCAGGCCCTGAGCTTCTCAGCTTTATGGATGCCTATTCTAGCTATCATCAGATCAAGATGAAGCCCTCCAATAAAGGGAAGACATCCTTCATCACTAAGAGAGGTACTTAGTGCCATAATGTTATGATCTTTGGTCTCAAGAATGCAGGAGCCACTTACCAATGGCTGGTGAACAAAGTCTTCGAGGATCAAATCAGGGTCAACGTGGATTTATACGTAGATGATATGCTCACAAAGAGAAGGACAGTCGTCGACCATATTAAGGATCTGGGGTAGACTTTTGACTAGTTAGAGAAGCATCAGATGAAGCTCAACCCATCAAAGTATATTTTTGGAGTAAAGCAAGGCATGTTCCTGGGTTTCATTATCAATCAGTGGGGTGTCAAATCCAACCTCGATAAAATCCAACCTTGATCAACATGAAGCCCCCCATAAAAAAGAAGGACCTGCAAACACTAACAGGGAAAGTAACAACACTCAACAGGTTCATTTCTAGAGCAACAGACAAGTGCTTACCCTTTTTTAAAGTACTGAGAAAATCTTTCGAGTGGAATAATGGATGACAAAATGCTTTCCTGGAGTTGAAATGTTACTTGGGCTTACCCCCACTCCCATCGAGGCATGTTATTGGAGAAAATCTCTATTTATATCTAGTCGTGTTAGAATTAGCAGTCAATTTGGCACTGATAAGGTAGGAAGGGAGAGTCCAAAGACTGGTCTACTATACCAGAAATGCATATCGAGGAGTCAAAATGTAGTATCCCCTAATGGAGAAGTTAGCCTTAGCACATCGATAAGCTTTAAGGATAATGAAGCCATACTTTCAAGCCCACACCATTGTGGTATACATCGACCTGACCTTGAGGCGAGTCCTGCATAAATCGTAGAAATTTGGTCGGCTCATGTCTTGGGCGATTGAGCTTGGCGAGTATGACATACAGTATGATCCCTGAACAACCATCAATGGGCAAGTGTTGGCGAATTTCATTACTGAGTTCACCTAAAAGGAAAACCCAATAGAGCAGACTCCTCTGAGAGAGAGCTCGATTCTGATAAACAAGCAGACTTGCCCGAAAGAGAGATTAGTCCCCACTACAGCAAAGCAGACTCCTATTAGAGAGAGCTCCTCATCAAAGCATTAAAATTACGAGTCACAGGGAAAGATGTTTAAGTTCGATAAAATTGAAAAACTAGACTCTGATCGAGACAGTATCATCTAGAAGTTGTTCTTCAATGGGTCATCCTACTCAGCGGGCGGTAGTCCTGGCATCATCATAGCCACACTAGATGAGGTAGATGTGGAATATGACTTGCGCTTCCAATTTGAAGCCTCCAATAATGAAGTAGAGTATGAAGCTTTGATTGTTGGGTTTGGCTTAACCTCATCCTTGGGAGCCGATCACATCATGGTGCATAACGATTCCCAACTGGTTGTCAACCAGATATTAGGGCTCTACGAAGCAAGGGAGAATTATATGGCTAAGTACTTAGCCATTTTCAGACAATGGATGGAGAAGTTCGAAGAAGTTAAGGTTGTGAGGAATCCCTGGTTAAAAAATACACGAGGAGACGCCCTGGCTAGATTGGCCTCAGCTACTACAACGACTCTGAGAAGGACAATTCAGTGACACCCCACCTAATTAAACCCCAGGTGATCAGTCCTAAATTAAATTAGAACAGGTTTCTCAGTTGGTTCATTCTTAGCATCACTGTCGAAACTTTTTAATTACTAACCATCTAAGTGAAATTAGACTGGTGCCAAAATTTTATCTTCCATTATTTTAATGAATTATTCATGCGAAAATAAAGTATTAACAATCACGAGCTAACTGAATCCAACCATCACATATAAATAAGAAACTGGACGAATAAACCATCGGCTAAAATCCAGCACAAATGTGAATACAGACAATAATGGATCTCAAGTATCTGGAGTAAATACTATATCAAACAGTGAGCAACATGCTCGAATATCTAATAGAAAATACCTACAATAGGAATAGAAGGAATAGAGGCGCCTATCCAAATCCTACAACATCCACATATGATGCAGCAGCGAATCCCTGGAATGAATCAAGCCTGGCGTCCCTATGGCTGGACAGCTAAAAGGTTTTGAAAATATTTTATAGCAAGGGTTAGAACCCAAAACATTTTGAAAACATTTAGCAAAGGATTAACTTGCAGTAATAAAATATGCATGAATGCGCTTCATATTTTAATTAATGTCGCACTCCCTTGAGGACAGAATCACCTCTCAACTAATGTGCACACCTAACGCCTCCTTTATATTCTACCTAGTCCTCTACCCCGAAGCTAGATACTTGATATAACTCTTGTCAATCGCCCTACTCAACCCCAAGTATTTTAAACGCATGATTTATAAGTTATTTACCACCTTAACTTAGTTAATCATATTTCCTTAAAAGCCATATAACGTTCACTAGTTATATAAATAATACAATTTTCTCCATGTATTTGAAGTACTCGTATATAATTATTTACCCCATTATATACGTAAAGTTATCTTACAACAATCACACGTATGTTGAATATGAATATACCCCATATATAATTACTTGCAAGACACTATATGTATTTAATGACCCGTATATAACTATATATCCCATTATTTACGTAGAGCCATATTACAACATTCACACATATGTTGAATATAAAAATAACCCATCCTCCCGAGTAATAACTCACCGGATGTATTCTCTAAAGTGTTATTCCACTTGATGTACTCGCATCACCTAGTTACCCCAAGTTAGAATCGCTCACTAACTTGGCAAAATAAAGACATAATGAAGGCGGTCATATTCCTTCCCTGAAAGTGAGATAAGCCCCTCACCCATATAACGGACGCTATGACCTGGGGATATACTCTCCCTGCTCCTCAAGCCAGGGGATTCACCCACATCGTGCAACCTTCCTTGATAGCACTAGAGTATATAAATTAAATAAATATCTAGTCACTGATATTTAATAACACACACAATATATATATATATATATATATATATATATATATATATATATATATATATATATATATATATATATATATATATATATATATATATATATATAATAATAATTAGTTCCCGGCATTACCGTGCACAAAAATACGTAGCACTAGCCTAAAATTTCCCCGAGTCTATGGTCCGACTCTAATTTAATTAATTTACACATTAATTAATTTATTGCTTTCCCGAGTCTATGGTCCGACTCTAAATTAATTAATTTATCCCTTAATTAATTTATTACCTTGGTGTCACTCAACCCATATGCCCGGACTCACTCACGTGGGCTGAAATTAAATATCCCCCAAGTCAAATCCTCGACTCCAAATTAATTAGTTTTCCTCTGTCATTAATTTAAATGAGTAGTGTTGCCCTACTACTATACCTGAACTTATTCACCGAGTCCGTTATTTTATTTCTTTGAATTTATTTCCCAAAATTCATTCGCAATGTGTCGCCCTTAATTCCCCAACCACTTCCAATTATATCCCTTTATAATTATTAAGAATTTAATCTCATAATTAATTTTTCTCTCTTAATTATGCTAGGGGAAATTTGCAACTAAAATCTTTACCCATATAAATCCCCAAGTCAAACTGCCGAAAAACCTGAAGGGTCGATCGATCGACCCCAGCCGTCGATCGATCGACCCCAGCCGTCGATCGATCGATCGAACAGGTAGTTGTCTTCTCCGAGACTATATTTCCACCATTAACTAAAACCTCGAAGTTCTATCCTTTCCCCTGGTCTAACCCAAGAATAATCAACACTATATCTACATAGGAATATGATCAAGGCACCTTATAGAAATTCAAACTCAAATTAAATCTCACGATTTTCTACTTTTCCGAGTTGGGAAATTTCCGGGGTTTTACACGTTAAATCCAAATTCCATCAATTCATCCCAATTTCGTTCACAATTTCTACTGGATTTCACATTCAAATCAGATATCTATACTCAGAACCATGTAACACAATTAATTCACACTTTGAATTCATTCTAGTGTTCCATTAACAAAAACCCCATTTGTGCCCATTTATACCCAAAAGCGGATTTTGGTTTACACATCACTAAAATATGAATTGAATATCACAATTAAACATCACAACAAGTTAACCACTTGCCTTATGGGTTCGTAGGGTCTGATCCGAGTGTGATTCGCAAGGTTGATGATGAACTTCCAATAGGTTCCTTGTCTTGTCTCCAAAAGACTGCAATTTTGCAGCGAAATCACTCCCTATGGCTTCTTCTCCAAACCCTAGGTTCTCCCTTGTGTTTTCTGTAGTTTTCCTTTTCTTAGATATAGGTCTTAAAACACTAATCCCGTTTTTAGCCTAATGGGATTAATTAAAATGGCCCAACTATCCTGTGTGGGCCCGGTAATGCCCAAAAATACCCCGTGATCCATTTACTACTCCCGAGTACACTTTTCCGACTATCTCGGCCCATCCGGACTCAACCGTGTACTCAAAATCGACATCCGAATTAATTTATAAAAATCATTATCTCACACCCAAATTAGTCTATACCGACTCCCAGCTGAGATAAATAAATGTCACGTCACAAATACACGTTATGACGTAAATAAATTATTACTATTCACTTAGTAATTAATTTTTCCTAAATATTAACCATTTACTCTCCGATTAATATTTAAATAAATATTACCATAATTAATTCAATTAAATTATAAAACACAAGTAATTTAAAATTTCCCAAATTAATTAAATAATACATGCACAGAAATACGGGGTGTTACATACTCCCCCCCTTACAAAGGAGTTTCATCCCCGGATCATTCCTGCGGCGAATAACTATGGATACTGCTCTCACAAATCCTTCTCCCGGTCCCACGTATACTCATCAATACTGTAATGACCCCACTCCACCACATTCTAACTGGTGGTACTATCTTAGACTGCAGCTTGCGCTCCCATAGCTACGAGTCTCCCCTCATATGAGATGTCTTATTACAAGTCATTATCCTCAAATGGAACATGCCCAAAAGCTCAATTGTTCCTCCTGTATCCCTCCAGCTATGCCACGTGGAACATAACCCGTATCCGCTAAAGATGTTCTGGCAAACCCAGTAGATAAGATACCGGTCCCACCCTCTCAAAGATAGGGAAATGACCCACATGTCTCGATGCTAGCTCCCCTTTCTTGCCTAACTACATCACTCCTTTCATAGGAGACACCCGAACCAATACCTGGTCACAAATCTTTAACTCGATGTCCCCTGACAACATAGTGCCCCAGAAGATGAGCTTATACTCTGCCGGCTCCACTATCTCTTAGTTAAGAAATTACCCTCCTATATGGGTGTCAATTTTCTTGTTGCCAAAGTGCGTGACTATCTTCCAGGTAATTACCCGCATCCCTGATTAATCATGTTAGATTTTAACCTTTAAATCACGGTGATGTACCCCTCCTTACGTCCCTGAAATGTATGAAAGGATACAACTTACTTAATTCCCGCTGATGGACCATAAACCATCTCGGGTCCTAGCAGCTTGTTATTTCCTCACCTCTTATCTACCAAAGGTGGGTAATGAAACTTTTCCCATAAAGTCTCCTAAGGTGTCACGCAGACCAAACCGTTATGAGGCATCACACGTAGCTTTTCCTGTGGTAAATACTACTCCCGAATTACCCAAAAATCTAAAATTCACAATCATCACTTCTCGTCTACCCATTGACTTATGGGCGACACGTTCAACCCGATATGTAACTCTGTCCCGATCACCTCCTGACAATTTACCAACCTGAGCATTAATCCCTTAAATGGGACCGTAGAATTAAAAAAGAAATTTTCCTGGTTGATACCCTCCAATCAACCTCTTTCCATCCTTAAATGGTCTACCCAGCGACAAATTCACTATGTCTCATTCAACACCGATTCCCATGCTCAAGAACTCTATTCCTTGTACGATTTTCGTCGGACAGGAATCTATACCTTGTCTATGTGTAAAACCACTCTAGGTATATGACTAAGTGATACTCTTTTCTATCTTACCAAAAATGTGGGTTTCTCCCTTGCCTAGGGATATCTTATTACATAGGTCTCACCCACCTTCCCACTCCCTACGGTGGAGGTAGTTTTCCTTGATATACATAGTTCGACCGTTTCCTTTCTCACACGGATTTCAGTTCACTACACTTTTCCACTTATTCTCTGACTGCCTCACAGGCATATATTCAATATGTTTATTTACACATCCCTTTTATTTAAGACGACTCTGAAATCACACTAACCAAGGCGCTCATACACCCTATGTCCCGTGGTTAACCATATAAAATTTACCTTAATTAACTAGGGTGCCCATACCCCCTGTCCCCGTGCTCAACCACAGGAAATTTACCCGACTATGCTAGCCGTAACCCGTAGTATACTTCCAACTCGTAGTCATATCGCATACATGAATAATAATCGGGGTACCCAACCTATGTATTAACGACCAACCATCTGCCCACTTCCAACGTTGCGCTAAGTTTCATGCGTGGGACGTCTCGCAAAGAGAAATCCAAATAAGGACCCCCCCGATACACTATTATTTAACATTGTTGGTCATTAAGATCTGTTAGATCCTCAGTCCATAGTACGTACTCCCAAATACTTGTCTCTTAACACAAAAGCATATACACATACTATTATGTTACAAAAGACAACATAAAATACCGCGCCCTTAATATCACTAGTTCTTACGCAAAATAAATCCCGAGCTATCTCTCCCCGCTCGAAAAATAATTCTAACCACCCTGAATCGCTTCAGTACCTTCATACCGGGGAAAATAAAATAATACAAGACATTCTTATATGTCCTTCGCACCACACAATACAAGCTATACACACACACACACACATATATATATATATATATATATATATAGGTTAGTCTCCCTCGCAGGTGTCTAGTAGGAGTTATTTACAACCTGGTGTCATGAACACCAAAACTTACTATCATTATCCGTAATAGTTCACACCCATTGCTAACCAATCCATAGCGAGGAAAAATCACGCTTCCTTAACACTCAAACTGAGTAAATCTTATAAAGTATACCCTTTCAGTTTTCACACTTGCTCCCCTGCAGATAGGACCAAAGAGAGCCCCATTACCCCGTGGTAACCATATTGTTAATAGTAACACTATTATACACCCACCAAACTCGTCCCCCACGCGAATATAGTGCTGACAAGAATATTATGATCACTCGTGTCATGAAATTCACCCCATCTATCCGAGGATAAAACTCATACTTCCACTTGCCTATCCACCGGTGACCCAAATGGTTCCTGGACATAATATTCCCATCCGACTAAATCAAAATTTAGCAATTGTTGTCCCTACTGGGCATTCCCTTCTATCCCCTACCTCACTGTGGACATAATCAATTATTGTGATTTCGCTTCCACACATAAGACACCTCCCTGTGTTAATCCCCTGCCTCTGGCCCAAATGGCCATGTTGGGGTTGTCCTTCTCGCATACTTGGTAGTCTTGACCCTAAGTGTTAGTCCCGTTGTCCCTTAGGCTTCCCTAGCCTTATGGGACTCATTATTAGCCTCGATGACCCGGATCAAATCCACCGTCAATAGGTAGAAATTTACTTAATTTAAAACGACAAGATGGGTCCCTTTCTAGGTATACCCTTCCATCGTGCTTCACTAGCACCATTCAATCTCATTTCGTTCTTAGGTTAAACTATTGACGACTTCAACACTAGTCATCCTAGTCGGATTTCCCCTCCATTATTGTGTATTCTCACACTGTTCATTATCCATTTGAGGGTTCCTTTATCGTTCTCCGTATCTCCTTCGTCGGTTACAAAGTTCGCTTATACAATTTATCGTCTCTCTCACGATTAGTTACAATCTTACCCATTTCATAAATTCTGAAATTTCGCTCGCATCCTTATTGGAATAGCGGATGGACGGTCTTATGGTCACACCGTACCTAAAATTTCTCATTTGACTCCATATTTTCTCCTTCATACGTGGTGGCTGACTCTCTTACCACTACAACACCGCCCCACTGGGCTAAAAATATTATTCAAAATTTAGTCCGGGGTGTCGTCGCACACCACCCTACATAATTGTCTTTGGGTTATCTCTTCCCATTGAATTATTGCGCTACTCCGCTACTCGAATCCTTAGATGGCCCTTACAAAAGGGTCCTTCCACACTTTCCCCACCCCTTGCTAACTACGCCGGGTGAGACTGAAGGTGTATCACCGTTATCTACAACAGTGTTTTGGGAGACTATGGCTCTCGGGTGATTATTCTATCCCCACTGGCCTGAAAAAAAATCAAGGTGATTCCTATCACGATCACCATTTCCAGAATACCCCATGTCTTATGTTGAGCCTCTCCTCCTGCAATCCTCCTCTGACCCTCGTTGGTCGCCCAAAGAATGTTCGGTATACAAAGACCAACCAAACTCGTGTATGAATCACATCACTATACTTAATGGCATAAGAATGCGAGTCTCATACATAGAGGAATACAACAATCCTGTCATAAGGCTCTATATCAAAGAATTCTAAGTTGAAACATGAAAAGCCGCACAGATCCGAAGGACACTAGAACCTGATGCTCTAATACCATCTGTGACACCCCACCTAATTAAACCTCGGGTGATCAGTCCTAAACAAAATTAGAACAGGTTTCTCAGTTGGTTCATTCTTAGCATCACTGTCAAAACTTTTTAATTACTAACCACCTAAGTGAAATTAGACTGGTGCCAAAATTTTATCTTTCATTAATTCAATGAATTACTCATACGAAAATAAAGTATTAACAATCATGAGCTAACTGAATCCAACCATCACATATAATTAAGAAACTGGCCGAATAAACCATCGGTTAAAATCCAACAAAAATGTAAATATAGACAATAATGGATCTCAAGTATCTTAAGTAAATACTAAATCAAACCGTGAGCAACATGCTCGAATATCTGATAGAAAATACCTACACTAGGAATAGAAGGAATAGAGGCACCTATCCAAATCCTGCAACATCCACATATGCTGCAGAAGCGAATTCCTGGAATGAATCAAGCCTGACGTCCCTGTGGCTGGACACCTAAAAGGTTTTGAAAATATTTTATAGCAAGGGTTAGAACCCAAAAAATTTTCAAAACATTTAGCAAATGATTAACTTGTAGTAATAAAATATGCATGAATGTGCTTCATATTTTAATTAGTGTCGCACTCCCTTGAGGACAGAATCACCCCTCAACTAATGTGCACACCTAATGCCTCCTTTATATACCACCTAGTCCTCTACCCCGAAGCTAGATACTTGATATAACTCTTGTCAATCGCCCTACTTAATCCCGAGTATTTTAAACGCATGATTTATAAGTTATTTACCACCTTAACATAGTTAATCATATTTCCTTGAAAGCCATATAATGTTCACTAGTTATATAAATAATACTATTTTCTCCATGTTTTTGAAGTACTCGTATATAATTATTTACCCCATTATATACATAAAGTTATTTTACAACAATCACACGTATGTTGAATATGAATATACCCCATATATAATTACTTGCAAGACACTATATGTATTTAATGACCCGTATATAACTATATATCCCATTATCTACGTAGAGCCATATTACAACATTCACACATATGTTGAATATAAAAATAACCCATACTCCCGAGTAATAACTCACCGGATGTATTCTCTAATGTGCTATTCCACTTGATGTACTCGCATCACCTAGTTACCCCAAGTTAGAATCGCTCACTATCTTGGCCAAATAAAGACATAATGGAGGCGGTCATATTCTTTCCCTGAAAGTGAGATAAGCCCCTCACCCATATAACGGACGCTATGACCTGGGGATATACTCTCCCTGCTCCTCAAGCCAGGGGATTCACCCATATCGCGTAACCTTCCTTGATAGCACTAGAGTATATAAATTAAATAAATATCTAGTCACTGATATTTAATAACACACACAATATATATATATATATATATATATATATATATATATATATATATATATATATATATATATATATATATATATATATATATATAATAATTAGTTCCCGGCATTACCGTGCACAAAAATCCGTAGCATTAGCCTAAAATTTTCCCGAGTCTATAGTCCGACTCTAATTTAATTAATTTACACATTAACTAATTCATTTCTTTCCCGAGTCTATGGTCCGACTCTAAATTAATTAATTTATCCCTTAATTAATTTATTACCTTGGTGTCACTCAACCCATATGCCCGGACTCACTCACGTGGCCCGAAATTAAATATCCCCCGAGTCAAATCCCCGACTCCAAATTAATTAGTTTTCCTCTATCGTTAATTTAAATGAGTAGTGTTTCCCTACTAATATACCCGAACTTATTCACCCAGTCCGTTATTTTATTTCTTTGAATTTATTTCCCAAAATTCATTCGCAATGTGTCGCCCTTAATTCCCCCACCACTCCCAATTATATCCCTTTATATTTATTAAGAATTTAATCTCATAATTAATTTTTCTCTCTTAATTATGCTAGGAGAAATTTGCAACTAAAATCTTTACCCATATAATTCCATAAGTCAAACTGCCGAAAAACCTGAAGGGTCGATCGATCGTCCCCTAGCCGTCGATTGATCGATCGAACAGGTGGTTGTCTTCTCCGAGACTCTGTTTCCACCATTAACAAAAACCTCCAAGTTCTATCCTTTCCCCTGGTCTAACCCAAGCACAATCAACACTATATGTACATAGGAATAGGATCAAGACACTTTTAGAACTTCAAACTCAAATTAAATCTCACGATTTTCTACTTTTCCGAGTTGGGAAATTTTCAGGTTTTTACACGTTAAATCCAAATTCCATCAATTCATCTCAATTTCGTTCACAATTTCTACTGGATTTCACATTCAAATCAATGTATACTCAGAACCATGTAACACAATTAATTCTCACTTTGAATTCATTCCTGTGTTCCATTAACAAAAACCCCATTTTGTACCCATTTATACCCAGAAACGGATTTTGGTTTACACATCACTAAAATATGAATTGAATATCACAATTAAACATCACAGCAAGTTAACCACTTGCCTTTTGGGTTCGTAAGGTCTGATCCGAGTGTGATTCACAAGGTTGATGATGAACTTCCAATAGGTTCCTTGCCTTGTCTCCAAAAGACTCTAATTTTGCAGCGAAATCACTCCCTATGGCTTCTTCTCCAAACCATAGGTTCTCCCTTGTGTTTTCTGCCATTTTCCTTTTCTTAGATTTAGGTCACTAATCCCGTTTTTAGCCTAATGGGCTTAATTAAAATGGCCCAACTACCCCCGTGTGGGCCCGGTCATGCCCAAAAATGCCCCGTGACCCATTTACTACCCCCGGGTACACTTTTTTGACTATCTCGAGCCATCCGGACTCAACCGTGCACTCAAAATTGACATCCGAATTAATTTATAAAAATGCTTATTTCACACCCAAATTAGTCTATACCAACTCCCGACTAAGATAAATAAATGCCACGTCACTAATACACGTTATGACGTAAATAAATTATTACTATTCACTTAGTAATTAAATTTCCCTAAATATTAACCATTCACTCTCCGATTAATATTTAAATAAATATTACCATAATTAATTCAATTAAATTACGACACACAAGTAATTTAAAATTTCTCGAATTAATTAAATAATACATGAACAGAAATACGTGGTGTTACAAATTCCAGTCAAGATATTAACTCATAGGAGTATCAAAGAAGGAAATCTGAAGATAATGGAAATAAGTTTGGGACCATCTTGGATGGATCCCATAAGAACGTATATTAAGACCAGCAAGCTCCCCTTGGACGTCAAGAAGGCTAGGAATTTGCGTTACAAGGCATCCCATTACGTGGTGGAAGCCAGAATATTATACCAAAGGGGGTACATCATCTCGCTACTAAGATGTTTTCACCCCACAAAAGTCAATAAGGTGGTTAGAGAAGTGCATGAATGGTGTTACGTATCACACTGTGTTGGGAGGTCGTTGGTGAAGTGTATTTCAACTCAAGGTTACTACTGTCCTACCATGAAGGCCAATTATGAAGATTGCGTATGGAAGTGGGATAAATGCCAGAAATATGCCAAGATTAACCGAACACTGGGAGACCCATTGACACCGATCACATCGCAATGGCCGTTTGTGATATGGGGGATTGATCTGGTCGGCCCATTGCCAAGAACAGAAGGGAGGTTTAAACACCTGATAGTGGTAGTAGACTACTTTACAAAATGGGTGAAAGTCAAGCCCCTAGTCGAAATGCCTTATGAAAGAGTTTTTCCAATTCATCTGGAAAATAATCATATGTTGATATGGCATGCCCTATGCATTCATCACGGATCGTGGCATGCAATTTGATAACTAGGACTTTGAAGATTTCTGAACCATATCTAATATTCAAAGGTTGCACTCTGACCTGGGGCACCCACAGTGCAACAGTCAAATCGAGATCACTAACAAGACACTCCTGGATTGAATCAGAAAAAGGCTTGACGATGCTAAAGGTAACGTGATCAACGAGCTACACAGTATACTCTGGGCCTACAGGACCACCCCACGAACAACGCAGGGAGAAATGCCTTACCTGCTTGCTTTCAGTATAGAAGAAGTGGTCCCCGCTAATATAGGACTCCTCAGTCACAGGGTCCTCAAATTCAATTCCCTAAAGAGCAATGAGATGAGGAGATTGGACCTCGACCTGGTATAAGAAGTCAGGGAGAATGCAACACTACGTGTGGTTTCCTACCAGCAGAGAACTACCTGTTACTACAACCGATGCGTCAATTCGAGCCTAATTGAGCCTAATTGGCACAGCCCCTATCGAGTAATAAGTGGGGTGAGGCTTGAAACTTACCGTATTGAAACACTGGAGGGAAAGCAATTTAAGAATCCATGGAATTTGAAACACCTCCGAAAATATTACCAGTAATGTCATATTTACTTCAATTATATACCCAAAACTTTCGTACCAATAAAATGATAATTTTAGCCTTCATATTTTATTTTCTCATTCCATTCTGAAGTAAGATATGTGTGCACATATCTAACTATATAAACTGTATGACTTCGCTGAACAAACCTGTCACGAACAGAATAACCATTGCATGACTTCGTTGAACAAACAAGTCATGAATAGAAAAACCTGCCCGTTGTAAAAACTTGTTCTCATAAGTTTGTAAACAAGGAGCTTGACCTAACCTCAGTACAACCTCACGAGCCACGAATAAAGGTGGCTATCTTCTGTACTACCAAATAGGTCACGAACAGAAACATCAGTTGCTATTGTACCTAGACATGCAAAGTCTTATCATTCTCAAATAATATTTTACAATAAAATAAAGGCAAGAAGAATGATTAATTTCATTTAATTAAAGGATAGTGATACAAAACAAAACAATTTTTATAAATATTGTATCAATGTTCTTTCAAATCCCCAACAAAATAATAGAAGGGCTGACTAGCATCAAAAAGATCAAAATAAAAAGACAACACAAGAAAATCTTCATGAAAGTTCAGATAGCAGGAGCAGAAGGATTAGAAGATCCTTGGGCAAATTGAGTAGCCAAGGGATTGTCCACTGGGGCATCGTCACCATCCTCCCCAGTTAAAGCAGTGGCTTCCTCATCATCCCCTTGCCACTTGCCCACTTCTACAACAATGTTAGGATAGTTGGTTATTACTCTCTTATTTAGCTCTTCGTAACCATCCAAGAAAAAGATAAACCAATCAACATTATACTCAGTTGAAGACTTGTACTTTTGGACACCCATCGCATCAGTAGAGGTAAGAGCATCATGAGAAGTCTGTAACTATACAACCATAACATTCTTCTTATGTTCTTCCTTCTTCAAAGCCTCTTGGGAAGCTATGAGGGCATTATTCAGGCTCTAGATGGTGGAGTCATAGGTTTAAGATTTCTCCTTAAGAGTAATAACCTCCTCCTAGGCGTTGCTCACATCGACGGTCCTTGTCATTAACTGGTCATCCTTCACCTTTAACTCACCTGAAACCTCTTCAAAACCTTCCTTCAACATTTTGTTCTAGATAAAAAATTCTTTGAAGGCGTAATGGTTCACTACCGCCTTTTTCTTGAGGGTTGTACACGTTATGGCCCCTTGTCGACAAGAGAAAGAAGGTCATTAGAAACAATGGTGAACATAAAAAGTATAAATGATCAGAACGAAGGAAGAACTTACCAATGCCAGCCTGTGATGAACTAACCTTCACATAGAGTCTAGATCATACCCCCTCACAAAATAAAAATCTCTACTATGACCATAATAACCGTATAGGTCAACGACATTGTTGGCATGATAAAATATAGGTTCTTGGTCAACTTTCAGCTCCTCGTGGGAATTTTATGATCTGGATTAAAATTAAATTCAGGGACCTCTCTATAACGAAAGGTATAACCCGGACCTCTCACCAGCCTAGAAGGGTTAGCATATCCCCATCTTCAAACATTAACATCTTGCTCACTTGCTCAATATAAGGGGGTTAAGGGTCCTCTTCTATCCAATGGTAGGTCCTGAAGAATGCATAAGTGTCTTCCCCTTCGATTGAGCCCTAGCAACAATAAAAACTTATGTATATATTTAATGAGCAACCTGCTCGACTACCTTAGCATCAGTTGTAGCATCCTTCTTGGCCCTAACTTGACTCTACCCGACTTCTATCTTCTTTTGCCTAACTAAGGCCATGAATTTATGGTCAATACGATGATAATCCATTCCTAGCAGTTCTTCTGAAGGATACTCTTTTGCACCTGAGAAAAGATGAGTAGATAAATTAATTAACAGACTTGAAGCAGGGAAAATAAAAAAGAAGAGGTGGATATATGCTATACCTGCTTCAAAACCTGCCTCTCCACCAATAAACTGCTCGCTCACGTCAGTATGTGTTTCTCATAACACACACCCCTCCAACGGAACCTCAAATTCTTTAGGGGAAGTCCACCTAGGAGGGTGTGATATCCAATAATAATAAATTTTTCAATAGAAAATAAATTATCAAACATAGGGGGTTTCTTCTTATAGTATGACTCAATCAAGTCGATCAAAGCCTTAGCAAGTCTGGGGGCTCACTTCACTGAAATAGACAGCAGAGTAGAATATCAGAGTAGTGATACGATTAAAATGAGCAATGAAACAAAATGTAAGAAAAACTTTTACCTATTCGGTTGGGCCCACCCCATACTCTGGGGACCCTACATGACTTATCCTGCTCATGGGACCTAAACTCTGAGTCCCCCTTTACGAACATATACTGGCACTCCCAACTATGATTACTAGTCTGAACTACGATAATGTGACACCCCGACCAATAAAATACCGGGTGATCAGTCCTATATCAAATTAAAATAGGAATCTCATCTAGTTTATTCTTAGCATCATATAATGTCTTTCCACTACTAACGTTTATTAGGTATTATGCGCATAGCATTTCACAACAAAGCCCAAAAAAACTTTTCCCAATGCATTAAACACTAGCATTGTCGTTCATTAATTTTTGTAGACCCGAGCATATAACCGGGACACCCAAAACTCTGCCCCTGTACTCAAAGGTCTAATTGTCGACTCCCGCATCTCTAAAGGAGTTATATAATGCCGCGCTCACACTATCTTGAAGTCCTAAGCGCTAAGTCACTAACGAGCTAAATCTCTTTGCTCCATGGTCAATCCGCCATGCCCCGAATCACATCAGTAAAAATCCCTGCGAACTGGGATATAATATACTAGACAACCCTACCCTCTGAAGTCTATTTTATAAAATATTTTTGTGATCCCAACCTTATTTCTGGTGGAACCTCGCAAAGAATACACATCCTGTCCTGGAATAGCGAACACGATAGTCTTACTGTAACCGTCCACTATCGCTTACCCGTCGCTAACCAATCTATACCCAGGATAAAATCATGCTCGCATAACACTTATCAAAATGATTTACCTTATAAAATGTTCACACCTTCTCCTCTGTAGGGTAAATAAAAGAGATCCACGTTACCCCGTGATAAACATATACATAATAGTAACACTATGATACACCACTAAACTTGCCTCCCTTGCGAATATAGTGTTAAGAAGAATATTGTGACCACTCGTGTCACAAAGTTCGCCCCATCTATCTGAGAATAAGACTCATACTTCCACTCGTTGATACACCAGTGGCCCAAATGGTTACTGGACATAACATTCTCATCCAATCGAGCCAAAACTTCATAATTATTGTCCATACTAGGCATCACACTCCTATCACCTGATTCACTATGGACATAATCAATTGTTGTGGTCCTACTTTCCACACGTAAGACACTTCCCTGTGTCAATCCCCTGTCTCTGGCCCCACTGGCCATGTGGGGGTTGTCCTTATCACGTACTTGGTAGACTTTACCCTGATTGCTACCCCCGTTATCCCTTTGGCTTCGCTGGCCCCATGGGACTTATTGCTGGCCTCGACGACCCTGATTGAATCCACCGTCACTCGGTAGGAATTTCACTGATCTAAATCATATAAATGGGTTCCTTTACGAAGTATCCCCTTGTGGTGCCTCACTAACACTTCTAAATACGATCTTGCCTTTTGGTCAGATATTCCACCTCCTTTGGCTTCCTTCTCACTGAATTATTGATATCAAATCGAAAACATACTACCTTGATGACTATAGACCCAGTCATCCAAGCCGGATTTTTCCATCCACGCTTGTGTATTACCCACGAGTCCATTATTAACTCATGGAACCCTTATTGACCTATGCATCCACCTCGTTGGGTACGAAGTTTGTTGCATAATTCAACTTTCCCTTATGCCCGGCCCTTCTTAAGTAAGTACTGAAATCTCCTTTGCCTACCGGTTCAAACGGATGATGTGAAGATTTGTGGTCAAACCTCACCCTAAATTTCTTATTATTTATGGTATTTCTCCATGGTTGTGGGGACTGAGTCCTACCACGACAACACCGCCCCACTGGGCTAAAAATTTCATTCAAAATTTAGTCCTGGGTGCCACCGCACACCACCCTACACAATTGTCTTTGGGTTATTTCCTCCCATTGACTTATCGCGCTACTCTGCTACTCGAGTCCTTATAGATAGCCCTTCCAAAAGGGTCCTTCCACACTCTCCCCACCCTTTGCTAACTACGCTGGGTGAGACTGAAATTGTACCACCGTTATCTACAACAGTGCTTTGGGAGACTATCACTCCCGGGTGATTATTCTATCCCCGCTGGCCTGAATAACAATCAAGGTGATTCCTATCATGACCACCATTTCTATAATACCATATATCTTCTGTTGAGCCTCTCCTCCTGCAATTCTCCTATGGCCCTTATTGCTCCTCCCAAAGAATGTTTGGTATACAAAGCCCAACCGGACTCATGTATGAATCACCTCACTATACTTGATAGCAGGAGAACATAACTCGCATATGTAGAGGAATACAATAACCCTATCATAAGGCTCTACATCAAAGAACGTTAAGCTGAAACGTGAAAAGACGCACAAATCCTAAGGAAAATAGAACCTGATGCTCTAATACCATCTGTGACACCCCGTCCAATAAAATACCGGGTGATCAGTCCTATATCAAATTAAAATAGGAATCTCATCTGGTTCGTTCTTAGCATCACTGTCAAAAACTTTTTAAAACTTACTAACCACCTAGTATTCAAAAGCTGATGTCAAAATTTTAATCTTTTTATTTAACAACAACAATCATATAAATATCAATACGAACCATTCACACAAACCATGAATCTAAAGCAATACTAAATAAATCAATAAATAACCGGCCGAATAAACCATCGACAAAAAACCAACATCCACTAATATAATCCAACAAAGAATAGTAACCAGTACAAAGTCCGACTGAAATGAAAATAGCAGGGGCAACATACCCGAAAGAAATACCAAGATGCATCCTACTCTAGGAATGAAATGACTTAAGCGTCTATGTCCAAATCCTGCAACATCCAAACCTATTGCAGCTACGCATCCCTGGAATAAATATTCAAGTTTGGCATCCCTGTGGCTGGATACCTAAAAGGTTTTGAAAATATTTTTCAAGTATGGGTCAGAGCCCAAATTCCTTTTGAAAATATTTTGCAAGTGAATTAAAATATAACAATTAAAATGTATGAATGCTCTTCATATTTAAGTTAGTGTCGCACTCCCTTGAGATACATCTCACCCCTCCTCTAAAGTGCACACCTAACGCTTTCTTCCTGTCCCTCATAGTTACACCACCCCGTCTAACTAGCCTTGTCATGAAACTCCTTGAACTCTACTCTAACCCGAGTAATTTGGATCTTTACTTCGTAAGTTATTCATTGCATTAACTTAATTAATCATTTCTTAAACGTCATATAACATTCACTAGTTATATAAGTAATACAAATTCTCTTCATGTATGTAATTACCCGTATATAATTATCTACTCCATTATATACATACAACTATATTCCATAATTATTCATATGTTGAATATAAATAAAACCGCTCTTAAAAGCCATATAACATTCACTAGTTATATAAGTAATACAAATTCTCCTCATGTATTTAATTACCCGTAGATAATTATCTACTCCATTATATACGTAGAACTATATTCCACAATCACACATATGTTGAATATAATTAAAACCATCCTTCCGAGTAATACCTCATCGGATGCATTCTCTAAAGTGTTATCTTCCCAGGTCTACTCAGTTCCACCTGGATTTCTGAGATAGCTATCCACCGCCGAATCAGAACATAGAAATATAAACGTATTGGAGGCGATCATATTCTCCCAAGTGTGAAGACAATCATCTCAATGCCCACCTCTATTTGGACGCTATGCCTTGGGGATATACTCGCCCTACTCCTCAAGTTAGGGGATTCACCCACATTGCGCAACCTCCCCCGATAGCACTAGAGCATATAATTCTAAATAAATACCTAGACACCAGTATTTATGAGCACACAATATATATCACTACACCAAAATGGGAAAATTGGCACCCTTTCAGCAACTAGCCTTGTCATGGTCATTGACCGTGACAATTCTCTAAAGTTTTCATGGTCAATGATCGTGACATGACCTTGACAAATCTGTCAGCAAAAATCCCCTTCCCCTCCTTTTTCCTTCACCGCGTTCCCTCTAATTTCTCTCTCTCTCTTTACGCGTTGCTCTCCCTCTCTCTCTCGACTTTCAGGTTGGTTTCTCTCTCTCTCTCTCTCTCTCCCATTTATATGTGTGTGTGTATATATGTGCGCGCGTGTGTGTGTGCATGTGTGTGTGGTGGGGGGTGGGGGGTGGGGTGGGTGGGGCTGTGTGTGTGTGGTGGGGGGTGGGAGGGGGGCAGGGTGTGTGTGTGGTGGGGGAAGGGGGTGGGGCTAAGGGGTGGTGTAGTGTATATACTATCACACTACCGTGTATATACTATCACACTACCGTGTATATATATATATATATATATATATATATATATATATATATATATATATATATATATATATATATATATATATAATTTAATCCCGGCTTTACCGTATACAAAGTTCGTAACACTAGCCAACATATTTTCAAGTCTATGGTCCGACTCTAATTTAATTAATTTACCCATTAATTAAGTTAATATCTCCCCGAGTCTATTGTCCGACTCTAATTTAGTTAATATGCCCATTAATTAACTTAATATCTCCTCGAGTCTATGGTTCGACTCTAATTTAATTAATATACTCATTAATTAATTTAATATCTCCCTGGTGTCACACAACCAATGTACCCGGACTCGCTAACCTGGCCTGAATTTTCATTTCTTAGAACATACTCCTCAAAATTCCATTATAAAGAGAACGCTCCTAATTAAATAATATTTAACAATTTATTATATCATCCTATAATAAATTATTCCAGCTATAAGCTTTAATTAATTATACCCCCTTAATTAATCTATTATCATGGCATCACTCAACAAAAATATCCCGACACCCCCTTGGTCCATAATACAATATCCCCAAATCTGAGGTTTTTAATTTAGTCAATCTTCCCATATTTTTAAAATGCCGTTTTGGAGCATTTTAGGGCCGTTTTGGAAAAAGCGGATTAGAGAACGAAAGTTAGAAAACGCCATTTTCTAGAGGGCAGCATGGACAGAATCGCCATTAACAGCTTGTGTGAAGCTTTTTACCCAAAATTATTCACTAAAATCCTTACGAATAAAAACCTGTCCCAATAACTTGATTTGTAACTTCCCCAAATCAAGACCCAATTTGTATTAACCCAATCTAAAAATCATTTGTATAACACCTACTATGATATTAATCTCTCCGATTAATATTTAAATAAATTGGGTCATAACTAATTTAATTAAATTACGACACACAAGTAGTTTAAAAATTTCCTGAATTAATTAAATATTAAATGCACAGAAATACGGGGTGTTACATGTAATCATTCTATGCTCAGTCCTTCGGGGGAAGAAATAATAATATCCAGGGGCTTTTCCATTATATTTTTAGCCATGAACATATTTAAAGATGCCCCCCATCAAAACAAAGCCTGTCTTGAGCTTCCAAAACATTATGGACCCTAAGATAGTCCTATAAGCTTTGGGGGTAATTGGGTCAAAGTCACCCCATAACCTCTCGATATCGAGCGAATAATAAGATGTAAAGTCAACCTCAACCCCACATGGCGAGCCCAAAAGGGGAGGCAAACCTCATCGCCATCCCTCACAGAATAACACCTTTCCTTAGGATTAGAAAGTCTTGCCTTAATAGCTATGGGAAGAGCAAACCTTTCCCTCAATAAATTAAGTTCATCATTATTAATGGTTCACTCATACCACCGATTATCAGTCTCATTAGGATCATAGGAATCAGATGACCCAGAAAATCCATCTTCTTCCTCCTCTATTGTAAGGCCCTAAAACGTGATTATGAATGGTAATTATATGATTAAGTATAATTTAGAAGTTATAAGTTGGTGAGTGGTGTTAAACATGTTAATTATCGCATTTGGGGGATCCATGCTCATGTGATGAATATGTGTTACTTACATTAGATGCTAATCGAGATTATAATCGGGGATAACATGATTAGAGCATATGATTAGTTATGTGGCTAAATCAATTATGAATTATGTCTTTAATTCATCATTATGGTTCTAAAAGTAAATTAGGGTGTTGGTGCGAAATTGACAATGTTTGGTTGCCAAATGTGAAAGTTTTGAAATTGTTGGTAAATTGTTACTTTCCTGTTCGAGCCCCCCAAATTAGGCATACTAATTTTATGATTTTGGGAAAACATAAAATATGAAAGTTATAGATATATGAATTAGGGTTGAACACAACAAACGGTGTGTTAAACAGTGATTCGAACAAGAAGTTATACCGAAAGTACGGAACAAGGGCAAATCTGTCCATCCCTTAAGTGATATTTGTCTTATTAGCACAACATGTGCTATTTTTTGATTGGTTAGAGGGTGGGCCATGGTTTTGACGACAAAAACTTCTTAAAACAGCCCCTTTTTTCATCCAATTCAGCCACAAAAAAGTGTTTTGCCTAAAGAGAGAGAAAGAGAAGAAAGTTAAGGAAGAAATCGTTGGAAAATTTTCTATAAATCGAGGAATCTTTGTAAGATAATTACTTCTTTATTAAAGTTGGTCACATGGATGAGATCTAAACTTATTATATTTTTTCTTATTATTTGAATAAATATTTTTATGATACCCATTTTGCCAAATAGTGTTAAAACAATGATGATTTAAGAACCTATGTAATAACGCGTATTAGGATCGTAAATGCTAACTTTAAAGTTCGAGATTTGAATTTCCTTCTCGTGAAGATTTTTTATTTAGAAAATTCATTTTTATTATGTGTGTATATATTATAACATTTTATTATATGTTTCCATGATTGATGCCCAAGGTGGAGGTTATGTTTGCTTGAAAATGTTAACTTATGCTTTAATGTTCTATTCTGATCTAGTTGTGCTAAAAATGGAATAAATCATGGAATACATATTGAAATTGATAAATTCCAGTTGGTTATAAAACTAAACTCATAAATGTATAACATATCCAAAAATTGTGTAAAAATATAAAGAAATGGACCTTTGGTGATAGTTTGAAGTTTTGGCATAAAATCTGCCCCAAAGGAGTAAGTATGCATACCAGGTGTTTGACGTTTTGCTCGACATAGCAAATGAATCCTAAAAAATATGAAACATTAATTTTGCATTATTCAATGTGTTTATTGATATTGGGTGGAATATCATGCAAAGTTATGATGTAAAAAAAGTATGAACATTCCTGGAAGAAGAAGTTTTGTTATCGTTTTTCTTGAGAAACAATTTGGAAAAGGGTGTAATGAAATGGGCATAACTTTGTCTAGAAAATTTGTAGTTTAATTCCATAAATTGTGTCAGAACCCTAATGAATAAGGTATTATATAAATGTAAAGTATCATATTTAATTACTTTTCAGTTATGTTAGATTGACCAGCTGATGTGATGTGTTACTGAGTTTAATGTGATTTGGTGTATTCAAACACTAATGATTGAATTGTTAGGTGGGGAAGCGACTAACACTACCATACCAAGGAAATAGTGTTGGTATTGATATTAGTAACAAATTAAAGGTGAGTGACCTATCTTATGAAATATAGATACTGATATGTTCATATGGAAATGTGTGGTTAAATACATGTGTTAAAATGTTTATGGGAGTGATGTTGTATTTATGAAACATATACATATGATTAAGAATGTTAAGTGATGTTATATAGTGTTATGGATTATGGAGGATCCTTTATATAATGTTAAGGACTATGGTGTGTCGTACGGGATGTGGCGGTCCCGTTAATCCAACTTAAAGGTTTGTTATACTCGGGCCTAATTATCGGATGTGGGGTTCCCCATTAACTGTGGTGGGTTAATTGGACTGTGGCGGGTTCAGGCTTGCGAGAGTTACACAATTTCTGCTGGGTTATAACATTAAAAAATAAAAATGGTTATGAAAATTGGTTATATGTGTGGTGTATGTGTGGTATAGGGTCATTCACTAAGCTTGTATTGCTTACACTCCTATAATATTATGTTTCAGGTATGGCTACCATTTGGAGTTCATTGCCAAGTTAGGATAATAACATGGGGGAGTGACGGATATCTAATATGGGTTGAATATAAACAAGATTTTGGGGTAAATTTTAAACTAAAGAACTTTTGTATGTAAAGTTGTTTAGTACTTGTAAAGTACATGTTAAGGTAGTTATGTTGTCATCCAAACATGCTTTTAAAAAAAATATGGTGCTATTTTCAGAGTGAATTAAAGTAAAGTATGCATTAAGGGATTTTATCTGTAAATTAAAGGACAATTTTAAGTTTATTAAGTCGGGGTGTGACGAGCATAGTTATTAGGTTTTGGATAGGGTGTGAGGATCTAGATTGGCAGTGGACATAGTAACTATTTTGAGTCATAAGTATTCAGTTTCAACTGATAGATTTACGTATGTTGGATTCCTGAGGCGTGAACACGAAGGGTTTGTTATTAAGTTTTTAATTGTCTTTATAGACTAACATCTGTCAGCTATACACATATATTGTTGTACGTGATATGAAATGTAAGGATCTTGCATGAAATGAAATAAGATGTTAAGGTTTATTCAGGGCTGACAGTGACTACAGGTATTTTAATATAACGCATTGCATTATTTATATGGTGTATGAACAAATGTGTCATTGAAGGATTTTTTTTAAAGACACAATGTGGTATACAAATTGTGAAGTATTGGAAGTGATCTTTTTTTTATACTGGTATATGTGTTCTTGACAAAAATTATGAAGTATTATAGGTGATCTCTTCCTATGCTGGTATATGTGGACTTAAGTCGTGTTACGTATATCATTATGAACGAGTGCACTCGTCACCTGTATTGGAGAGTGATGTACAGGAATACATATTCCGTTAAAGGATGGGAAGTGAGGAGAATTATTGTTACATGATCATAATGAGACTTAAATTGTTGGAGTGTGAATAAAAATTAAGATTCACATAGTAAATGTTAAATGATAAGGTTAGTAGTTGTATATGTTTATATTTAACATGTAAAAAGGTACGAAATTCAATAACTAGTCAATATATCACAAATGATCATAATATGAATTCATAGTGAATTATTACAAGTAGAATAAAGAGTAATGAGAGTTGAGATATACGTCTTAAATAATATGAGTACATTTAGTGGAAATTACTCTTGTGATGTTTTGAAACGCCTATATGAATAGTAAAGTTGAGATGAGGTGTTAAAGAGTTAGAAGTTTAAAAATATTAAAGAGTCCTTTTAAGAATATGTGTTGTAGATGAGTATGGGAAAGATGTTAGTCAGGTTTAAATATGTACAACTAGTTTGGGGGATATTGAGTTGTATTTGTCATTGCGAGTATGTGTTATAACTAAGAGTACGTCATATAAAGAATATAATTAACATTATATGGAGTTACCAAAAAGTATGTGTAAGGACAATGTGCTATGTGAGATAACTAAGGTATTTGTACAGGTTATTTGAAAGAGATACGACATATAATAGTTAGATAAGTATTATGGGGTTGGTAAGTATGGTTAAAGTTCCAAGTGGCGATGTTATGTTTAACATCCATGTTATCAAATGGGTAGGATGAGTGTATTAATGATGTTGTGTAAGACTATCATATTAATAAGAATTGAAGTAAGATTATGATTGTAAAGTTATTGTGTTGGATAAATGACTTGTAATGGTCATTGTATGTTTCGTTAAAGAACAATTAAATAATACTAAAAATAAGGAATATAGTGAGAAGTTATATTGAATTTATAGTGCATGACTACACAAGATACATGAAAGTGAATATGGAATATTAGTTAAAATTATACATTTGGTGAATGATTGTTCATTATCGATATGTGGAAAGTAGTGAGGCTATCTTTAGATTAAGGATTATAAGAACGATATTTAACAAACTCTAAAACTTCAGAGATGATACGGATAGTAGTCAAAGTCGAACACATATATTTGGTATTGAGTGGAAGATGAGAAGATGACATGTAAGAAGTTGGTATTGTAATATGATGTTTATAATTTAAAGAAATGAATGGAAGTTGGAGAGATAAACTATAAGAAGTTAGTCTGGTAATAGAATATTTTTTATTTGTAATGTTACACGATGATAAGGATAAACTATATGAATGAAGTGAGAAATGTACAGAATGATGTTTGGTTTATTAAGAATGTTTACTCATTGTTAATATAAGAGGATACAATCGATAATATATTATGTGTGAATGCTCGAAATACGTATATAAAAGTATGTAGTAATATATGTGTTGGGAATTAGCTTTCATTGATAAGAAATCACTAGACGATTATCCTTACGTATGAATGATAAAGACGCTTATGTGTTGATAGCTCCTGGTTCTACATTTTCTTTTGTGTCTTTGTTTATTCTGTTGCATCTTAATAAACCACTATCATCATTATATTCTAGTTTAGCTATTATTACTCCAGTAGGGAGGATTGGTTTTTATTGATAGGGTGTGTAGGGATTGTATGGTGCGAATAAGTGAAAAGGAGTTATTAGTTGACTTACTACCTTTCGATATGCGTGACTTTGATGTGATATTGGGTATGGATTGGTTGTCCTCATATTATGTATGTTTAGATTGCTTTAGAAGGGAGGTAGTGTTTCGGTTACCGGGTGAACCTGGATTTAAATTTATTAGGGAACGGAGTGTCACCTGCGTATTATTTTACAGACCTTGTGAGAGAAGAAGTTATATGCTAAATTTTCTAAATGTAAATTTTCGTTAGATCAAAGTAGTATTTTGGGGACATGTTATTTTTGTTGATGGAAATTGTGTTTCTTGAAAAGAAGATGGATGGAATTTATAAAGGATTATAACTACACAATACATCACCATCCGAGTAAGGCTAATGTTGTTGCTGCAGAGTATTTTGTATTTACCGTGTTCGACTTGACCTGCTGAGAGAGTTAACTTTAATGGGGATAAAATTAACTTTGAATGAGTCTTGTGGAATACTAGCACATTTAAATGTTAGACCTATGCTGATAGATTGGGTACGACAATCACAAGTAGGAGATATATAATTGGAGAAAATTAAAGACAATATGAAAAAGAGTAAAGCAAATAAATTTTCTTTTCATAATGATGACATTGTTATGTATGATAACCGTTTGTGTGTACCTAATGTGCCTGATTTAAGGAGAATAATTTTAGAGGAAGCCCACTGTTAGTTATATGCTATGTATCCAAGAAACACATATCTTTATAGAAATTTGAAATAATGTTATTGGTGACCGGGAATGAAACACGACATTGTAAATTTTGTTGCTAGATGTCTAGTTTGCAAGGCGGAGCATCAGAAGCCTAGTGGTTTACTACCATCCTTACCTATTCCTGAGTGGAAATAGGAACATGTTACTACCGATTTTGTTATAGGTTTACCAAAATTATCATGAGGGTTTGATTCTATTTGGGTTATCTTTAATAGATTGACTAACTTGATACATTTTCTTCTTGTTAAAGCTACTTATTCCATGGATATATATGCCAACATATATGTGGATGAGATAATTAGATTACATGGTGCACCTAGTGCTATTATCTCTGATAGAAATCCTAAATTTACTTCATAGTTTTAGCCTAGTTACAACAACTTTTGGGGACTAAATTGAAATTTAGTAAAACTTTTCATCCTCAGACTGATGGGCAGTCAGAGAGAATGATCCAAACACTCGAAGACGTGTTACAAATTTATGTATTAGAGTTCAAGGGAAGTTAGGTTGAACACTTGTCACTAAGGGAGTTGCTTATAATAATAGTTATCATTTGAGTATTGAAATGGATCCTTATGGTGCCTTGGATGGGAGGAAGTGCAGGTGCCTAGTGTGTTGGACCAAAGTAGGAGAAGGAAAAACTACTTGGACTAGAAATTGTGCAACTGACTACTGAAAAGATAAATCTTATTCATAATCACTTGAAGGCGGTGCGGAGTAGACAAAAAGGTTATGCAAACAAAAGAATAAAGGATTGAAATTTGAGGAAGGTGATCAAGTATTCCTGAGTGTTTATCCATGGAGAAGGGTTATGAGATTTGAGAGCAAGGGCAAATTAACTCCTAGGTACGTTGGCCCTTATGAAATAGTAGAACGAGTTAGAATCACAGCTTACGAATTGGCTTTTCTACAAGAATTGTTTGGGATATACGATGTTTTTCATGTATCAATGTCACATATGTGCCCGATCATTCACCAGTGTTTATTTCACAACCGATAAAGCTTAAAGATGACTTGACCTACATGGAAGAACCAATCGCTATTGTTAATCTAAGGAGTAGTTGTTACATCAAAAAAATATTCCGTTAGTAAAGATAATGTGGGAAAGTCAAAATGTGGAGTATGCCACCTGGGAAAGAGAGAATAACATAAAGGTGTAATATCCTCATTTGTTTGGTAAGTTTTTATGCGTTAAATTTCGAGGACGAAATTTTTATAAGAGGGGTAGAATTGTAAGGCCATCAAACTTGATTAGGAATGTTAATTATATGATTAAGTATAAGTTAGAAGTAAAAAGTTGGTGAGTGTAACAATCCGCGTAATTTTGGGCTATTTTAATTAATTTCTCGAAAATGGAGGAAAATAAAGTTTTTGATAAAATTATTTTTATTGCTCAAATATGTTGGTTATTATTTTTAAAGGCGATAATTTCAAACGGTTTCGAAATCGGAGTTAAAACGGATTTTAAAATGATTTTTAAATGTTTTTAACTCTTGGAGTTGTTTTGACTTCCAACTCTTCATTTTTTTGCCTTATTTAAAGGAGTCTTTTGGATTCCAACTCTTCATTTCTTTTCATTATAAAAGGAAGTCGTGGGCAAGCCTTTTTAACCTACTTTTGGCACAAATTTTGGCAGCAAATATATTTTATATTCCTCTTATTTTTATATACACATTGGCCCTTGAGATTTGTGAGTTCCAACCTTAGATTAAGGGTGTTCTTGGGGCTATTTTGTTGGATGTTCTTGGAGAAGCTTTTGTAGATCTTTTGTGTTGATCTTGAGGATGTGATCATTGGTTTCTAATCATGGTTTGAGGTATGGGGCTTTACACAATATGCTATTTAAATCTCGCGAGTGTCATTCTCTTTGAATTCTTTTTTAATTGAACTCATATTTGAATTGATAAATTCATTTAAACCTAGAAAATAATTGTTGAAATTATTTTGATTCATGTGGTATCATTATATTGTTGATGAGCACGTTGTCATGAGATTTTAATATGGCACGGATGTTGAGTACCCGCCAAAATACCTATTCCCGGGCTATGGCTTGATAAAGCATATGCGAATGGGGTGAGGCCTGGTGACCCATTGATGTGTTGTTGAGAAATTATATTGATAAATGCTTTGAGATATGCATTTTGATTTGGATATTCGTACTCGTGTTGTTACGTTTTATTCATCGCTAACATATATTTGTTGAGCATATTTCCTGTCGTATTGTGTACTTCCCCATATTTTCTTTTAGTGGCAGGTTTGCGTGGATTTTGGGGGGCTATGGAGATTGGTTTTAGCGAGGATTGTTTGGGAAAGATTTGTATTATTTTGATGTATAGAGCATTGGAGATTTGTATTTTTTATTCAAGAGACTTGTTGTAATTGAAGAAATTGAGATTTGTAATTTCTCTTTTGTTGTTGTGGGACTTAGATGCTCTATACCTTGTCACTTGTGGATTTGGATTTATTTTATTGCATTAGCGCTCTGTTTGTTCTCCCCGGGCGGGCGGGGTGTTACAAATGGTATCAGAGCTTAGGTATACGGCAACCCTCGGTGCTTGGGTTTTGGGTTCATTGCGTGGTTAGCAATTTTTGGAGATAGAAAATTTTAGGTGATATTCGTGATAGGTTTAGAGATTAGAGGTGAGGAATTATTTTTGGAGACAACATTATTTTTGGAGATTGTTAGCCTGGTTTTTTGAGAGATAGGCATTCGGCTAATTTCGAGGGCGAAATTCCATTGTTAGTGGGGAAGTGTAACAACCCGCGTAATTTTGGGCTATTTTAATTAATTTCTGGAAAATGGAGGAAAATAAAGTTTTTGATAAAATTATTTTTATTGCTCAAGTATGTTGGTTATTATTTTTAAAGGCGATAATTTCAAACGGTTTCAAAATCAGAGTTAAAACGGATTTTAAAATGATTTTAAAATGTTTTTAACTCTTGGAGTTGTTTTGACTTCCAACTCTTCATTTCTTTGCCTTATTTAAAGGAGTCTTTTGGATTCCAACTCTTCATTTCTTTGCATTATAAAAGGAAGTCGTGGGCAAGCCTTTTTAACCTACTTTTGGCACAAATTTTGGCAGCAAATATATTTTATATTCCTCTTATTTTTATATACAAATTGGCCCTTGAGATTTGTGAGTTCCAACCTTAGATTAGAGGTGTTCTTGGGGCTATTTTGTTGGATGTTCTTGGAGAAGCTTTTGTAGATCTTTTGTGTTGATCTTGAGGATGTGATCGTTGGTTTCTCATCATGGTTGGAGGTATGGGGTTTTACACAATATGCTCCTTAAATCTCGCGAGTGTCATTCTCTTTGAATTCTTGTTTAATTGAACTCATATTTGAATTGATAAATTCATTGAAACCTGGAAAATAATTGTTGAAATTATTTTGATTCATGTGGTATCATTATATTGTTGATGAGCACGTTGTCATGAGATTTTAATATGGCACGGATGTTGAGTACCCGCCAAAATACCTATTCCTGGGCTATGGCTTGATAAAGCATATGCGAATGGGGTGAGGCCTGGTGACCCATTGATGTGTTGTTGAGAAATTATATTGATAAATGCTTTGAGATTTGCATTTTGATTTGGATATTCGTACTCGTGTTGTTACGTTTTATTCATCGCTAACATATATTTTTTGAGCATCTTTCCTGTCATATTGTGTACTTCCCCATATTTTCTTTTAGTGGCAGGTTAGCGTGGATTTTAGGGGGCTATGGAGATTTATTTTAGCGAGGATTGTTTGGGAAAGATTTGTATTATTTTGATGTATAGAGAATGGGAGATTTGTATTTTTTATTCAAGAGACTTGTTGTAATTGAAGAAATTGAGATTTGTAATTTCTCTTTTGTTGTTGTGGGACTTAGATGCTCTATACCTTGTCACTTGTGGATTTGGATTGATTTTATCGCATTAGCGCCCCGTTCGCTCTCCCCGGGCGGGCGGGGTGTTACAGTGAGGAGTGTTAAACATGTTAATTATCGCATTTGGGGGATCCATGCTCAGGTGATATATATGTGTTACTTACATTAGATGCTAATCGAGATTATAATCGGGGATAACATGATTAGAGCATATGATTAGTTATGTGGCTAAATTCATTATGAATTATGTTTTTAATGCATCATTATGGTTCTAAATGTAAATTAGGGTGTTGGTGTGAAATTGTCAATGTTTAGTTGCCAAATGTGAAAGTTTTGAAATTGTTGGTATTGCTACTTTCCTATTCGAGCCCAAATTAGGCATACTAATTTTATGATTTTGGGAAAACATAAAATATGAAAGTTTTAGATATATTAATTAGGGTTGTAACACAACAAAATTTATGTTAAACAGTGGTCTGAACAAGAAGTTATATCTAAAGTACGTAACAAGGGCAAATCTGTCCATCCCTTAAGTGATATTTGTCTTAATAGCACAACATGTGCTATTTTTTGATTGGTTAGAGGGTGGGCCATGATTTATCTGACTTAAACTTCTTAAAACATCCCCCTTGTTCATCCAATTCAGACATGAAAAAGAGTTTTGCCTAAAGAGAGAGAACGAGAAGAAAGTTAAGGAAGAAATCGTTGAAAAAATTTCTATAAATCGAGGAATCCTCGTAAGGTAATTGCTTCTTTATTAAAGTTGGTCACATGGATGAGATATAAACTTGGTATATTTTTGTTTCTGATTTGAATAAATATTTTTATGATACCCATTTTGCCAAATAGTGTTAAAACAAGGATGGTTTAAGAACCTATGTAAGAACGCGTATTAGTATCGTAAATGCTAACTTTAAAGTCCCAGATTTGAATTTCCTTCTCGTGAAGTTTTTTTATTTAGAAAATTTATTTTTATTATGTATGTATATATTAGAACATGTTATTATATGTTTCCACGATTGATACCTAAGGTGGAGGTTATGTTTGCTTGAAAATGTTAAGTTATGCTTTAATGTTCTATTCCGACCTAGTTGTGCTAAAAATGGCATAAATCATGGAATACATATTTAAATTGAGAAATTCCTGTTGATGATCAAACTAAACTCATATATGTATAACATATCCGAAAATTGTATAAAAATACGAAGAAATGTACCTTTGGTGATAGTTTTAGGTTCTGGTATAAAATCTGTCCCAAAGGAGTAAGTATGCATACCAGGTGTTTGACGTTTTGCTCAACATAGTAAATGAACCCTAAATATTGTGAAGCATTAATTTTTAATTATTCAATGTGTTTATTGATATTGGGTGGAATATCATGCGAAGTTATGATGTATAAAAAGTATGAACATTCCTGGAAGTAGAAGTTTTGTTACCGTTTTTCTTGAGAAACGATTTGGAAAAGGGTGTAATAAAATGGGCATAACTTTGTCTAGAAAATTTGTAATTTAATTCCATAAATGAATAAGGTATTATATAAATGTGAAGTATCACATTTAATTACTTTTCAGTTATGTCATACTGACCAACTGATGTGTTGTGTTACTGAGTTTAATGTGATTTGGTGTATTCTAATACTAATGATGTTGAATTGTTAAGTGGGGAAGCGTCTAACACTACCATACCAATGAGACGCCCCACCCAATTAAATAGCGGAAGATTATTCCTGTACCAATTTTAAAACAGAATGTTCGGTTGGTTCATCCTTAGCATCACTGTCGAAAAACTTTTTAACATATTAATCACCTATTATAAAATTAAGTTAGGTGTCAAAACATTTCCAATTTTAATAAAACCAAGTAATCCATTTTCATTCAATCTTAAAATATAAACCATTCACCACACATAAGAATATGATAAATACTGAACATGAATCAAGTACTGAAATAAATAAGACTGGATAAAACCTCCCAGTTCAAAACTCCAAACCATAAAATAAACTGAATACAATATCTCTGATGAAGGACTAGAAGTGGGCAACACATGCCCTAGATAGGAAGTCTAGATGAAACTGAATGGAAAGGATAGATGCGTCTACTTCAAGGACCTACAACTTCCACAATAGCTTCATCATGTCAAGCAATCCAAATCTCTAAATCTGGTACCCCTGTGACTGAGCACCTGATATATTATATATATAGCAAAAGAGCTAAGAGATATGAGAAACGGGTCAGGGCCCGAGGTTTAAAAATGATTTAGTAAGTATTTAAAACTGGTTCTTAAAATAAGTCTTATACACATGTTAGATATCTTACTCTCACATGAGTTTCTCACCTCTTATCTATTGTGCATGCCTAACGTACATCTAATCTCCCCGTAGTTATACCACCCAGTCCAACTAGTCAGAACCCATACTAATACTAACCATGCTCACTAATAGTATTCCCGTATCGCCCATACAATACGCTATTCAAATAGTTTTTCTCACATACTAAGTTTCGTTATTCACCGTTTGAATGGTTAATCTTTTATCCACTAAGATTATTTTATTTCTCATTTCCATTTATCTACTAGTCTCACAAAGTAGAAAGTTACCCAACTACACTCATACATATATATAGTCTCTTCATCCCTATATATATAGACTAATCATGCACCTTTAGGTTAAGACCACTTGGTGCAATGTAATGATTATTATTATTACCAAGTCTACTAATTTCACACAGTAGAAATATTCACAAGTTCATATATATATATATATATATATTCACATCATCCCTATACATATATATATACTAATCCTGCACCCTCAGGTTAAGACCCATTAGTGCACCTATCAAGAAAATCATGCATCCCCGGGTTAGCACCCATTAATGCACCTATCAATAATAATCCAGCACCCCCGGGTTAAGACCCATTAGTGCGCCTAACAATAGAATCCTGAATCCCCGAGTTAGCACCCATTAATGCACCTATTAATAATAATCCAACAACCCCGGGTTATCACCCATTAGTGCGCCTAACAATAGAAATCATGCAGCATCTATCAATAATAATCCAGCACTCTGGGGTTATCACCCATTAGCGCGCCTAATAATAATCATTCTTGTACCTCCGGGTTATCACCCATTAGTACACTTAACAATAAAGTTGTTGCACCCCCGAGTTATCACTCATTAGTGCACTTAACTATAAGATTCTTGCAGCCCCGAGTTATCACCCATTAGTGCTCTTAGCAATAATATCACATAATAGGCATACACACGTCCTATTAAAATTTATAGGTATTTCCCCAACCTACATATGTACTTCTGATACATATTTTAATCTCAACACTACGTATAGTATAAATATTTAGATTACTATCTCTCTAGTAATCTCCAAGGTACATTCTCTGTATACCGAAATAATTAAAGTATTAATTCTCACATACTTTCCCACAATTCTGTCTTGTTTAAGTTTACTATATGGCAGTTTCTCTCACTCCAATAAACCGGTAAACTCAAAACTAGACCTAAGAAAAATTCCCAAAAATTCCCTACGTCGTTCGAACCAGAAGGGTTGTCGCTCGAACGATTTCCACATGTCGTTCGAGCGACTTCGCGTGAGATACAGGTCTCGCTCGAACAAGACTTTGAGCGATGTGCACTGGTTTGTCCCCTTTGCCCAGAATTCGGCGTTTTTCACCATTTTTAACCCTAAAAACATCTAAGGTTCATCACCCAACACCTCGTCATCAAACCGAATCAAGCCATAGCAGTTTATATAACATTCCTATCATCCTAGGATCATTAATTCATCATCAATCCTCATAATTATATTAAATCACCAAATTAGTTCATATGAACCCTAGTTTCCAAATTTTTAATTAAAGAACATAATCAATCTAGATTCGTTCATCAATATGTAATTCCATTTTGTAATTAATCCTCTAAATACATGAAGGAATTTCAACCACTAATTAACCCAATCCTTAATCATAATTTAAATCTCCAATTTTCACCCAATTAACATGTAAATCATGATTAATTTCACCTATTCTAACATGAGTATGATTATTGCTAAAAGAAAGAAAGTAATAAACACTTGCCTTAAATCGAAGGTCTGAATCCTTTGGTGATGTTGGTATAGACGCATTCCTCTCTTCTCGATCTACCGATGGTGGTGGTGGTTGTGCAACGTAGTGATAATTTGGCATTCCCTCTTGGAAATTGGTTCTCCCTCACACCCTCTATGGTAGTTATTTACTTTATGTGTCTCACAACCCTAAAGGACTTTTCTTGGCTGATAAAATAACTCTCAATTTTCATCCATTAATTAAACCCAAAAATACAATTTACCATAATGCCCTCTCGGGACGCCGGTTAGGCCTAAAATTGCCACGGGACCCAAACTAAACACCCGGGTATACTAATTTGACTATCTCGACCCTATTCGACTCAATGGAGCACTAGAAATGACCATACGAGTTAATAAAAATAATTTCTCTTTATATTCCATTCAATTAGTCCCGACACGACTCACACGCGTGTCAGACTTAAATTACCCGTATTTCTCACTTCCGACAATTTATCAAATATCATAATTCCATATTACATATCACAGTAATATTCAATAATTCTCAACAATAAGTATTTACCCTTGGCACACTAGTTAATAATTATTTTAACTCGGATTAAGAACAAATTAATTTATCGCATTTTAATTTAATTAATCCAACAACAATAATTAATATCATACTCATTCCCATAATAATAATTAATCATATAATTATTTAAATCATAAAAAATACGGGGTGTTACATACTTCCCCCCTTGAATCGGAATTTCTTCCCGAAATTCGAAAAAAGTATACCAGGTACAGACAACGCTGTAAAAATATTGCGCATCGCATCCTTGCGCTCACAAGTAAGCTACTCCGTACCACCTATATAGTACGCTATCGAATACCCTTAATAATGAACACTTCACATGTGTTTGTTTTAAACTCCAGGTTACCCTGTCATATAGGCTCTTGCCCAAGCCTTTCTGCTTAAGTTTCACTACTTAAACTTTATTTTAGATATACACTATCTAGCCTTCTACTATTTGCACCTTAGTAGATTTATCCTCTTTTCATATACATACGACTTCGTCTCGTGTCATTCATACAAGTAAATTGGCGGTGCAATATATATTTCACACATAATATATACAATAATATCGATTCTTCTTCGACATTTGTAATCATAACTGGTCCTCCCACCTTTAACTATCAAGTAGGACAATAACAAAGTTTACCGTGCCATACTTCTACTGGCACTCTCTGCCCGAACGTGAACTTATAGGAGTTATTTGGACACAAACTCTGCTAGTGTAAGGTAATGCTCCCGTCCTCCTCTAAGATCTCAGGGTCCACATAAATTTTTCTCTCCCGCATCCGATTAGACCACTTGTTCTGCCCATCCTTCTGTGGGTATTAGGTCGTACTCAATCGCATTTTATACTTATAATCTCACCATCTCAGCTACATGAGAAGATCCTTGGGAATACTCTTCCATTCTCTAGTGGAAGGAGCCCCTACTGGTTTCTAATTGTCCGCCCACTTCAAGACTAACTTTGAAAATTACTCTAAATTAAACCCATAACCACTGTTATTTGTATCCTGATACATTTTGCACTCTCTTGAATAAATTTCAATTTATCTTGAAACGTAAGTCACTGACAAATCTTACGGAGTAATATTCGGCTTACCCGACTACTGAATTCACATGATAATTATAATCCACTGCCTGTTTCAATCGCCTAGGGCGCCCATACACCCTATGCCTCGCGCATCATAATAAAAATGACATGTAATTTTCTTACTTTAACTCTTGCACACTCGGTATGCTGATGTAGTAGGGGTGCACTCAACCACCTCACTAATCATAATTTATTCACTCCTTTAGTGACATCATTGCTCTATTCAGAATGATACTAGGACGAGGCGACTCTACTGGACTTAAGTCATAAAATAATTATCAACCCTCAATTATGTTATTTTATACGTACAATAACCAACTTACAAAACTTATGTACTATCGACCAAACTTCTCTCCAACTCTCGACGTTCACTAGTTTCATGCGTGGGATGTCTCGCAAAGAAAAATTCAAATAAGGAACCCCCTGATACACTACTATCTAACCGAATCAGTTGTCGTGATCCGTAAGGCCCTCAATCCATATTATGTACCTCTTTACAATCTCCGTATGTTGACATAAGAGTTTGCTCGTCCACTCTCCTGTTTCTAAACATAACATGAAACATGGTGCTCTCACTATCCCAGGTACCCAACGCTATATATATATATAACGAGCTCTATCTCTATACTCAAAGAAGAACACAATGCATCCGAGTCACCTCAGTAAAATAAATTCCTACGCACCGGAATCACATATAATTAGACAACACACTCGCTGAGGTTTAAAATACCATGAAAATTTTCATATATTCATATATCTGGGCCCAACCCTATTTCAGGTGGTGCCGCACAAAATAAAGATTTCTCCTCCCGGAGTATCCGGCACGACAGTCATATCACTATATTTTTACTATCGTTTAACCATACGGTAATTAATCTCTACACATTACCATAATAAACTCTACTAAAGATGACTCAATGCAATAGTAAATTATAACAACTAAACATATTCTTAGGGCCCACCGGGTTCACTCACGGGCAATCATCAAAATGCCCTGCTAACAACGAGATATACGTTAGTAACAAGACTGTTAAAACTAACGTTCCCACTAAACTCGACCCGCACGCGAAGTTTAGGGTTTCCAATTTACATAAAATTTGTGGCACACCATGTCATTAGAATTAATCCTTTACTCACAAGGAAGAAGCAAAACCTCACCAGTCTCGCCAAATTATAGGGTCTCAGCACGTGGCTGCCATCACAACCCATGAACATCTGCAATCGTTATACAACTTAGGATTTCATCCTGTAGTTATCCCCTGTAATCATGGACAATTTATTCCATCATGTGGGTTTCGCGCCCATTATTGAAACGTTGGCCCAAACTCTTTAGGCCTCAATTATAGCTTTATTAAACTCCCGTTTACATCTCGGGCCCTGTCGACCCTGACATACTGTATGCATTACGAGGACTCTACTGGTCCAGCCTGAACCCATCACTCTCGGGTTATAGGTTTCTTGGGCCTAATTATCTTGAGCCCAAATTATTTCGTTGGAAGTCTCACTCCTCCAGTTGTTATGCCTAACTGGCTTGGTTTACCATTTCTAATCTTTTCGGTCTCACTTCTCAATTGTGGACACATTCAACACTTGTAGTTCTACTTTCTTCACCTAGGGAAACTTCACGAGCCATATCCACGTCACTGGTAACAATGACCATTTTGGAAATGTCCTTCTCTCGGACTGACAGTCTCAACTCACTATTGTTCTTCCATTGTCCCTTTGGCTACGCTAGCTATTCGGAACTATGGTTGGCCTCTACAACCCTGATTGACTTCTTCATCCTCTTGAAGTTAATCACTTAAAATCATCTAACCGAGTTCCTTATTGGGTATACTCTCATGTGGGGTTTCACTAACACCGTTAAATTCAATTTCTGCTCTTCATCAGATTCGTTTACCCTCTTTACTCCCTTCTCTTCGAAGCGTTAACATTATCATACTAATGTATGATCTTGAAGACCTCGACACTAGTCATCCTAGCCGTATTTCCCATTCATATTGGTGTTCTACTCACGGGTCCTTTATCAACTATAAACCCTTTGGATAATTTATACCCCTTTGTCAGGTACGAAGCTCGATATGCAATTCAACCTTTCTCTTATGATCGGTCTCTATCTTACCCAGTGTGATAAACATCAAAATTTCACTCGCATTTTATTACCACATCGAATGGAAGACCTCACGGTCAAATCGTACCCAAATTTCTCTATAAATTTCAAACACACTTCCTCATATATGGTGATTGCCTCTAATCACTACATGATGCTCCTAAGAGCTATAGCTTTTAACTCCAATTTAATTTTGAGTGTCGTCACACCCCACTCTACACAATTGCCTTCGGATTTTCTACCTCCGTTGGTCTATTACACTTTTTATTTTTCTTCTCCACATTTTCACCGATGGTTTTTTCAAAAGAATTTCTCTGATTTCCCTCTTATCGATTTTGATAGGTGGTCCTGAAATCATTCCACCGTTATCAATGACTGTGCCCTAGGAACACAATGTTCCCGAGTGGTGATTTATATTATCACTTGTTTAAGTAACCCTCATGGTGATTTTTATCACGATCACTTTTTCCTGATTACTCTATGTCAGGCTTCTTCTTCTCCTGCAGTCCTTCCTACGGCCCTCGCTGGTCATCCTATACTGGTCGGTGTTCGAAGCACACATGATTTTAGATAATGAGTTTCCTCCATTATGATACCTAATAGGAGAACGTAAGACGCCTACGTAAAGGAACACAATAACCCTATAATAAGGCTCTACATCAGAGAACGTTACGCTGAAATGTAATAAGCCGCACAGATCCTAAGCACACTAGAACATGATGCTCTGATACCACATACGACACCCCGCCCAATTAAATAGAGGGTGACCATTTTTGTACCAATTTTAAAACAGAATGTTCAGTTGGTTCATCCTTAGCATCACTGTCGAAAAACTTTTTAACATATTAATCACCTAATATAAAATTAAGCTAGGTGTCAAAACATTTCCAATTTTAATAAAACCAAGTAATCCATTTTCATTCAATCTTAAAATATAAACCATTCACCACACATAAGAATATGATAAATACTGAACATGAATCAAGTACTGAAATAAATAAGACTGGATAAAACCTCCCAGTTCAAAACTACAAACCATAAATTAAACTGAATACAATATCTCTGATGAAGGACTAGAAGTGGGCGACACATGCCCTAGATAGGAAGTATAGATGAAACTGAATGGAAAGGATAGATGCGTCTACTGTAAGGACCTACAACTTCCACAACAGCTGCAACACGTCAAGCAATTCAAATCTCTAAATCTGGTACCCCTGTGGCTGAGCACCTGATATAATATATATATATATATATATAGCAAAAGAGAGAAGAGATACGAGAAACGGGTCAGGGCCCGAGGTTTAAAAATAATTTAGCAAGTATTTAAAACTGGTTCTTAAAACAAGTCTTATACGCATATTAGTTATTGAACTCTCACATGAGTTTCTCACCTCTCATCTATTGTGCACGCCTAACGTACATCTAATCTCCCCCAACTTATACCACCCAGTCTAACTAGTCAGAACCCATACTAATACTAACTATGCTCACTAGTAGTATTCCCGTATTGCCCATACAATACGCTATTCAAATAGTTTATCTCACATACTAAGTTTCATTATTCAGCATTTGAATGGTTAATCTTTTATCCACTAAGATTATTTTATTTCTCATTTCCATTTTATCTACTAGTCTCACAAAGTAGAAAGTTACCCAAGTACATTCATACATATATATAGTCTCTTCATCCCTATATATATAGACTAATCATGCACCCTTAGGTTAAGACCACTTGGTGCAACGTAATGATTATTATTATTACCAAGTCTACAAATTTCACACAGTAGAAATATTCACAAGTTCATATATATATATATATATATATATATATATAGTCACATCATCCCTATACATATATATATAGTAATCCTGCACCCCCGGGTTAAGACCCATTAGTGCATCTATTAAGAAAATCCTGCATCCCCGGGTTAGCACCCATTAATGCACCTATCAATAACGATCCATCACCCTCGGGTTATCACCCATTAGTGCGCCTAACAATAGAATCCTGCATCCCCGGGTCAGCACCCATTGATGCACCTATTAATAATAATCCAACAATCCCGGGTTATCACCCATTAGTTAGCCTAACAATAGAATCCTGCATTCCTGGGTTAGCACCCATTAATGCACCTATAAATAATAATCCAGCACCCCCGGGTTATCACCCATTTGCGCGCCTAATAATAATCATCCTTGTACCCCCGGGTTATCACCCATTAGTACACTTAACAATAGAGTTTCTGCACCCCTGAGTTATCACTCATTAGTGCGCTTAACTATAAGATTCTTTCACCCCCGAGTTATCACCCATTAGTGCTCTTAGCAATAATATCGTGTAATAGGCATACACATGTCCTATTAAAATTTCTAGGTACTTCCCCAACCTACATATATTCTTGTCATACGTATTTTAACCTCAACACTACGTATAGTATAAATATTTAGATTACTATCTCTCTAGTAATCTCCAAGGTACATTCTCTATATACCGAAATAATTAAAGTATTAATTCTCACATACTTTCCCAAAATTCTGTCTTGTTTAAGTTTACTATCTGGCAGTTTCCCTCACTCCAATAAACCGATAAACTCGAAACGGGACCTAAGAAAAATTCCCAAAAATTCCCTACGTCGTTCGAACCAGAAGGGTTGTTGCTCGAACGATTTCCACGTGTCGTTCGATCGACTTCACGCGAGATACAGGTCTCGCTTGAATGAGACTTCGCGCGACGCGCACTGGTTCGTCCCCTTTGCCCAGAATTCAGCGTTTTTCACCATTTTTAACCCTAAAAACATCTAGGTTCATCACTCAACACCTCATTATCAATCCGATTCAAGCCATAGCTGTTTATATAACATTCCTATCATCCTACGATCATTAATTCATCATCAATCCTCATAATTTTATTAAATCTCCAAATTAGTTCATATGAACCCTAGGTTCCAAATTTTTAATTAAAGAACCTAATCAATCCAGATTCTTTCAGTAATATGTAATTCCATTTCGTAATTAATCCTCTACATACATGAAGTAATTTCAACCACTAATTAACCCAGTCCTTAATCATAATTTAAATCTCCAATTTTCACCCAATTAACATGTAAATCATGATTAATTTCACCTATTCTAACATGAGTATGATTATTGCTAAAAGAAAGTAAGTAATAAATACTTGCCTTAAATCGAAGGTCTGAATCCTTTGGTTATGTTGGTATAGACGAGTTCCTCTCTTCTCGATCTACGCGTTGGTGGTGGTGGTTGTGCAAGGTGGTGATAATTTGGCCTTCCCTCTTAGAAATTGGTTCTCCCTCACACCCTCTATGGTCGTTCTTTACTTTCTGTGTCTCACAATCCTAAAGGACTTTTCTTGACTGATAAAAAAACTCCCAATTTTCGTCCATTAATTAAACCTAAAAATACAATTTATCAAAATTCCCTCTCGGGACGTCGGTTAGGCCTAAAATTGCCCCGGGACCCAAAATAAACACCCGGGTATACTAATTTGACTATCTCGACCCTCTCGGACTCAACGACGCACTCGAAATGACCATACGAGTAAATAAAAATAATTTCTCCTTATATTCTATTCAATTAGTCCCGACACGACTGACACGTGTGTCAGACTTAAATTACCAAACTGTTGTATTTCTCACTTTCGACAATTTATCAAATATCGTAATTCCATATTACATATCACACAGTAATATTCAATAATTTTCTACAATAAGTATTAACCCTTGGCACGCTAGTTAATAATTGTTTTAACCCAGATTAATAACAAATTAATTTCTCGCATTTTAATTTAATTAATCCAACAACAATAATTAATCGCATACTTATTCCCATAATAATAATTAATCACATAATTATTTAAATCATAAAAAATACGGGGTGTTACAACCAAGAAAATAGTTTTGGTATTAATCTTAGTACCAAATTCAAGGTTAGTGACCTGTCCTATGAAATACAGATACTTATATGTTCATATGGAAATGTGTAGTTAAATACATGTGTTAAAAATATTTATGTGAGTGATGTTGTATTTAAGAAACATATGCATATGACTAAGAATGTTAAGTGATGTTATATAATGTTATGGATTATGGCGGGTCTTTATCTAATGTTAAGGACTTTGGTGGGTCCTGCGGGATGTGGCGGTCCCATTAATACAACTTAAAGGTTTGTTATACTCGGGCCTAATTATGGGAAGTGGCGTTCCCCATTAACCGTGGTGGGTTAATTGGACTGTGGCGGGTCCAGGCTTGCGAGAGTTACACAATTTCTGTTGGGTTATAACATTAGAAAATAAAAAAGGTTATGAAAATTGGTTATATGTGTGGTGTATGTGTGGTATAGGGTCATTCACTAATCTTGTAATGCTTACACTCCTATAATATTATGTTTCAGGTATGCCTATCGTTTGGAGTTCACTGCCAAGTTAGGACCATAAAATGGGGGAGTGACGGATATCTAATATGGGTTCAATATCAACAAGATTTTGGGGTAAATGTTAAACTAAGGAACTTTTCTATGTAAAGTTGTTTAGTACTTATAAATTACATGTTAAGGTAGTTATGTTTTCATCCAAACATGCTTTTAAAAAAAATATGGTGCCATTTTCAGAGAGAATTAAAGTTAAGTATGCATTAAGGGAATTTATCTCTAAATTAAAGGACGATTTTAAATTTATTAAGTCGGGTAAGGACCAACACTCTTAGGCCATGTATCATCGGTCCTATCAGTACCAACCTCATTACAAAGAGAATCATGGTTTATGGTAGACATCGACACATTATTTATAAAATTACCCTCAGAGGAAAGATGGGCAATATGACTAATATCAAAACTATTTAAAAAAGGGGAATTAATGTAAGGTTCACCGGGGTCAGGGGCGAACCACTTCTGGACTGAATCTTGGGAGTATAATGGGGGTGACCTAGTTCGTCCTCATGACTAACCACTTACAAGGGGCGTGGAAACCTCCTCTCAGTGATTTTAGGGCATTCTGATCCAAGATCACGAATGAAATTTTAAATTCACTACACGCAAGGGGGAAAAAATCATAAATACAAAAACCTAATTTTGAAACAAATGAGATGAAATAGGAAAGTTAGGGTTTCTGCACAAAAACTCAGTTCAAAATAGCTAAATGATGCATAAGCTCCTAACACAGCTTACGATAAATGAGGCCAACCAACTCGATGCCCGTCTAATTCAGAAATCTACACCAGATATCGCTAATAACAAACCTCCAACCAAATTGTAGATGGAAAAAAAAGATGAAGAACGATCAAACCCTAACAGGGATGAAAGGGGCGTACCTGATAAAACCAATAGAATGCGAGGGATTAGGGCAAGACCTGGAAGGAAAATAAGGAAGAAGACAAAGAAACACTTTTGCTATGAAAATTGATCTCTCAAGAACACTCTAAAGAATGCTCGTATTTTTCTCTCTCTATGTGTTGTAAACGTTTGAACTATGATGATGAATGAGACTTATGGTGGGGGGGGGGGGTACTTATAGTTTCAAAGAAGTGACTGAAAATACGCAGTAAAAAGAATACCAAAAGCCTCCAGAAACTAAAACGGTAGTACAGAGCACCTGCATATGCGCCTTGACATAATCATTACAAAGATCATGCTTCAGTTTCATGACACGTGTCCTCAAAGTTTTTCGCACACACAAAGGTAATCTGGTTGGCCTAAGCCGACCACATGCGAGTCGACCCTCCGTTTCAATACGCGAAAAATATAACACTCCATCCATTCACTCTGTATCGGATCTCAAAGATTATGCATGAAGTTTTGGGGGATTATTATTATATCCTTATAGTCCTAACCTACCTAGAGTCCAAAATATTACCAAAAGAAGATCGAACATGTGCTCGACCCCATCTCGAGCTGGAGGTCGGCTCAGGGATTAACTTGCTTGGCCAGCTACATAGACAACTATCTCACTCAGCAGGGATATTTTCTCACACAGTAGACATGTATTCTCATATACACTAAAGAGGTTTTTGACTAGTCACATGGAATAAAAGAACATAGTTGTTATGAGTGCATTATCTACACCCCATCAGTGACGTCAACATGCGATGCAAGGGTATAAGTTTGTTATTTACTCAATAAGCATGTGTATGCAGGTGTAACTGGCTGACCTATAAAGGCAGTCCACATGTCCTCTAAATGATTCCCTAGGAACTACCTATAAATAGGGAACAAATACGTCTGGAAAGAGGATCTTCTCTCATCTTCCTAACCATTGAGCTAAAAAGAGCAACCATAATTGTAAACTCGATAATAGTGCAATTAAAGCTAGTAAACTCCATAGATGTAGGTTTCCATCTTGGACCGAACCACGTAAAATCTGTTTATTTATCATTGTTCTCATCTCCATTCTCCTGTAATACCCCATATTTTTATGATTTAAATAATTAAGGGATTAATTATTATGGTGGGATTAATTGAATTAAAATGTGAGAATTTAATTTTTGATTAATCCGGATTTAAAATAAATATTAACTAACGTGCCAGGGTTAATACTTATTGATTGGATATTACTGTGTGATATGTAATATGGAACTATACACTTCAGTAAATTGTCAAGAGGAAGAAATACGACAATTTAGTAAATTAAGTCAGACGCACGTGTGTGTCATGTCGGGGCTAATTTAATGGAATAAATATATTAATTATTTTTAGTAACTCGTATGGTCATTTTGAGTGCACCGTTGAGTCCGAAAAGGTTGAAATAGTAAAAATAGTATACCCGGGTGTTTAGCTTGGGTCTCAGGGTAATTTTAGGCCTAACCGGCACCCTGAGAGGGCATTATGGTAAATTGTATTTTTAGGCTAAATTAATGGGCGAAAATTAAGAGTTTTTTATCAGCCAAGGAAAGTCCATTAGGGTTAGAAAAGTGTCAGGAAGTTAAGAACGGCCATAGAAGGTGTGAGGGAGAGATATTTCCAAGAGAAAAGGGCCAAGTTAACCTCACCTTGCACAACCACCACCACCACCATGTAGATAGGGACAAGGGGAACACAACCATACCAACAAAGTCAAGAAATCAGATGACAAATTCAAGGCAAGTGTTTATAACTTGCTATACCTTAGCAATTACCAGCCTCATGTTAGTGTAGGGATGTTATAATTATGATTTAGTTCATAAGAGTGCTGAAAATTGAGGAATTAGGATATGTAGATTAAATATGAGATTTATTAAATTGAAACCCTTCATGTATGTAGACTAGAAATCACAATTTGATGAACTTATGTGTAGAATGAATCTGGAAATTTTGTGTTCTTGAATAAGAATTTGAAGAACTAGGGTTTTGGTAAATTAAATTGGGGATTCCATGTTTTATTCATGATTCGTAATGATTTGATGATTCTAGGATGTTAGAATTCATATATAATTGATAGGATTTGAATTGGAACTGTTTATTTGGAGTTTGGGATGTTGATTTAGAGGTTTTAGGGTTAAAAATGGTGGAAAACACTAAAAATCTGGGCAGGAAGACGAATAGTACAGTCTCACACGATCTCGCGCGAAGTCGTTCAAGCGAGATTGCATCTCACGTGAAGTCGCTCGAGCGACACGTGGCATTCGTTCGAACAACATGCCATCTGGTTCGAGCGACATGGTGAATTTCTGGGAAATTTCTTAGGGGCAGTTTAGGAATTTTCCAGTCTTTACGAGTGAGAGAAATTTACCAGTTAACAGATTTAGAACGAGGCAGGTCTACGAGGAAATATGTGAGTTTTATACTTTAATTAATCCGGAAAGAAGAGTTACTTTGGAAATTACTAAGGAATGGTAGTAATTTGGTAATACTTTAACATACGTAATAATGAGAAAGAAATACGTATGGAACATATATAAGAAGGTTGGGAGAATACCTATAAATATTAATAGGATGTGTCATAACCTATTACTTGTTTAATATTAATTGTATGACATACCAAGCTACTTGCTATCATGGGGGGTTGTGTAGAGACAATCTTATCCTAGGTGACCTTCGGGGGGATATTTGACTCGTATCTCAGAACGTAGTACCGTGAAGACTTATTTGTGAGTTGATAAGTCAGCTGACTATGGGAGTGTAGGTATGTGCGTGACCCATAGGTGTGTAAACTATGTTCGCCGCCACTATGTGTGTTTTGTGTATATGGTTCGTGGGAGACTTCTGAACCGATAGTCCTTATTTGAGTACGAGATGTACCGGGACATGATAGCAGAATATGCAATGCACTACAGGTTTAGCCTTGGGGTGCTGTATTAGTATATGTATATTATAGTAGTGAATATATGTATATATATACTTGTGTTATTCCTACTATGAGATGATTGTAGGATATTAGGATAGAACAATCTTAAGTGATGTAAGTTGTGAATACTTAACTTAGTGTGATAACACTTAACCGAATTTATTGATAAATGCTGATATTAATAATGTGGGAAAATTGAGAATTTCAAAATGCTACTACGAGTGCTAACAATAAGGGTAAGTCTGTATCTAGTTAGAGGTGTTACAAATGGCTAGGTGGGGATAGATGTACGTTAGGCGTGCCCAATAGATGAGAGGTGATAATCTCATGTGAGAGCTCGAACTAACATGCAATTGATACTTGCTTTATTGTAAATTTTAAATACTTGCTAAAACAAATATTTTTATACATCGGGCTCTGACTCGTTTCTTTCATCTCTTCTCTCTCTTACTATATATATATATATATATATATATATATATATATATATATATATATATATATATATATATATATATATATATATATATTATATCAGGTGCTCAGCCACAGGGACACTAAGTTTAGAGATTTGGATTGCTTGGCGTGCTGCAGCTATTGTGGAAGCTGTAGGTCTTTGTAATAGATGCCTCCATCATTTCATTTCCATTCTTATTAGACTTTCTATTTAGGGCATGTGTCACCCATTCCTTAGACAGTTTTTCAGAGATTATGTTCAGTTTACTTTTCGTTCATTTTATTTGGATTTATGGTTACTATGGTTTTGGTTTGGAGTTTTGAACGAGAATGTTTTATCCAGTCTTAGTTATTTCAACATGTGATTCTGATTCAGTATTTTATTAATTAATTATGCGTGGATGGTTTATATTAAATTTCTTGGTTTGGTAATTAAATGGTTTTAATTAAAAAGGAAAAAAAAAATATTTTGACACTTAGCTTAATTATATTAGGTGATTAAATGAGTTATTATGTTTTCGACAGTGATGCTAAGAATGAACCAACCGAAAATTCTGTTTTAAATTTTATAAAGGGCTGATCACCCGATATTTAATTGGGCGGAGTGTCACAGGTGGTATCAGAGCATCAGGTTCTAGAGTCCTTTAGGATCTGTACGGCTTACTATGTTTCCAGCTTTGCGTCCTTTGATATAGTGCCCTATCTTTAGGACTGTTGTGATCTTAATTTTTGCGTTTACGTCTTCAACTATTTTAGATTTAGTAATAACTGTGGACTAATAATATTCTTTCTTGTCTCAGATGCCTCCTCGACGTGCGCCAAGAGATAGACAGGCCCAGCCAGAGCAGCCGACAGTACAGACTCAGGGGACAATGGATGCAACAGAGGTTGCCGCGATAGTTGCACAAGCGGTGAATGCAGCCTTAGCGGTGGCGTAGTAGGCCCCACCCCAGGTTCAGGAAGTATCACCAGTTTTAGTGCATCCGTTTCCCACTGCATGGGAAAGAGTGAGAGAGTCCTTTCAGAGGGCATGTCCCCCAGAGTTCATGGGCAGTTCGGATGTTATTATTGCTAGTCAGTGGAAGAAGGACATACAACGACAACTTCCTATGTATGAGTGCACGGAGGTACAGAGGCAAGTTTTGGCTACCTTCAAGCTGAGAGGGGCAGCCTTCCAGTGGTGGGAATCCACTACTGCTGAGGAGTGAGATTTGATGACGATCAGTGATTTCTGGGTGCGGTTCGACCGCAAGTATTTTCCTATTGCCGTCAAGACTGAGATGAGGCGTAAACTTATAGACCTCACCCATGAAGGGAGGACAGTTGCGGAATACGAGGAGGAGTTCACGCAATTGGTAAACTTGGTATCGGAGGAGGTACCTACAGAGGAGAAGCGTATTCATATGTTCATGTATGGCCTCACCTGGAGGATCAATAAGAATCTTCTGGGTAATCTCTCATTGTAGACCTATTCTGATGTGCTTAATGCAGCACTGTTGCATTTCCAGGACCACCGCTTCTATATGACTGGGATCAAACGAGCGGGGGAGTCCAGCCAGCCGAGCAGGACATGGGGTAATGGCGCTAGCGGGGCAAAACCAGCTCAGGGTCAGCAGAGGCAGGTTGATCAGAGTTCCCAGCATGGGGATTCTAAGTGGTTCAGATCAGGGGGTTTCCGTCTGGGTCAGGGAGGTTTTAGGCCTGGCCAGCAGGGTCAACATGGCCATCAGGGCCATCAGGGCCAATAAGGGCATCAGGGCCAGCAGCAGTTTAGGAAGGGCCAATAGGGCCAAGGTGGAGGTGGGAACGGCCAGCAGGACCGAGGATAACAGGGGCAGTGAGGGGGAAACTTTGGTGGGAAGTGTTTTATATGTGGCAAGACTGGCCACAAGCGACATGACTGTCCTGAGAGGGGCAGGGCCCCACAGCAACAGCAGCAGGGTGCTCGACAGGAGCTCCAGAGATCGATTTTTCGCGCCGCCCTCCCAGCACCACCTAAAATTCCAGCATTGCCAACTATACTAGCAGTTCCAGTCCAGCAGGGGAAACTTAAGTATGGACGGGTTTATAACCTCCATCAGGCCGGAGCCCCACAGGCCCCACACGCGATTGAGGGTATGTTTTCTATCCAGGAGACTATGGGACGCATTTTATTTGATACGGGGGCCACACATTATTTTATTGCCACGAGGTTTGAACGTACTTTGGGGTTATTAGTTACAGCATAGAGTACTATTACTTCGGTAGATTCACCTTTGAGTAGTGATTCACTAATTCACTTTAAATGTCGAGGGGTGGGTATAGAGATTGGGAGACTTACCTTACTGGCCGACATGCTTGTATTAGAAATGTCCAAGTACGATGCGATTATCGGTATGGATTGGCTTGTTGCATATAGGGCCATTATCGATTGTTTCAGCAGGACTATTATTTTTGCCGTACCCGATCAGGAGATGTTCCTGGTGGCGATGTCACGTCCTGAGGGAGGTTCGTCCACTCACTTGTACTATATAGAGGAGGAGACCTCTAAGGAGGTAGTGATATCGCTTGATTCGGTATCGGTAGTGAGGGAATTCGCTGATGTGTTCCAGGATATTTCGGGACTACCACGTAGCAGAGAGATAGACTTTGTTATAGATTTGACGCTAGGGACTCGGCCGATATCCCACGCACCATACCGTATGGCCCCGGCAGAGTTGAGAGAGCTAAGGGACCAGATAGAGCAGCTGTTGGGACAGGGGTTTATTTGTAGGAGTACTTCACCTTCGGGTGCCCCTGTGCTGTTCGTTAAGAAGAGAGATGGTTCGTTACGATTGTGTATTAATTACCGAGATTTAAATAAGGTCACGATACGGAATAAATATTCGTTGCCTCGAATCGATGACTTGTTCGACCAATTGAGAGGAGTTGCCTTCTTCTCGAAGATTGACTTGAGATCGGGATACCATTAGTTAAGGACCAGGGAGCAGGATGTGTCGAAGACTGCCTTCTTATCGAGATATGGATCCTATGAGTTTAGGGTTATGCCTTTTGGCCTAACCAATGCCCCCGTCGTGTTTATGGACCTGATGAACAGGGTGTTCAGAGAGTTTCTGGATCAGTTTGTGATTGTCTTCATTGATGACATTCTGATTTACTCCAAAACTGAGGGGGAGCATGCCAAACATTTGAGACAGGTTTTGCAGACACTGCGTCAGCACGAGTTGTATGCAAAATATGAGAAATGTGAATTTTGGTTAAAAGAGGTACAGTTTTTGGGGCACATTATTTTAGATAGAGGGATATCCATAGGCCCGAGGAAGGTGTCGGCGGTTAGAGAGTCGGGACAGCCCACGATGCCGACAGAAATACATAGTTTCTTGGGCCTAGCAGGATTCTACAGGAGGTTCATTCGGGGATTCTCTAAGATAGCGGGTACATTGACTCATTTGACTCGCAAAGGTGTGCCATTTATCTGGGACGACGCCTGTCAGTTGTCTTTCGATGAGATGAAAGACAAGTTGACCTCAGCACCGGTGTTAGCACTACCCAGGCCAGGAGCGGAGTATCTAGTCTATACAGATGCGTCCTTACTAGGACTTGGGGGTGTGTTTCAGCAGGAGGATCAGGCTAGAGCTTATGCTTCCCGTAAGATTAAGCCTCATGAGAGGAACTACCCCACCCACGACTTGGAGTTAGCGACAGTCGTGTTTGCACTTCGGATTTGGAGGCACTATCTCCTGGGGGAGAAATTTCGTTTATTCACGAATCACAAGTCACTACAGTACCTCTTCACTCAGAAAGAACTAAATATGCATCAACGTAGATGGCTCAAATTCATGAAGGATTATCAGTTCGATATCCAAAACCACCTAGGAAAGGCTAACGTGGTAGCAGACGCGTTGAGCCGCAGGCCGGTGGACGAGAGGGCCGAGGTGTGAAAGGAAAAATGGAAGGAATTGGGACATCAGGATGCCGTGGCCCGATCATTTATGTCTACGATGACAGTTACGCCTCAGATTGTTACGCAAGTAGTACAGGCACAGGCAACGGATTCATTCTGTCAGGATCGGATTAGGAAGCTTTTAGTCGGGGGAGCTGAGTCTTATTCAGTGAGTTCTGAGGGTGGTTTGCGCTTTAATGGGAGACTCGTTGTTCTAGAGGGGGAGGACCTTTGACATGCAGTGATGACGGAGTCGCATGGGTCTCGATTTGCGGCATATCCCGATGATGACAAAATGTACCAGGATATGAGGCGGCAATATTGGTGGAGCGGGATGAAAAGGATATCGCAGAGTTCGTGTCCAAGTGTACCACTTATTAGTTAGTGAAAGTGGACCATCAAAGACCATCAGGTTTGCTTCAGCCGTTGGATATTCCTATGTGGAAATGGGAAGGCATTTCCATGGATTTTATTACTGGGCTGCCCACTTCGCAAAGGGGGCACGATTCTATATGGGTTATTGCGGATCGGTTGACGAAAGTATCCCACTTTTTGCCCGTCAAGACAGACTACATAGTGGGACAGTATGCTCAGCTATTTATTACAGAGATAGTGAGACTGCATGGTGTTCCTCTTAACATCGTGTCGGATAGAGACAAGACGTTCGTATCTCATTTTTGGGAGAGCTTCTAGGAGGCTATGGGTACCGAGTTGCAGTTGAGTACAGCGTATCACCCGTAGACCGATGGGAAGACTGAGCGCACTAATCAGATGCTCGAGGATATATTGTGCATGTGTATCCTTGATTTCGGGGGAGGTTGGGAGCAGTATCTTCCACTGGTGGAGTTTGCTTATAACAACTCCTATCAGTTTACGATTGTCATGGCCCCGTTCGAGGCATTGTATGGTCGTCCTTTTCGTTCCCCAGCTTATTGGCTAGAGGTGGGAGACAACAATCTATTTGGTCCAGAGGTAATTCAGGATACGTCGGGCAGGATTGAGGTAATTCAGGATACGTCGGGCATTGAACAAGCTATTTTATCTAGTCTTAGTTATTTCAGCATGTGATTCTGATTCAGTATTTTATTAATTAATTATGCATGAATGGTTTATATTTAATTTCTTGGTTTGGTAATTAAGTGGTTTTAATTAAAAAGGAAAAAAAAATGTTTTGACACTTAGCTTAATTATATTAGGTGATTAAATGAGTTATTATGTTTTCGACAGTGATGCTAAGAATGAACCAACTGAACATTCATTTTTAAATTTTATAAAGGGTTGATCACCCGATATTTAATTGGGCAGGGTGTCACTTCTCCATTATTATTATTATTATCTATTTTTTCATTGATTATTCAATCATTTGCTATCTCCATTTTTGGACGATAATAGATCTCCCTCTAAAATCAATTTTGGTTGGGCGAAGAATCAATGTTGTTTGTTTGGGTTTGTTGAATAAGTGGTACCTACCTACTAGTCCTATACCTAGAAAATAACCTAAGATAAGGGTAAAATCATAACTACTCCAAAAATCCCAACATCCTCGCGGTGTCGAAATATTAACACAAACAACATACACATAAAACATATTTTTAATTTATAGCTACAATTCTTCCAATTAATTCTCCAACCACTTTATTATCCAAGTTACATCTTTTTAATTTTATAATTGAATAAGTCTTATCAATCTTCACACAAGTTGTCAAATTTCATAATTTGCATACAAGTGTTGTTTTATCGATTAGCATAAGATTCCCTTTTTAATATGCTTATTCACGATATTACACAAATAAATCCATCAAATCGATTCCCCCCCGAGCAAAGCCCAAGGATGCCCATTTTAAATAAAAACTTAAAAATCTGATTTTCCTCCCGTTTTAAATTCCAATTAAAACCTCATTCTTAAATAATAAAGTCAACATTTTTAAATGCCAAAAAAAATAATTTAAATCAAATAAAATATTTTTCCGATTTTTTTTATTTAAAACGAGTTATTTATGGTCCAAAAATCACAGAGTGTTACAGTGGTGGGTGGGGTGGGGATAAGGGAGGATACGAGATGAGGGGCGGGATACAAATTTTTCCATTTTTTTCGCATGACTTGTTTTTTCTTTTTTCTTTTTCCTTTTTGAATTTTATTTCTTTCCTTTATATATATATATTTCTAATTTTCTTTCCTTTTTCCTTTTTCTAAAGTTTATTTATTTATTTTTTAATTAACAGGTCATATGCAATGCAAAAACAAAATAAGAAAAACAGAAAGAAAAAAAATCTTTTTCAACAACCCCCTCACCCCAAACTCCGTCACTCCCCACCACCACTGCAACCTCCGGCACCCACCACCACCAATGTCCCTTCCCCCCCAACCCCCCCCCCCCCCCAACCCCACCTCCTGCCTCCACCTTTAGCCCCCCCTCCTCCCCCCCCCCCCCCCCCCCAAAAAAAAAGAAAAAAAAAAAACTCCCACAATAGCGACCAACCTCTATCTCTCTCTCTTTTGCCATCCCCACAACCCAATCCCCTCAACCACCTTCAGACCTCCCCATCAACCACCTTTTTTTATCCTTCCTCACCCCAAACTGTAATACCCTGTGATTTTGGATCGTAAATATTTTTTTATAAATCAAAAATTAAAAAATATTATTTTGGGGATTTAATTATTTCTAGTATTTGAAAATGTTGGTTTTGATATATAATAAATGAGGTTTTAATCGGATTCAAAATCAGGAAGAAAATTGGATTTTTTCAACTTTTTTTCTCTATCGGCTGAACAGGGGGAAACAGATTCACCCCTGGGGGGAACAAATTGCCAAGGGGGAAATCGATTCAACCTTAGGGGGAATCAATTCAATCCGAGGCAGATTTGACGAATTTGCTTATTTTTAGATATTTGTGTTGGTTTTAAACTCTTCTAATCTCATATATTAAAAAGGCTCGGTTTAGATCTTTTCAAATACTTATAACTCATCTTAAAAAGAAGTTGCGTCCCTAAAAAAAATTCCTCTCTTATAGAAATCCTAAACCCCATTAATAATAAGTTTCAACTCAAGTTTTGAAGATCCAAATCAAGTTTTCTCAAGATCCACCAAGAACAAGTCTTTAATATCGCAACTATGTAATCAGATTTTCAAGACGCCTTCTTTTCAGGCATGAATACTATTTTGTTCCTCTTAAGTGTTGTACATTTTAGATATTACCTAAATCTTAATTAGTCATATTTTTTAAAATTAATTAGGAAGATTAATTAGAAAAATAAAAATAAATTTTCGATCTTTCTATTAAATTTTAAAATATAATTTATTTTTGGTCCTTTTATTTTGAAATTTTTTAGAAGAGGACCAACTATTATTTATTTTTCTCTTTTTTTAAGTAGTGAACTTTAATTTTTTTTTTATAAATTTTTTATACCTTTTTTTTTAAAATTTGGGGCTCCGAGTTATTAGGGGGCCCTAAGCGACCGCCCAATCCGCCTATAGCCAGGGTCGGGTCTGACAAGCTGATTATTGTGTCGTAAATTGTCAACTTTTCTATTAATGAGACATTGGGCTAGAGCACGTACAAAAATAAATGTTTTGTTATTGTCATTAAAGTAACCAAATAAAGGTCATATCTACCTAGACATTGTTTAAACATTATAATTGATGACCAAAGGCGGACTAGCTTTCTTCATCTTCAATAAAAAATCGTTCACTAAGTTACCGGGGCTTGATTATGAGATACAATACAAAAAAGGGAATGATAATAAAGTTATTGATTATCTTTTTAAAGCCTCTGAAGAGAGCCTAATCTTCCATTTAATTCTCGTCGTCCTACATAGTTAGATAAATAGGTTGTTTGCTTTTGCCTCTTAAGTCTGAATTTGAACCATTCACACTTAAGAAGTACCAAATAGTGTTTATTTTATTTAAATAATTAAGAGACTAATGACTATATTTTCCTCTGAATGTTTAAGAGGTAAAATTGTCTTTGAATCTACAATTTGAATCTCAATTTGTCTAAATATATCCATTCAGAGGTCAGTCGGGCATAAAAACAAATAAACTTTTCAGATTCAGATTTCAGACTTCAAATTCGGATTGAAAAATAAATGCATCCAAAGTAATTAACAATTATAGGCGAATCTTAATTGTGTGCCACGTTATAAACTCTATCAAAGAGTAATCGACTAAATTCAGTGGGTGGGTTTATGTGGTTAGCGGTGAGTGTAGACACCCCATCATAAGACATTCATAAGAACCTCCTTAGGTCCCTAGCACTCACTCATTCACTGCTTATACTTCGAGTACCGATCGAGAGGCCACCGGGCACTCTCGATCCCCGTTTGAATCCGGTCAACTTTTTTGATAGAGCAAAAACTTGATGAATCTTCAAAGGTCTCTTAATACCCTTTCCAACGGTTCATCTTGTGTGTGAATTGGCCTTACGGTTCGAAGGAATGGTCCATTTTACTGTCGAAAACTAATTTATAGGACACCGGGGGCTCACGGGCCCCGTTTTGATCCCAATCAACTTTTTTTCTGAGCGGAAGCACAATGGATATTTAAAGGGATCTTGATTCCTTTTTCAATGGTCCGTCCCCTGAACTAATCGGACTTATGGATCGGACGAACGATTTGTTTTACCCCAAAAATTGACCCGGAGGCCACCGGGTGCTCTTGGGCTTTGACTCCTGTCAACTCTTCAGCTCTAATAAGTCCGAATGAATATTCAAAGGGCACTGAATACCCTTTCCAATGGTCTGTCCTGTGCACGAATCAGCCTTACGGTACAGATGAACAACTGATTTTACTCCGAAGGGTCATTGGGCACTTTCGGGCCCGTTTGATCAAGGTAAACTCTTCGAACCTAATGAGACTGAATGAATCTTCAAAGGTCTATGAATACCCTTTCCAACGGTCTATTTCGTGCGTGATTCTGACTTATAGTTTAAAAGAACGATCTGTTTTCCTCCGAGAATTTCCTTTCGAGTTACCAACGGGCGCTTCCAGTCCTTTTTTGACCTTGTTCAACTCCCAAACCCGAGAGTATCTCAATGGATTTTTAAGGGCTCTGAATACCCTTTCTAACAGTCTTCTCCATGTGCGATTCTTACTTACATTTTTTGTTTTACGACCGTTTTTTAAAAAACTTGCCTCAGACTACCGAATGGAAACCCCAGGACCCTGCTTATCAACAGTGTCTCCAGGGTTCCATACCGATAGGTAGGTCAAGGACCATGCCGATTGACACCCCCTGTCCCTCTAAATAGAGGCCATGACTTCACTTTGAAAAAAACACCTGAACATCCCTCTCAGCAATTTAGAGAGAATTCCCTCGAATTCAGAGTTGTTCTTTCCTAAAAAAAAACCCATATCCCATATCCCAAATTCCTTCCATCACTTTCATACTCTTTTAAGTAAATTCCGACCCACCTCCTCAAACCACCATCACTCCACCTTGAGGTAGTGCATTTAAAAGGAAGATCAACTTTAAGTTTTCATAAGGAGGTCCACTTCTTCCTCTTTGTCTTTAAATTCTCTTAATTTTGCATTAGTTACTTCATTTTCTCTTTAGTATTTTACTTCATTACATCACACATCTCAATTATAAACTTTTTATTATTAGTATTTGCACATATTTTACTTTCATAAAAAAATCCAAAAATAAAAAAAGAGGGTTTACTCTTAAATTCCAAATAGGAATTTTCTCATCACTTTTTCACAATAAAACATCTTTTTTCTACACACACACATATTATAAAGGCCCTAGTTGGATTTATGGATTAAACCCTACCTCATATTGTTTTCGAACTACATGGACTTTGATGCCCCGGGCTACGTAGGTATCTTTGATAAATCCCTCGACTCGAGTCGTCCCGTTTACATTTGTTATTTTATTCTCATTATATACTCATGATATATATTTTTTATATGCTTGCATGTGTCCTATCCGATATACGCAATCGTTCCTTCATAACGATTTATGAATCGTCCAACACTTACATCATATTTTTTATTATTATTTTGGGAACACTCCTAAGGATGACCTCACTCTGTCTTTAGCCATGACGCGAGTCGAGTGATTCCATCCTTCATTTATAATATGCACATAAGTACTCGCATCACGGATTACTATATGAGAAGATTAACACATGCCCATGAGAGTCCGAAAGGGAGGGATGGGCCCTAACCCCTTCCCATTCCGTAACTTAGTATCCGGATCTTTGAACTACTTGGTTTTACAAGCATCAGTATTGTCCTTGATACCATTCTCTCGAGGCGGAAATATTTCTTTTGATTGTTTTGTGCAAAATAGGCTAGCGACTCTATCTCTACATATCACCCCACATCGATGACGTCCGAGCGCCCCATAAAGGACGCAATCCCACCCTGACGTCGAAAAAGAGGGACAATGGGGGTAGGAAGGAGGGATCCACCTCCAGAGACTCCGATCCCCTGACATCTTTGGATGACCACAGTGAAAAACTAAGAAATAAAATCTTTTCTAGTGGAACCCCTGACGGTGATGCAACGCATAATGATTAAGTGACAAAACATACCAGTGGCTCAATTCCTCTATGAGCAATTTTATTCCTTCCATCTTTGAAGACAAGGATTCTATTCACATAAGAAAATGGCATCTGCCAAAGGTTGGAGATGAGAGACCTATTTCATCCAAATTAGTGTTACATTATGTCTAAACTAATGTTGAGTCATTTACAGTGTAGAGTAATTGTAGGCGGATTCAGGATTTTGACTCATTTTGTGTGACACACTGACGCGTGTCGACATTGGTTCGTGTCTGTCATTCAAAACATAAATTAATGCAGACATGATACATCAGTATGTCGCACAAAATAACTCAAATCCCGAGATGACCTAGAATTAATCGCACGTGTATCGACTATTAGAGTTAACAATCCATTTGTTGTTTTGGTCTTTTCCTTGTGTTACATCATGGTTTTGTGGTGAAAAACCATTATAATTATGAGGGCGTTTAGAAGAGAATCTTGGAGGAGTGTGGCTTATTATGGAATTTTTGTTGCCTAATTAGCTGGTGTGATAGGGACATGAGTGTAATGAAAAATGCTGAGACAACCAACTCTCTCTTTCTCTTCTAATTCTTTTGAATTTAATTTCCGTTTTGTTTTACAAAAAATTCCAAAAGACCCATGACTTATAGTAAAGAACATTTTCATTTGACTATAAATCATTTTGCCATGATGTATTTTAAGGTGTCTTTTCAAATTCTAAAGTAAAAAATGATGTTGTAAAATAATCAAATTTTTAAAGATTTTCTTATATAGAAGTGTATAAATATAATAGGTGGGTTGAACAAAAAAAACTAAAAACTAAAAACTAAAGCGTAGAGGCATTAGTAATTAATATGATCAACCATGATTCAGAAACACAAACTAGCTAGATCCATGAGTAAAACATAACCAAAAAACATAATTTAAGATGAGAAAAAGGATGAGAGCAAGATGCAATTTTCCTGGCTGAATTTTCTCACTTCCCACATCTTATCATGAAATCAGAATTCACAAAATATAACTAAAAATCCTTCAACATTCCTTTCTTTCTCATTTTTCTCTAACCAAACATCGGTTATTAATTCTCTCTCTTTTATCAAAAAAAAAAATATCATCCTTCTTAAGATACAAACAAGGTGTAAAAGTGCATCAAATTAGTAAATCACAGAATCTTTCCAATATATATATATATATATATATATATATATATATATATATATATATATATATATATATATATACAATCAGGTTTGGACCGAATGACCTCGGTGTGGACCAATTTTTCAAAAAATTAAAAAATTAAACTTTTAAACCAAATTTTGCGGAGATGATCATCTTCAAATAACAAAACATCGAAAAATTAAAAAAAAAATAAGTGGGTTGGGTGTGAGATGATCATAAAAGTTTCCAAAGTGCAAATATTTATCAAATTTGCATCTCACTTGCTTTTAGATCGATTCTTTTATAAGGTAATATATCCACCAGGTTTGGTTAACAAATTAATACTTTAGTATAATAATAATAATAATAATAATAATAATAATAATAATAATAATAATAATAATAATAATAATAATAATAATAATAATAATAATAATAATAATAATCTTGTGCGGACTGTCCCGCATTTTAACTGTGCGGACCAGACATGTATCGCCTTGCGGAAACCCAAAAATTATCGGCCAAATCGTTAACGTTCTCTCTCTTTTTTCTGCGTTCACCACCAGGTGACAAATGTCCAGTCGTCCAGTCCGCACTGAAATGCAGGCCGATCTGCACAAGAGCAATACCGTATATATATATTGTTAGAAACAGCTGGCATCAACTTTTAAAGATGCAAAACTTGAAATAAGCCTTTAGGCATTTGTCCCCCACATCGGTGGGTTAGACAAAATGGGTAGTGCTAATATACCTTTTTTGTGAATCTAAAGGGTAAGCCCATTGAACAATCAATGTTTTGTGTGTATGGGTGGGACACTTATTGGACCAAGTCACACACGCGCGCGCGGCCGCGGGCAGCCCATGTCAGTGTCCGGGTCCCGGTCCTGGGGGCTCATTAAGAAATAATTTTTTTGACAAATAAATAACTCGTTTGGGCTTTAAAAAAAATTAATTTTTTAACGGTAATTAATTTCAAAAATTAAAACGTGGTTTGATTTAGTCTCACAACTAACCCATTATTTTCTTCCACTAAACCCGCGTTTATGCCCATTAACGTTAATATTTTTTTTCGTAATAAAAGAAGGTTGAGGCCTCAGTTTGCAAACAGTTATCAGATGTGAATTTTTTTTCCCCATACACAGAGAGATAATTATTCATCCCTTGAATAAATGTTACATCATAGAAATGATTAATCTTCCCCCAGATTAATTATAGTTTCAGAATCGAGCAATATATGTATTACAGAATGGGTGTTCGTTGAATCAATCTAGCTTGTGCTAGCGGTTCATATATTTGGGGTTGTTTTATCCAGGGGATGACAAGACTATATACTGTCGACACAAATTGGAGGCAGAGCCACGAAACACCTTAAAGAGAGTGATAATGTCTGAGACTCAGTCTGATTTCTTCTATTTTCGGATTTCTTATTTTTCAGTGTCGGTGTATCTGCACATCCTTCGGTAATTTCGTTTCTTTAATTCTGCATTTTTTCTATTGTTGCTACACAATATATATATATATATATATATATATAGAGAGAGAGAGAGAGAGAGAGAGATAGACGGGGGGGGGGGGGGGGGAGGGGGGGGGGGGGCTTTTGTGCACACTAAGTTTGAACATGTGATGGCACACACTAATTTTTTTTAAATATTAAAAAAAATATTTTTGAGATGATTTGTTTTATGTAATATTTAAACATTTGAACGGACCTATATAAAAAAGAATAATGATATCAATACAAAAATCTCTCCCAAAGTCTCCCCCAAATCTGACGTAAATTCCACATATTCTCCTACCTAACAATTAAATATTGCCTTGTGGTATGAGGTCCCGTCAGGGCACCAATATTTATTGCTTTTGAGGGAGACTTTGTGGAGTTGTTTTGTATGCATAACACCACTCTAAAAAAACAGTTAGCTCAAAAAAACATTTTTTTGCTATTTTTAAAAAATCGGTCAAAATTTTGCAACTTTTAAATTGCTTGAGAACAGTGAAAATTTGACCGATTTTTTTAAAAATATATAAAAAAAAATTGAATTGATTTTTTTTATGAGTTCCTTGAAATGTTTAAATATAAAAAAAATCAACTCAAAAATATTTTTTTACTATTTTAAAAAAAATGTGCAAACTTAGTGTTAATATATATATATATATATATATATATATATATATATATATATATATATACAAAATTGCTTTTGTGCAGACTTCCAGCACAAGACTAAAATACGAAATAAAATTGTGTGGTTTGTATTTCCGGGAATATCCACGATTCAAGGAAGACGGTGAAAAAGTCCAAAAATATGCAAGTCTCTTCATGTGACCCTAAAATGTAGCCATATCCCTTCAAAATAGCTATTAATGGATGCTGAAATATGGGACAAAAATCAGCATCATATTTGGTCCATATTTTACTCCTATACCGTGTTCCTTCATAGGAGCATTATTCTCTCTCTCTAGAGAGAGAGTCACAATATTTTTTGAATCCTTCTACACCGACACAGATTTGCGACACATTTGGTGCGACACAGTGATGTGTCGCATCGGTATTGGCTAGTGCCGCTAGCGCGAACCTACATCCCTAAGGCAATAGCCAATACCGGTGCAACACGTCACTGTGTCGCACCACTCTGTGTCACAAATCTGTATCGGCCTAACATTTCTTTTATGATGTCGTCCTAATAAGACAGTTTGTTGTCATTCGAAATATTTTTTGTGACGGTAAAAGAGCTTTAAGGGCAGCATATTAATAATGATTTTCCTTGTGGTGTTAAATATCTTATGTAGAGAGAGGGGGGAGAGGGAAGAGTCACAATACAGGAGAACCCTTGCATATCATTTCCAATTTAGGCTTCACAGCCATTTTTCATTCAACATAATAGTGCCATAGTGCAATACATACAAGTAGGTATCAAAATCCAACTGCCAAATACAAACAACTAAAAGCCTTACATAATGGAGTTGTTTAGTCCAACTAACAGCACTTTTTTAAACATCCCAAAGTGAACTCAACTCTACTCAAACTTATAGTGCTTGTCCACAGTTTCTGAAATATCCCAAGTGCAGCTCATTCCTTTGGGGAACACAACCAAGTCACCAGCACCAAACTCCACAGCCTCATCAGACCCATCAGGAAGCATGTCTCTTTGGAAGAATATGTCCATGGGAATTTGCTTGGAGGGCACCCCCACCTATAATTTATTCATCACAATTAAATGTCAATTACATAAATATATAGCAGAGACTAGATAATATTCACTTTCTTTTGATATTTCCCTAGAAAAGAGATTGTAATTCTCAAACCATCTCCTAGCGTCTCAGTTTAAAATCCATTTTGCCTTGAAGCCGGCCAAAATAAGTTTTACTTTCAGTCCAAAATTTGAGGCATATTGCTCAAAATTATCGGTTTGCTAGATTGATAATTTGGTCATGGGCGTGAACCTACCTAAAAAAGAGCAAACTTAGTGCACGAGGCTCCCGCCACTGTAGGGTACTGACAAGATGTGGCCCAAATAATAAAACAACCCATATTCACCGAATCATTTAAATATGGTGCCCATATTTAAAAGCGATGAATTAAATACGAGGGCCATATTTTAAAGCTACGAGTCAAATATGGGGGCCATATTTGAAAACTATGAATCAAATACGAAACCCAATTTTAAAAGCTACGAGTCAAATATAAATCTCATTTCTAAAAGTTGCGATTAAAATATGAGTTTTTTGACATATATCTGGAATTGTAATACTTACTTTAGTAGAAAAAAAATCGGTTGGCCCAACCCATATTTGCCTCAACTCACATTTAGCCCAATCCATATTTGACCCATCCAAATTAGGCCAACCCAGAGTTTTTCCACTACTATACACAACCTTACCCCTACATATGCAAAGAGGTTATTTCTGCTACTCGAATCTGTGACCTTCAGTTCATAATGGAGCAACCTTACCGTTGCTCCAGGTTCACCTCTTTGGCTCCCCAACCTATTTTTTTTTTTTTTCATAGTTAGGTGGCAATTTCCTCCAAATTTTTTTAAGTCCCATCCCCGTGCCCGTCCTCCTCCCTCCACCCTCCCCCCCCCCCTCTCTTCCTTCCATATCCATCTATACCATACATCATTTGGCCTATGGTGAATGGGGATGAAATGATAAGCTTATTAATAGGGTTGGACCTAAAATTTACATTAAATTATAAGCCCTTGTACACATTTTAAATAAGTCCATTTATACGTATTAACATACAATAACATATAGCTTATAGGCCATCGGTGACATTGTGCGATCGGGCACCTTAAAGATAGTAGGGGCACCCAGTAAAGGGTTTGGGGAAATAACTAATCATATAACCACATGACAATTATCCGGCATTGCTTTCTATTATAAAGTGCAAATGTTGCCACCAGCCTACTGCCCCATTTGATTTCTAGTGCTAGTTTGACAGCCGCTATCCCAATTCACTGACTGGGTGGCAAGTAGAAAGAAGAAGAGAGCCATTCCAAGGATGGAATAGAGATATAAGATTATTGGATCCAATCCAGGCTCGGAATTAGTATATCCCATCCAACACTGAGCACTCGTATAAAACAACAATGTTCAGACACTACCCTTTGTGAAAGGTTGAATGTTGTCTCGGAGGATTTCATTACGACTTAAAATTGTCACATAACGTTGTTCGTATGAGTATTCCCTCTTTATGGGATATCCCCTTGATGCGGACTGATGTCGTACAGATGCCATCCTTAATGCATTGATTAAGGCAGTTTGCATACATGTTTGGTTTATGATGATGGTAGCCTACAATATAGTAGTGTGCTACAAATTAAGCATATAACATACTACAATTGGTTTGAATTTATGTGTGGGAGAATAACAATAAAACAAAGATCTTCTAAACTGTCTTGTAGGATTCATCTAGCCAAACAATTTGATCAATTGAGTGTAATAGTGTATATAGCACTGCATTCTGAGACTAAGAATTGATAGGGAAAAACAAAAGGTATAGAAAAAACACTCATCAACAAAAAAAAAAAAACAGAATGAATGTGGAGTTTGGGCTTGTTGACTTTAATTTCCCTTCACAAGGTTTAATAAACCAACAACCAAATATTAATATTATCTGTTCAGGGAAAAAAAATAATAAACAATAAGAAATTTTCAGCTATTAACATAACAACTATCATGTAGCTCATCGTCCAATTATAGTAAAGAACCAACTAGTTTCAATTCGTGCTTTACGATTTGTGTTTGGTCGTGTTCTTTTAGCTTTGTGTCAAATAGTAATCAACCCCAAACTAGACTGTCTGACTAATCGTGTAACGTGACATTAACCTGACCTGTTTATAAATCAAGTGACTCGTCGAATTCGGGTTGATAACCTCCCCCAAGTAACTGTATCACTCATATGCTCTCATGGGGTAAACATTTGTTAATTCTAAATACGCGGAACAAATAAGTAAAACATCAAAGTAAATTACACGGTGGCCCCTAAACTTGGTACCTGGTGACGTTATACCCCTTATGATTTGTTTATTATAAGATTTACGCTCCTAAAGATATTTAGTGTGCATTAGTGTTCCTTCCGTTGACTTTTCCATTAAATCTAAATAGTTTAATTCTTGTCATTTTCCAAATTATTCGTATTAACACTATCCCAACCCGTTAATCATGCGTGTTGACACTTGGTGTCGAGTTTGTGTCCATGCCAATAAATAACTCTCATGGTTCTGAGAAGTTTTAGGTGGTACTCGGGCGGTTGTAGCCCTTTGATCACCTAGGCGACTAGGCGAGGATTAATTGGTCGCCTAGGCAACATTATTTGTTTAATAAATTTTAAATATTATATTATAAAACTAGTATAATATAGTATAAGAGCACTCTAATGGTACATTAATTATATCATTTAAGTATATATTTTCTTATGTCATTTAATGTTCTAAAAGGCAGAGGGCGGGCTGTGCGCGGCCGGCTAGTGTCTAGGCAAATACTTTGGCGCTCTTTATTTTTATTTTTAAATATAATGTCATACAAAATAAGTTATGAACATAGAGTTAACAATTAAAACAAATTCTAAGTAGTCCAACAGTTCATAGTACATACACCAAGATATAGTAGCCAAATATTTGTATCTGGTCCTAGCGCCGAGGCGGCTCTAAGTGGGGAACTTTAGAATACTGATAACTCTAAATCCCTAACTTCGTATATGTTATTGTCCCTGTAAAAAGTTATCACCTAGAGTTTCAAGTTTTTTTTTTTTTGGACTTTAGGTACACAATAGTTTCTATAGGACGGCCATTTGACCGGGGGACGGAGTGTTGGGCAACCAAGAAATAAAATGTGCATAAAATGAGCGTGGCGGAGATGAGAATGCTAAGATGAACTTGTGGTAAAACCCGAAAGAATAAAATAAAAAACAAACATATTTGTGAAACGGTAAAAGTAATTCCTATAAAGGATAAATTGAAAGAGAATCGGCTTAGATGGTTTGGACACGTTAAATGTACATCAATAAACGACCCCGTAAAGAAGAGTGATTTAGTTAGAATCGATGATAACTAAGGTCCTAAAAGGTGCGAAGCGTAGAGATCCACCCTCAAGTCTTAGGACCTTAGGCGTCAAAGGGCGTTTTCCCTTTTTTAGTATTTCTTAACTCTACTAAGTCTAGTAAAACAATAAAATAATACATACCTTAACATTTGAAAATATATCCGTACTGAAATAAAAAAAATTATATCATCAAAAAATTACAAGCAGCAATATTGAAGCAAAATCAGAGAAAAAATAGACATTTTGGAGTTACTAAGGGCTGAAAATAGGAAATTTAAGAAAACTATGAAGGTTGGAGTCGGAATCAGTTCGTGATTAGCCAAAAAAACTATAAAAGTGATTAAAAATAAAACTATAAAAGAAAAAATGAGAAAAGAGAGAGATATACTAGAAAAAAAGACGAAGGGAGCTCGGAGCGGTTTGGAGTTTTAGTTTTTTTTTTAGCGCAAGTAGGGTCTGAGCAAGAAGTTGTGAGACTTTTTTGTTATGTTTTGGACGAAAGAAAGAGAGAGATATCGGTCCGATTTTGAAAAAAGAAAGCCTTCGAAACGACGTCGTTTCACTAAACTTAAAAAAATGGGCATATACCAAATAGTCCCTTGAACATTTTTTAACACGTATCTTTTTTATAGTGTTCCAAAAAGTCCCTCACCACATAAAAGACATTAAAAAAAGTGCTCCGGTAAGGGTCGTCTGAGCTCCGGCAGTGGAGGGTAGGGCGGGAATGCTGTTAGCGCGGACTTTTAAAAATAAGAGAATATTGATTAAATGCATGTTTGAGGAACTTTTTGGAACAAAATAAAAAGTCTTGGACTAAATGTGTATTAAAAAATGTTTGAGTGACTTTTTGGTAATTGATCCTAAGAAAAAGGCACGCCTTAACGCGCCTAGGCGCGCGTGGACCGTTGACCACGCCCAGAGACGGAGCTACTTTGTAGGCTGGGTGGGCAAGCGCCCAGGCCAGGAATTTTGGAAAAAAAAATTATTTTGGGATAAATGTGAAATATAGCAGAAAACAAGGGTCAAAAGTTCAAAATTCAAATAATATCTATGTCCATTAACTTAACCTATCAGAGTTCTCTTATTTCTTTCTTATAACTAGCAGTGGTATTATGTAAGACTCTAGCCCTTAAACATCTTTGTTAAACAAAACATATGATTTGTTTGTTTTTTGGGATTTGCAAATGTATTTAAACTTGCAATTTGTATTTTTTTTAATTTAATGTTTGGTGAGCTAAATTTATTTAAGCCTAAAAAATATAAATTATCAATTAAATATTTGTAAAAATATAAAAATAAGCCTAAATTTTTTTTTCGGGGTCTAGCGCCCCCGAACCCCGTCTATGAATTGTGCCCCCCCAACTCTTGATTCCTGGCTTCGCCACTAACCATGCCTTACACGCGATGATAACGTTAAGGGTAAATGTAAGCCTAAATAGACTTGGTGCATGATGTCATGTGGTTTCCCGAGATAAAAATAGGAAAAATAAGAAAATAGAATTCACATAGCGGACCTATATAATTGGGAAATGTCTTTGTTGAGTTGAGTACTTTAATAACACCATCAATAATTCTAGCCCGACTCTCATTTGAGACTCAATGTGTGCGACGGCTGACGTGTTGCATCCGTATTGACTAGTATTTGAACTCCATTGGTGTCAGCCCCAGACACGAGCCAATACGGATGCGACACGTCAGCGAGTCGCACTCCCAAATGAGAGTCGGAATAGGACTCTAACACAATTAGACTTTACCCTAAACGCATCACCCATTTGTACTTTATGCATATACTTCCCCCATATCAAATTAAGAGTTGACCATCCCTTTTTGGGTTGTCCCACTATCCCTTTTTGGGCATATTCATCTATCTATGTTCCAAGTGAACTAGAGTTAATCTTGATTAAGTGTATACTTACTCGATATAAAATAAAAACATAGATTCTTAATTCGGGATGGAGAGAAATTATGTTGCAGGTATAAGGCAAATCTAATTTCTTTAATTTCTAGGGTAACTGTGTTTATTTTTATTTTTTTGTTTTTTGATTTACACCAGGGTATCCACTAGCGACTTAGTGACTAATCCCTTCACTGATTTGTAGGCACCTCGATGGGTGGGACAGCTGGCCCAAGAATTTAAGGCTGCTCCATGACCAAGGCGGGGATCGAACCCCCGACCCTTGGTTAAGGGAGGAAGAGCCCCTTCCGCTCTACCACACCCCTGGGTGGGTTAACTGTGTTTATGTAATTATCTGAAATTCAATGTAAAATAATCTTTCAATTGGAACATTATATCATATACTATATAACAACCAAAATAGCGCTCACACACACACACACACACACACACACACACACATATATATATATATATATATACATATATATATATATATATATATATATATATATATATATATATATATATATATATATATATATATAGAGAGAGAGAGAGAGAGAGAGAGAGAGAGAGGGGAATATTACTTTGGCCATGATCTAACACCAAGCTCTATAAGTTTGGTCTCAGGTGGGTTCTTAACAATCTTGACACCCAATTTTTCTGTTTCCATAGTTTCACCTGCTCTGATAACTGATAGTCCCTTGGTATTTCTTCTTTTATTGCTGTAACCCACTTTAAAGAGACAGTAGTTGGGAATTTTTTTAGGAGAGACAGAATTTAAAACTAAAGAAGAGGTGGAATTTTTGGTTATGGTGTTTGTGCTGCAACACTTGGGAACATAAGCTAGCCCACTAGTATTGAGACATGCCATTTTTTTGTCAAACTATGGAAGATTGAGGATGAGGATTATTATATAATTATATAAGTTAAATGGGTTCCTTTTGGATTGAAAAAATAAATTGAATTTGTTACAAATTTTCGTTTGATTTCATCCATTCATATCTCATCCCCTCTTCTAAGTAGTGTTACCATTAATTGTTTGTGGTCACAAACTTTTTCTAATTTTATTTTTGGAGTTTTTTTACACTTAGGGGGGTCGGTTACATGAGTCATTTTGGTGTGTCATGTTTAATTTCTGCATTTGATTTGTCTGTTTTTAAAAATAGAATACAATATTCCTTTAAGGGTCATTTTGACCTTTAACATTCACTAATTCATTCCATATATAATTTTTTTGATAAATAAATTTATTTTATAAGAAAATCGCTAAGGGAGCTGAACCCGTATACAGATAGTATACGTAACACACTACAAAAATGGGGCCAAAAAAAGGCCCCTACTCAACAACTACCTTGTGACGCCCCGCCTATTTAAATAACAGGCGATTAACCGTCTACTAAAATAAAACAAGAATACCAGACTGACTCATTCTTAACATTATTGTCGAAAATCAAATTAATTACTAATAACCTATTAAGTCCGGTGTCAAATATTTAAAACTTATTGTAAAAATAAATTTTTCATTCACACAACAAACCATTCCAATAAATTAAATATCCATTCATCACGATAATAAACTGAAGGCTGAATAAATGTAATAATTAAAACAATCAAATTACACTCGGTAAAAATCCCAATACCTTAATCCATCTGAAATGAAAATAATGTCTAAATAAAATGAACACTGTCTAATAATGGACGACATGCCCGAGTAAACAACTTAATTGAAATCCTATTCAGAAATCAAAGATAGATGTGTCAAGGCAATCATTGTAGGGATCCACAGCTACTGCATCATCGTCTGACTGGAATAAATGATGATGTATGGCGTCCCTGTGGCTAGGCACCTGAAAGGTTTTAGAAAAGATTTTGATACGAGTGAAAATAAAAAATCATTTGAAATATTTTGCAAGTGTTTAAAATACAATAATAATAATATATGCAATGGAATCGTTAATATTTAACCCGGCGTCACACTTCCAATAGATAATCATCGCCCCTCGTTTATAATGCGCACCTAACACATGTATTTTAAACACCCTAGTTATGCTACCCTGCCTGACTAGTACCAACACTGAACTTAGTCTCACATGCTGCACTTCTAGCAAAATCGTGTCGCATGTATTTACACTTTGCTTTAAGTCTCATTTAGCTAACCCATATGCGAAAACATTTTAATTCCCATCATTAACTCATTCCTATAACTACCCACTAGTTATTAATTCAATGTTCACACATCCACTTTATTCACACTTATAGAGTTAACTCGCTTATATATGCCAATACATATCACATCTCTCACACACACACACACACACACACATATATATATATATATATATATATATATATATATATATATATATATATATATATATATATATATATATATATATATATATATATATATATATATATATATATATATATATATATATATATATATATATATATATATATATATATATATATATATATACACCCATTATATACGTATAACTGCATCCCCAAAGCTGAGACCTCATGAATACATTATCTATCATGCTATAGGCTTCAGGTACATCACGCACCACTCCTGGGCCAACGGGTAAAAATCTCTCCAGCGAACTCAAATCGTAAACACAAAATCGGAGGCGGTCATAGTTTTACATTTGTGGGTAATAACCATACCAAATTACCCCACTAGACTCTAAACTCACATACAACGGTCATGCGACAGACCTATGACCTGGACCGCCCACTATTTGTAACCTCTAACGATAGTATCAATAGAGTAGCTTCACATATATCAATCACACAGATATATCCATATAATCGGCTAAATGTGCATAAGTCACTCGTAGCACTGACCTTCAAATCCTGAGTCTACCCCCGACTCCCGAATACATAAGTAGTCACTTACTTATAATTAATTCACAATTATTATTATTATTATTATTATTATTATTATTATTATGGACATTAAGCTATTCTAATCCAGCTTGTATATCAATTCTATCGAAAATTCCAAACTGATTTCCTTAATTAATTTTTGAGTGTCGTTCACCCTAAACACCCATATTTTCATATCCTGAATTTTATTCCCGACTAACCCAAGGTAATTTAATGTCCTACGTATTTTCCAGAGTCCTAAATGTCATTTATGGACCCCTTAAACTAATCCGGATCCCAAGAAATTCGCGAAGGAAACAAAATAACAAGCCTGGGTTGAACAAGTGGTCCGATTCGATTGCCCCCAAGCCGAACTGATTCGCCCCTGGTTCTGGCCTGGACGTGACTGTTATGTTTTTGACGAGTTTTTTCAACTTTCTATACACTACATGGACACCAAATCTTCATCCAAACCCAACATAACATTATCCCATCAATTCTAAACGTAAATATTCATATTTTTACGCCCCAATTCATCTGATAAACTATTAATCCATGGGATTCGACATAATCAACAAGAGTTCAATTACTTTCTTAATTCAATATCAAGATTATTTCAATTCTCCTAAGAATCATTCAAGATCACATCTTTTATATGAATCAATCTCGAATTTTATTCAAGATCACATCTTTTATATATAAATCAATCTCAGATTTTATATGGGATAATAATTAAATCAACTTCTATAATATTATTTCCTAAAATCCATATTTTTACACCAACTATAATATGAATTATTGACATAACATAAAATATCAAAGTAAGTTTAAACACTTGCCTTTAATCGTAGAGAATTATGATTTCCTCTTAGGATCATCTTTATGTGTTGATTATTGCCCAGGAAATTGGTCAAATTCCCTCCTGAATTGATTTTCTTGGCTTTCTATAGAGTTTTACCTTATCTTTTCTCTTCTCTCTTAAGTTTAGATATCTTGGGATGGTGGAATAGCTGCCCACTCCATCCACCTTCCTCACTTATAACACATATCCCGAAAATAGGTTATAGGCTAAGTGTAAAATGACATGAACGCTCCTATATAGGTCATAATAAGTCTAAAAAGGCCCTGTAACCCAATTACCCACCCTGGATACCTAATTTTGACTATCTCGACCCATCCAGGATTATCTGTGCACTCGAAATCACCATTCGAGTCACCTAATATAAATTTTCCATCACATTCCCAATATAACTCCACAAGCACATCCCGAATGAGATACTGTCAAATCCCGTCGATTTTTACTCACTTCCGACATAATATCCTTTGACATAATTTTATTTACTTATCACACTAGTAAATATATTTTCACATAAATGCTAATCATTTTCTCACTAATTAATATTTATTAAATTCTCATTATTTCTCATTTCATTTAAATTACGTGGACATGTGCAATTTATAATGCTAAAAAATACGGGATATTACATACCTTACCTACGATCCTCTATGAAGTTCCTTTATAAACTTTAAAAAGTTATGAATAAAGTGATACAATTCTCCTTATACCAACTCAGGAGAGTGCTCAGTTTACAGTTTGACACTCACTATTTTTGTTTATGCATGTTTGACTTTCATTATGAATGAAAACCGTTTGGTCAACATAGTTTATCGTTAACTCTAATCCTTTTTTGGGTATAATCAGAAAATACCATTTTATTTAACAAGACAATAAATTAGCTTTAACTCTCAACTACTTTTTAATATTAAATCATATTTTCTTTTAAATTTAAATCTTTAATATAGTTGGTGAAAAATTATAATGCTTCAAGTGTGTAGGTAAACAAAAAAAAATTTGTCAATTTATTTTTAAAAAAATGTACAAATGGTCAAAAATAAAAAAATTGCTTTTTATTTTATATTCTTTTGCCATAATATATATTTATAAAAATTATAAATACACTTAGTTTTGAGATGAGTTTTACCTTGGTTATTTTTACTCCTGAACACTACATGCTGAAAGTACCCATTGTATCAAGAGGGGATTAACGAGGCATCATCTCATAGAGTCTGGAGTATGGGGCTATATGATTGATGTGGAAATGTAGTGATTATCCATTGATGATTTGAGGTTATAGGTATGTGACGCCCTATAACTATGCCTAATACGCGCGAGTGATCTCCGGAGGACATAGGGATATGCCTTCGTTATGTGTGGGCTAGAGCATAGCCCATTTATTATATATGTGGCTGAGACCATACTTATGTCGATATTAGACATAAAGATTGTCTTCCCTTATGTGTTAATATAATTGAGATGTATGAACTTGTACGATGATGGACCATTTACTTATATTCGATTGAGATGAATAATAATGAATCAAGGGATTCACTTAGGTTTGGAATTAGACTCGTGTGATATTTAGGGTTATTTTGGTTGGGTTAACTTAAAAAAAACTAAAATACAAGAGAAAAATGTGTAGTTATATTGTAGCCCAAACTCAGTTATATTCTTATTTTTTGTAAACTTGTTGTTAACGTTGTTGTTGAATTCTCTTTTTAGGACATAGGCCACTGGTGCAGCCTCACCCTAATTCTGTCTTGCTCTTTCTTTAGTTGTTGCTCAGATAAGATGTAGGTGTCAAGTTTGCATGCTCACTCTTTTATTCCTATTTATTTCATGTTGTATCGAATTTGTAGTTAGTTTTATTAGAGTCGGTATTACTATTACATTTGGTGTTGGATATCTTATGAGATAATTGTAGTTCTTATGATGGTTCTATTTATGTTAGTTAGTTTGGTATTAGAGATTATGTGGTTCACTTATATTATGTTTTAGTTATTTACTTTATGTATTTTGTTTTATTTCCCGTCATGCGTAGAATGATATCCAATTATTTTAGACTCCTGTATTATTTATTTTAGACCTGATCAATCTAGCTTAGATTTTCTGGGGTGTCAGAGTTAACATGAGTTTAATATTTTAACTCAAACCCTAATATGCAAGTCTACTAGTTTATGATTAAATTTCAGTTTTCCTAAAAGAGTTTGGGATAAATTATAATCTACAACATGTGTCACATTTCTAGTTTCATCAAAATAGACTCACAACATTATAGATCTCAAAACTCTAAGGGTTACCAACTAAATTTTAATCCTAAAATTAAGGGTTTAGATGAAATTAGAAAATGTATATATAAAAGGAGAGGAGTGGTCTAGTTACTTACCTCTAAGATGGACCAAAACTTGATTTAAATTGAAAAGATGGAGTCTTAAAAAGTTAGATTTAAATCCATTTTGAAAACTTGATTGGATGATTTTTAATCCTCTATTGAATCCCCACTTGAAAAGGCCTTGAAAGAATCTTTGATTTGATTAACGAAAATAGTTTATTAGGGAAGGGTATAGAGTGTATTTAGCGTTTCTTTATTAAGAAAATAAGTGAAAAAAAGTCCGGGGGTTTAAAATGAGCCAAGAATGTATAAGTCATATTATATAAAATGATAAAACAAACCAAGTCATGACGTGGCTGGAGTCGCGGCCTTGAGCCCAGCGATGGCAGCTTTACTAGTTGTGGTTGTTGTCTAAGGGCACGAGTTGGGTTCAGTTGGCAACTAATTGAAAATTCTAATTGCTAAAACTCAAAACCCTAGCCTAACCCCTAAGACATTCATAAGTACCAAATTTCCCTCGAGGTTTTTAAAAAAGTCCCTATGTATCCAAACTACTTTACATAAATTACAGTTTAAGCCCCAAACTTTAAAAATAATTAAACCAAAGAATTTCACAATTCCATTTTAATCCGTTTTGACTTGAAACTTTCATTAATGATTTTAAATTCACAAATACGATTATATATTTAATTCGGACTGCCATCTAATTAATTAATTATAAATGCCTAGCAAGAATCGACAAGCATGGATACGTATAACATATTATGTACCGGGTTTAGATTGTCTGGAAGCTCTAGGAAATATGCGAGCATTCCTATCCAATTTGTGATCATAAACGACCCAATATACCTCAGTGAAAACATTCCTTCTTCCCAAAATGCATCACCCCTTTCATGGGTGACATTTTGAGAAGAACTTGATCACCCACCCGAAATTGGACATCCTTCTTCTCCAAATCCGCATAAATATTTTGCCTAATTTTTAGCAAGTTACTCTCTTCGGGGTCTATCCAACACACGGGTGATCTGGTTCGCTCATATAATGCCTCGTAGGGCTCCATATTAATCGACTTCTAATAGTTGTTATCGTAGGTGAACTCCACCAATGAACAATATGTGACACCCCACTTATTTTAATCACGGGTGATCAGTCCTTTACTAAAATAAATAGGAATCTCATCTTGTTCATTCTTAGACTCACTGTCAAAAATATTTTAATTACTAATACCCTATTAGACCTGGTGTCAAATTTTATCTTTCATTAATTATCGAAAAGTAACCATTCACCACAAACCATAAAAACTAACCAAATAAAACAAATCATCATGAGAATAAATTCTAAAGATCATATAAATGAATCTAAATATTGAATACACAATCGGTTACAAAACAAACCAGATACGATCCCCACTAGTTAAGTTAAATAAAACTGAGTATAAAAAGTCTGATAAAAGGGGTGACATGCCCAACTAGCAACTGAAATGGAACCTATCTAGAATATCAAAGATAGAGTTGGCTACTCCAAAATCGGCAAGCCTCCACATCTGCTGCAACTCGTAAATACTGGAAAGAGTAATCCTGTTTGGCGTTCTTGTGGTTGAACACCTAAAAGTTTTGAAAATATTTTAACACGGGTTAGAGCCCAAAACCTTTTGAAAATATTTTACAAGTGTTCAATTACGTTAATATATATGCAATGCAATCTTTCATATTAAAACTGGTGTCACACTCTCATGAAATACCCCTCGCCCCTTATCTATAGTGCACACCTAACGCATGTATTTTAAACACCCTAGCTATGTTACCTAGCCGAACTAGTATTAACACCAATCTCAGTCCCATACGCTACCCTATATCATTTGTATGCTTTATCATTAGCTTTCACATTCGCTTAGCCATTTTAATTCTCAATTATAATTTGATCAATTCGTTTCGAATAACTTTCATGGGTTATTAATTCATTATTTACACCTTAGTGTCTTATTCCGATATATAATTATGTCACACTTATATACGTATTTACACATAGAATTCTTGAGCTCTCCTCCCCAATTCATATACTTACTATTCATAATATTCTTTAATTCACTCGTATATATGTTTACACACACACACACACACACACACACACACACACACACACACATATATATATATATATATATATATATATATATATATATATATATATATATATATATATATATATATATATATATATATACGCTTATATCAATCACATCAAGTATATATACAAACATATCACTCACTATATATGTATAGCTACAAACCCTCACGAGTATTACCTCACTGGATGCAAAATCACTAGCATGCTATCAAGCTCCAGAGAGTCCATCTAATCTAAGCAACTGGCTCAGAATCTCACCATCGAACCCAAAAATAAAAATGAATACCGGAGGCGGTCATAGCCTGAAGGCCATGGTCATAACCATATGACATTATTCCACGGGACTTTAACCTTACATCACATGGGCGTGCACAACACCCAGGGGCACGGTATTACCTCTGTTGAGATTTGCTAGAGTGACCTCTCACGGCGCACAGCCTCTACTAATAGCATATCCGCTAGGATGGTATGTTTCACATAAATGTCACACACACACACACACACACACACACACACACACACACATATATATATATATATATATATATATATATATATATAATAAGATAACTTGTTTTTTTAAAATATACATATTTTTAACGGCGCGGATCGATGCCACCTCCTTACACATTTTAATGATTGAGATCACATATCTTTCTTTTTTACAAAATTAGCCTCAATGATTTGGTTTCCCCCTCATTTTTTGCTCATCAAACTTACACTTTAATTCAAATATTTGGGTTTTTTGGTAACCCTCCCTCACTTTAGACACTGACCCAACCCCGTCTCTCACACTCTCTCTCGGCCTCTTTTCCCCCAAACACACGCATTCTGATTCATCTTTTAGATTTTAAGATTTTTGGTTCTTAAGCTTGGGTTTTTCTATCCTCCAGGTTTTTCGACATCTCAGGTACTCTCTCTTTAAATCATCTTCTTAGTTTAAGGGTTTTAGTTCCAATATTACTGTTCTTGGTTCAAATGTATATCAATTTTATTATATCTCTCACATTTTAGTGTTTTAGGATTTAAAATTTTTGGTTTCATATTTAATTTATACATCATGGCTCAAAATTTTAGGTTGTCAAATTCGAGCTTAACCTACTTTGGGGGTTTGATTTAATTTTGGGTTTTGCTTTTGTGTTTATTTTTCTACTAATTTGGTGTTTATAAAAGTATGCAAGTATAAATGGATTAGGATTCTATGAGATACTGTGGCACATTATTTTAACTTTTATTTTTCCACTTTCAGCATAACTTTATTCTTTTAGACTCTTAAACGCTAAAGATTTCATCACTGTTTGTAATTGAATGTTTCTTTCTCTATTTTTATGTTTTGTTTTGTAGGTTTGGGATTTCATACATAAAAAGCAAACATTACAATTTTAGTGTTTCTTTTATGGTCATTTGCGGTACCACAACAAGTAAAGGTTGGGATGCATATGATGACTAATTTTATTTTCTGCCTACAACTTCATGGATATGTTGATTCAAATGTATTATGAATTATCCATACTATTAATTTCATAGTATTATCGATACTATTAAGTTCATTCAAATTGTCAAATTTGAGAAATTTATAACTTTCAATCCCATTGAGGTAAGGGCTCTTCCTTTCTAAGTTTATTTATGTATTTACATTTTATTTTATGGACCTTGGGGCGAGTTTTTACATTTTAGTTTTGGTATGTAGATATGGACTATTTTCCTTCCCGATAAAGGTGTAAGATATTATTATCAATAGTAAGAAAAGCGTTGATCTTGAAATGGGATTGTTTGGGTTAAGTTAGAGTGGGGGGTGATTGGGAATCTTATTTATAATGTAAGTTCTTGAGATAATTGGTGCATTGATGGTATGTCCGAGTAAATTTTCAAAGGATATAAAGTGTATTTTTGAAGCCTCTTAGATGTTTGAGAAAAGGACAAAATGTTTATTTTACTTTTACTTCTCTTATTTTTTTTTTTTTTGACAATGTGTTTTTAGAAGTATATTTCAACTCATTATTTTATTCTTAATAGTCAATTTACTTAATTTTATGTTGGATTTAGGTCTTTACATCATATTTCTTTGTTTCAGATTTTGGGTTACTTTCTGCGAGCATCTGTGCCATGTTTGAAATGATGCTAAACCCCACTTTATCCTTTTCTGATGGTAAGAAACTCCACTTTAGATACCTATGTTATTTTTTCTTTTAATAAGTTGCATTTTAGGTGTATGGCAAAAGGACCTAGTGATTCTTATATGAAAAATAACATAAGTACCTTAAGAGGAAAACAGAGATAGTGAGGCAGTTCTCTCAGGTGCATAAAAATCGGGATTGTTTTCTATCGGTACTCTCATAAACCTCTGGTCGATGTAATCCTTGGACTAGTTAAAAGATGTGCGCTCTATAATAGATGGAAATGCCTCAAGAAAATAAATTTATGACCCTCAAGTTCTTCGTGTTAGTAATTTGATGCATTGGGTCTTATGTTGGATATATGATGCAGATGATATAGATAACTCCATGCATTGGGTCTATTTTATATGTGTTAGTAATTTGATGCATCAGTATTTCCACATTCTCTTTCATAATTTAATTGGCATACTTTTTGAAATAGCTCTGTTTAACTTGATGTCTATTTAAGGTCTAAAAAAAATGAGAAGTAGGATAATTAAAATAGTGAGATTCCATAAGTAGTTATGTTTTTTGTGTTTTTACAAGTTGCGTTTAGTCGTATGCTTCATTACCTCCTTGAACCCTTTCTTTTGTTGGTGAATTCGTTATGTTTAGGATACAAACCCAATACTATCAATAATATTTGTTTAGTTGGCGAATTCATTATGTTTAGGATTATCTGCTCCAATTTCTTTAGGAATGGGGGTTATAAGATTGGAACTTAGGTGGGGAAGAATTCAATTTTTGGTAAAAAAATTGTTTCATAGAATTAGTGACATCATTTTAAACCACACTCAACATTTTCCATGAGGTCTTCATTGGAATGGCTTAATAGTAATTCCATTTGACAATTCCATTTGGAATAAATCCTGATTACATAACAATTTACGGAGGTATTCCATTTGAGAGAGCCTGATTAAGTGGCAATCCTGAGAAAAATAATTTAGCTGGTTTGGGATAACTACTATGATAAGTAGTCTACACACTTGCATTTAACAGTTTTGCATTTAACATTTTGGTAGTTTGATAAGTATTATATACACTTTGATAACTACTTTGATAAGTAGTCAATACACTTACATCAAAGTGTAGCCCTGCTGCCCACCCGATCCCGAACTCCACACGGACACTCCCTGTTGACGCAGCCCTGCTGCCCACCTGTGATTACATGTTTATGCATATTTATAGGCTGTAATTATGGATTTAGTAATTGAATCAAATTCTTTTAGTAGAAATGTTATTGAAAAAGTTTGTTTGTTTATCATATTGTTGTATGGAGAAATGCTATTGAAAAAAATTTGGTACGTATTCTCTGTAATTTAAGTAGTCTCTACCCAATAAATCAGCAATGTATTGTTTTGTTACCATATTGCAGTATGGGTCTCATTATTTATTTGTGGTTAATTTTGTCGTGGTTTTGTGGTTCAAATATTGTTATGTTACTTGATATTTTGAGATCGGAGATTTGTGTTTATAAACTGGGTTTGAAGAATCATTACTCATTTATATAGTTTTGTTATCTATATAAAATGTTTTTGCATTTGATTTGTTTTGTTAGCTATATTTTTGCATTCCAGTTTGTTCATTATATTTTTGTATTACATAGAATCACAGTATCTCACTCAACGCCCTACTCAGGTTTGTATTGGACATTGTCATGTTTAAATTTCTTAGTTTCTTATATGATGTTACTTAACAGGTTTTAAAACATTAAGTTATTGTTTCTTGAGAGTATTCTTATATAGCTTGACTAAATTGTAGTTTTGATGACTTCTGTTGTTATCTATATTTTGAAGCTAACACTCCTCAAAATTCTCACTATTTTTTGAAGTTGACACATCCTTTTCTATTTGGAGATTAACATAAAATAAGTGAGTTCTCCGTGTTGATTTGAATTGGGTAGCTTAGTTTTTGATGCAGTTAATTAGACTTTGAATGAATTCGTTTAGGTTTGGAGATTGAAGTTAGGATGTTGTGACACTAAACCACATCTGAGTTTCTTTGCTCCTTTAGTTTAGTTTTTTGTTCATTATGTTTTCCTTTAGATTTTGGGATAAATTTTCCTGTAAGGCCGAATGTATTTCCTTCCTATTCATTCTACAGACTGAAGTTTATAGCTGGTCTTTTATTGTGTGTTTGTGTCGATGTGAAGTTGATTGGCATAGGAATTTCATTTTTTTACCTATAATTTAGAGAAAAAATCATGTTATTTACATCCGCATGTTGTTTATTAATGAAAGAAAAATTTTGGCACTGGTCTAATTAAATTACTAAATGGTTAGTAACTTTAAAACGTTTTCGACAATGATGCTAAGAATGAGCCATATAAGACCAACGTTTTATTTTGATCACGGTTGGCCACCCGGTATTTCAGTAGGCGGGGTGTTACAGACCCCTGGTTTGAGAACACGACGTTAATTTTAAAATATCTACCCTTAGGCATAAAAACATGTCGTTAGGGGGCAAAACCCCAAAACACCCACCAAACGTGGATAATCATATCACAAGAGTCAGGGAAGTTTAAGAGCTTCACGGTCAAATATTGATCATGGACAATCAGTCGAGAGGTGTACCAAGCATCGTCGTCGGTGGATTTGTACTCCACCTCATATTCGGAATTCGCCATCATAGGTATGGCATTAGAAACTTGGGAAGTGTAAAATCTAACGTAGTGTTTGTCTAGAGTAGCATGGTGTGTGAGCAAAATACAACGAAATTCGAAAACAAGCACACTTAGGCTTCAAAACGTACCACGGGGGTGTGGGTACCCCCAACGGCATCGCGAGTAACATGAACACCTCGTGTGCAACTATATCGAGCTCAAGAGTTTTGCAAACAGGACATTAATTGGAGAGAGATGGTTAGATAAATTGGGAATCCTGGGTGCTACGACAACCAATAATTATCCAACATAGTATCCAATAATCGGACATTGGTCCCGTACGAGGTGTTAGCACCTCTCACGGGGCCGTCTGGGGGTGTTTTGGTTTTTAGCCCTCTAACGACATGTTTTTAAACTTAAGTCTATATATTTTCCAATTATCATCAAATTCTAAAACTAAGGATCCCTTAACCATGCGGTCGATTCCTACAAGTTACATTGGTCCCGTGCGAGGTGTTAGCACCTCTCACGAGGCCGTCTGGGGGTGTTTTGGTTTTTAGCCCTCTAACTACATGTTTTTAAGCTGAAGTCTATATATTTTCCGATTATCATCACATTATAAAACTAGGGATCACGTGAACACACGATCAGTTCCTACGAGTTACATTCGTCCCATGGGAGGTGTTCGTGCCTCTCGCGGAGCCGTTTGGGGGGTGTTTTGGTTTTTCACCCTCTAACAACATGTTTTTAAGCCTAAGTTGTATATTTTTAAATTATCATCATATTCTCAAACCGGGGGTCCCGTGACCACACGGTCAGTTCCCACAAGTTACATTGGTCCCGTGCGAGGTGTTTGCTCCTCTTAATGGGCCGTTTGCAGGGTGCTTTGCGTTTCGCCCTCTAAAGGCATGTTTGGCAATAAAATGAGCCTTTTTTGTCCTTGTCAAATGCAACATGTTGTAGATCTCATTGAAATTGTGCTTTGCGTTCCGTTTGGAGTTTGATAGAGTACTCCGGATACGACTCCTCTTTTGGAGTGTCCTGGATTGGTGAATCTTGATGACAATACCTACCACTACGAGCATTATGGCCTTCATCAAGATCCACCAAACATGCCTTTAGAGAATTCGTATTTTGAATACTCTTTAAAACTCCAAACAGGAAAACGCATCTTATTATTCAGGACTCCTTTCCAGAACAATTTCAATGAGCTCTATAATACATTGCATTTGGCAAGGCCAGAAAAGGCATATTTTCTTGCCAAACATGCCTTTAGAGGGAGAAAACCCAAAGCACCCCCCAAACAGCCCCGTGAGAGGCGCAAACACCTCAAACGGCCCCGTGAGAGGCGTAAACACCTTGAACGGGACCAATGTAACTAATAGGAACTAATTGCATGGTCACGGGACCCCCGATTTGAGAATATGACAATAATTTGAAAATATATAGACTTAGGCTTAAAAACATGCTGTTAGAGAGAGAAAAACTAAAACACCCCCCAAACGACCCCTAGAGAGGCGCAAAAACCTCGCTCGGGACCAATGTAACTTGTAAGAACCAATCGCGTGCTCAGAGGACCCCCAATTTGAGAATATGGTGATAATTTGAAAATATCTAGACTTAATCTTAAAAATAGGTTGTTAGAGGAACAAAAACCAAAACGGACTCGTGAGAGGCGCCAACACCTCGCACGGGCCAATATAACTCGCAGGAACCGATCTCGTGGTCACGGAAACCCCAGTTTGAGAATATGACGATAATTTAAAAATATCTAGACTTAATCTTAAAAATATGCCATTAGAGGGCGAAAAATCAAAATACTCCACGAACGGCCCCATGAGAGGCGTGAACACCTCGAACGGGACCATTGTTCGATTATTGGATAATATGTTGGATAGTTATTAGTTGTCGTATCACGTAGGATTCCTAATTTCTCAAACCACCTCTATCTAATTAATGTCCTATTCGCAAAACTCTTAAGCTCTAAAAGTTGCAAAATTATTGATCTCTAAACAGTTGCTCACGAGGTGTTCGTGCCACTCACGGTGCCGTTTGGGTTCCGCTGAGGGGTGCCCACACCCCCGCAATACGTTTTTAAGCCTAAGTGTGTCAGTTTTCAATTTTTTTGGTATTTCACACACATACCATGCTACTCTAGACAAACACTACACTAGATTTGACACTTTCCCAAGTTTCCAACATCATACCTATGATGGCGATCCCGAATATGAGGTGGAGTACAAATCCATCGCCTACGACGCTTTGTACACCTCTCGACTTACGCCTGAAAACATGTCATTAGAAGGTGAAACCCCTAAATACCCCCCAAATAGCCCCATAAGCGATCCCAATACCTCGCATGGGACCAATGAAACTCGTTGGAACCGACCGCATGGTCACAGGACCGCCGATTTGAGATCACGACCCAAATTTGATAATATCTACCCTTAGGCTTGAAAACAGGCCGTTAGAGGGAGAAACCCCAAAACAGCCCCCAAATAGCCCCGTGAGCAGCGCCAACACCTCGCACGGGACCATTGTAACTCATAGACACCGATCGCTTAATCACGGTACCCCCGGTTTGAGAGCACGACCCAAATTTGAGAATATCTACACTTAGGATTAAAAACATGCCATCAAAGGGAGAAACCCCAAAACTCCCCCAAACGGTCCCGTGAACGACGCCAAACCCTTGTACAAGACCAATGTAACTAGTAGGAACTGACCGCATGGTCACGTGACCCCGGGTTTGAGAGCACGACCCAAATTTAAGAATATCTACACTTAGGCTTGAAAACATGCCGTTAGAGGGAGAAACCCCAAAACACACCTCCAAACAGCCCCGTGAGCAGTGCCAACACCTCACATGGGACCAATGTAACTTGTAGGAACCGACCACGTGGTCACGGGACCCCAGTTTGAGAGCACAACCCAAATTTGAGAATATCTACACTTAGGCTTGAAAACATGCCATTAGGGGGAGAAACCCCAAAACACTCCCCAGACGGCCCCTGAGCGGCACCAACACCTCACACGGGACCAATTTAACTCGTAAGAACCGATTGTGTGGCCACATGACCCCAAGTTTGAGAGCATGGCCTAAATTTGAGAATATCTGCACTTAGGCTTGAAAACATGCCGTTAGAGGGAAAAAACCCGAAACACCCCCTAAATGGCCCCATGAGCGGCGCCAACACCTCGTACAGGACCAATTTAACTCATAGGATCCGACTGCATGGTCACAGGACCCCCAATTTGAGATCACGGCCCAAATTTGAGAATATCTACACTTAGTCTTGAAAACATGTCATTAGAGGGAGAAATCCCAAAACACCCCCCAAACAGCCCCATGAGCGGCGCCAACACCTCGCATAGCACCAATGTAACTCATAGAAATCGACCGCGTAATCACGGGACCCTCGATTTGAGAGCACGACCCAAATTTAAGAATATCTACACTTAGGATTGAAAACATGCCATCAGAGGGTGAAACCTCAAAACTCCCCCAAACGGCCCTGTGAACGACACCAAAACCTCGCACGGGACCAATGTAACTAGTAGGAACCGACCGCATGGTCACGCGACCCTGGGTTTGAGAGCACGACCCAAATTTAAGAATATCTACACTTAGGCTTGAAAACATGTCATTAGAGGGAGAAACCCCAAAACACCCCCCCCCCCCCCCCCAAACAGCCCTATGAGCAGTGCCAACACCTCACATGGGACCAATGTAACTTGTAGGAATTTACCGCGTGGTCACGGGACCCCCCCTTTGAGAGCACAGCCCAAATTTGAGAATATCTACACTTAGGCTTGAAAACATGCCATTAGGGGGCGAAACCCCAAAACACTCCCCGACCGCATGGTCACAGGACCCTGAATTTGAGAGCACATCCCAAATTTGAGAATATCTACACTTAGGCTTCAAAACATGCCATTAGAGCGGGAAACCCAGAAACACCTACCAAACGGCCCCTTGAGTGGCGCAAACACAACGCACGACATCAATGTAACTCGTAGGAACTGACCACGTGGTCATGGGACCCCCGGTTTGAGAGCACGAACCAAATTTGAGAATATGGTCGTGCTCTCAAACCGGGGGTCCCGTGATCACGCGTCCTTTTATAATTTATTATTTAGAATTATAGGCGTGCGGGGTTTACATTATGCATTTTTTAGAATGTCTAGAAAACAGAGAAAATTCTTCCCAATTTGTTTTTTTAATATAGTTAAAACTGGTCACGACCAATGTCCATTACCATCTCTATTTTTTTCTCACTCAAAACCAGAGTCACGACCTAGAGCCGTGACTATTTTAGGGAGGTTAAAATATGTGTCACGGGCTTGAGTCGTGACCAGAGGCGTGACCATTGTCACATTAAAACATGGGGGTCATGGCTCAAGGCCGTGACCAATGGCGTGACCATTATCATATTAAAATGTTTGGGTCATGGCTTAGTATCGTGACCAGAGACGTGACCATTCGCTTATATTAAAGGATGGGTCACGGTCTTTGGTCGTGACCACCTTTGTGTATGGGTCACAACCTTAGTCCGTAAAAATCTGTCGTGACCCCCATGGTCCGTGACCTGACGCCAGGTTAGGAATTTGGGTCGTGACCCACCAAAATGGCCTTGCCTAAAATGGTCACGGACCTTGGTCGCGACCCACAGTCCTGGTCTGGGACTTTGGTCGTGACCATTCTCCGAATATGGTGTAGTGCCTAAAAGGAATCCATTAGATCTGAATATCTCATCATGGATCTAACCATATCCAGAAGAGTTATTTTCCTTCTTTCCACTGCACCATTTTATTGTGGAGTGCCCG